>OU426980.1:151251975-151431975 GCA_911387785.2 Aelia acuminata
CCGGTTGATCCGGTTGATCGCCAAGGTCAACACTGCTCCTTGTTATTTAAGGCTACTTTCCTCCCCCCCCCCCCCCCCCAATAACGCACAAAATATTTTTGTGCCTCTCCAACGATATGGCCGATCGACATTTGAACGTTGAAGTATCTGAAAATTGAATCTTAGGTGAAGATGACTGCTCATGGAAACATCTTGTTGTTGGTTGATACATCGTTACTTACAAAAGTCCTTAGATGGCAAAATTTTATTTTTTATCAACTTGTAGGGGAGAGCGGGGTTGGTTGGCAACAGTTTTCACTTTTTTTATTGTTGAGTCGTTCCTGTTAACATAATCCCAATGGGGCTGATACCACTGCTAACTCCAAGTATTAGAGTACTTTAAGTATTTTTTTCACCACATAATATTGAATACTAAGATTATAGGAAATTGAAGAATTCGTCAATCCAGAGTATGCCAAATAACCCCCTATGTGGGGCAGGTTGGCCTAGAAGGTGGGGTTGTTTAACCATCTCATTCAAGTACTATCTGACACATTTTAGGACAAACCACAGGTTGTGGATTTTTAGAGAAAGAAATGTTTTGACTATAAATGAAATATCTGAGAGGGGGAATGGGGCCTGTGGTGAGGGGGGGGGTTTGAAGTGATTGCCTGGGGACGCTGTATGTCTAAGGCCGGCAAAACCACCATGTTCCTGAAACCTGGAGGAATATTCTCTCTGAAATAGTAAAACGGTGTTGTGATGGAAAGTGGTTGGTATTTTAAAAGGGTGTGCGTGTTCCCCCTCTACCAGTTAACAACCGGTAATAAAAAGGTTCTATTACTAAGGAACCATTAACCTGTCCTAGCCCTTATGATTTAGACGCCCAGCAACTATGACTCATCACCGACCATCCATTTCTAACAAGGAATCCCTTCATGGTTTCCCCCTTCCATTTCGCTTATTGTTTTTTTTTTACCTAATCGTATGGGTAATTTGCGGTGAAACTTGTTGAGTATATTCAACATGTTTCGCAATATTAGTCCTACGTTAGGACTTTCGATGTTAGTACTACTTTTTTTATAGAGCTTAGATAAATATTATTATTATAGAGTGATAATAGCTGAACATTTTTTTTTTTTTAATGCTTTTAAGGTTTCACATCTTTAGCAAGGAATTCTCCTGGCTTACATTGTTTACATAAAAAAAAAATCTATATAAATAAAGATGAAATTCTGTTTGTTTGTTTTTTCTTTATAGGAATCCATTCCGTTTGTTCTAAATTCTCCAAATTTCGCTCGTTGGTCCTTTCATACCAGGTGCGAACACCTGTCCATATTAAAACTGCACAACTTCAGCCGATCTTCAGCTGATATTCTTTATTGTTATAAAAATCGTTATGATCTCGTTTTACAATGGGTTTTTTACGAAATCGACCGTTTCATTAGAAAAATGAAATTCCCCAGGAGAAACCGGAATATACAGCTATAATCCATGTAAATAAAGATGAAATTCTGTTCGTTCTTTATAGAAATCCATACCGTTGTTCCGAAATTATCCAAATTTTGCTCAGTGGTTCTTTGATACCAGGTGCGAACACATGTCCATATTAAAATTGCATAACTTCAGCCAATCTCTGGGTATATTCTTTATTGTTATAAAAATCGTTTTGATCTCGCTTTACATTGGTTTTTACGAAATAGACCGTTTGAGTAGATAAAAGTCTCACTTTGTAGATTTTATAGATTTAAAAAATCAAATTCTCCGGGTAAAACCGGTATATAAAGCTAGTATATGAATATATATTCTATGTTAAAATATAAATGTTATTTTTATTGACATATATCATTAATGTTTATTTTTAACCAGAAAGAAAAAAAGTTATGTTTTATTTATATCCCTGGGCCAACAGACCCCTGTAATTGTTATTATTTTGCTTTTATTTTCTTCGGTACCCTTACCTGGTCATGTGTCACATACGGTGGAGTACTCTACAGGTAACAACCTTTCTAACCATGGTGGGTAGGTCGAGATTTATTCCGTGGGGCCTCCACGAAATAAAAGTCAACACTTCTAGTACGGATTCGAACCGCTGCCGTTTGGCTCGAGCGTGCTAAAGCGGGTCGCGCTCCAACACGCTCGGCTGTCCCAGCCCAAATTGTCATTATTACAAAATAAAATAATTTTGATTGATAGTTAATTTTACATTGGTTCATATCTGACTGTCATAAAAGAATAATATAACATAACACTCTCATAGTAATATCTAAGTAATAATACCTTTATAAGCATTAAAACAAACGGAATTTTTATACAAATAGGTAATGAAATAAACATAAATCTTTTTCCACAAGTTGCCGATCAGTAGGAAATAAATACTTATCTTTATATTATACTACCTGTATATCCCGGTTTCACCCGGAGAATTTCATTTTTTAAATCTATAAAACCTATAAACTGAGACTTTTAGTGACTCAAACGGTCGATTTTGTAGAAACCAATGTAAAGCGAGATCAAAACGATTATTACATCGTTGGCTGAAGTTATGCAATTTTAATATGGACAGGTGTTCGCACCTGGTCTGAAAGAACCACTGAGCGAAATTTGGAGAATTTAGGACAAACGGTATGGGTTTCTATAAAGAACAAACAGAATTTCATCTTTATATACATAGATTATAGCTGTATATCCCGGTTTCACACGGGGAATTTCATTTTTCTAAAGAAACGGTCGATTTCGTTAAAAAAAACATTGTAAAGAGAGATCATTATGATTTTTATAACGATAAAGAATATTAGCTGAAGATCGGCTGAAGTTATGCAATTTTAATATGAACAAGTGTTCCCACCTGGTATGAAAGAATCATTTAGCGAAATTTGGAGAATAAAGAATATCAGCTGAAGATCGGCTGAAGTTATGCAATTTTAATATAGACAGGTGTTCGCACCTGGTATCAAAGAACCACTGAGCGAAATTTGGAGAATTTAGGACAAACGGTATGGATTTCTATAAAGAACAAATAAACAACAAACAAACTGAATTTCATCTTTATTTATATAGATTAAACATAAATTTATAATTTTAACTTCCCAATTCAATAAAGTAATTTCCAATCAGTAAAATTCAATTTAAATTTGTTTATGATAAAAGAATACACTCACACATATATACATTTATACACCCACACATACACATATATACATATACTCTCCCATATTTATATATAAGTATAACAACAAGCAGAATTCTTGTTGCGAAAGTATTATTTACCCATGAGAAGGTTAAAATAAGTAAAATTCCAAAAATAGTAAAAAATAAAGCTGTACATACATAATTTTCGTGCTTTCTTTAACATAAATGAAAATGTTATTAATTTTATTTAGATTGTCAATTACAAACAAATCCTCAAATATTGAATATGGACACAGATTTATGGATAAGAGTTGAAAATTAACACGCAGGAATCGGTTGGTATGTACTTATTTCGCGTTATAAAACGCATCATAAGCAAAGGTTATTTTTCAAAGCTGATATGCGCATTCGGTGACGAATTTCTCAATTCTCTGGGCATAGACCATAAACTCATCACTTTTTCTTCTCTATCACGCCATAAAACCATCAGGATCATAATCAATTTATAGGTTCTTAGGAACAAGAAACTGTGATGTTGCAGAAAATTTATGTCCCAATCATAAATTTATCGATTGATTGTTCCTGCAAGATTAACTAGATTATATTAGATATTCGCTAACGTAGTCGTCCTTTTGAATTATTACCGAGGCTATTTAAGAAAAAACATTAATCCATTACATTAGCGTCGTATTACATTAGTTGCTTTTAATACTTATTAATTAATTTTTGGTAAAAATATAGATACATGCATACATTGCTGTGTGTTAAAAAAAATAAATAAAAAACTTCCTTGTTGTTATGTCATAAAACTGTGTTCATATGATGAAGATTGAAAAATTCCCATTAATAGATAATATAAATATTCTCATATTTCACCAAGTTAAACGTATTTTTAATGGCTATTTCTCAAATTTGAAAATTTATTATTATTTTTTTTTTCTCAACATTGTTGATGAATGAATGTATATTTATTATTCTATTTGATGTTAGCTATTTAGGAAATTTATTGACTAATTCGTAATTGTATCAACTTTGAAATGGTACTCTGATGTAGACATGGAAACTGGCAAAAGAGCCTGTAACGTCGTCATATAAAGATTAAAAATGTAGTATGACTTAAAAAGATATATTTACATATCCTTTAAACCAGCATACTGGTATATTTTATTCAATGTTTTACATATAAAAAAATAATTCATGCACTGGCATATAATAGTGATTTTCGAAAACATGAAACCTTGATTCTCTAAAACATAGTTAAACTTAATTACCCAAATTCAGGCATTATTTAAATATATACAAACTCCCAATTACCAATCTTATAGTCCTAGTCAAATTTGGAAAACATCTACAGCTATTTTTAATCATAAAATGCTAGATTTATGGAATTTCATCACTAGTTTTCAATTTTTTTTTAGTAATGAAGACTTTTATATTTTGTTTTATGAATAGATATAATACTACCTATTTTTTAAAAAAAAATTTAATAAATGGCGTTTTTGAGAAAATTGAAATTAAAATTTTACATTTAGTTTTTAGAAAAAAATCTTTAGTACTAACCTATAAATTGTTGTATATCATTTGAAATGGCATGGAATAAGCTGTTAAACGACACCTATCTCATAGTCATAGTCAAATTTGGAAATCATTTATTGCTATTTTTAATTTGCGATTTTTTCTGTTTCTGGACCTATTTTTGAGGGCTTTAGAGACCAATAATTCAAAAACGGGTAGACAAATCTCAGTAATATTTCACAATTGTTCTAGTAGATACAAGTAGTACACATATACCAAATTTCCAAAAAATCTGAGTTGGTGAGGCTCAAGTGAGTTTTTTTGACATGGAATGTCATAAAAGACCCGGCTATTTTATAAATTTCAATTTTTCTCTTTTATTTGAAACTAGGGAGGTACAGGCTAGTCGGAGAATTGACGTGTATATTTAATATGTTCCCTTCAATGTATTTTTAATGTGAATGTTACAGCATAGCTAGTACCGTGCTTGCCTACAAGGCAGCAGGACTCTTGCGAAATAAAATATTGCATGTAGTCCTAAATTTTGCCTATCCAGCTTTAATTTTAGGTCTTTAAGATCTTCAACGAATACCTGACATCGTACAGGCTCAGGACCTGCGTACTTTCTATCCGAGGGATAGAAAGTATATAGCGAAGGATTTTTTACTCCGATTGAAGACTTTTAGCATTGTAGGTTGCTATGCTAACCACTACACTACAGTTGACCCGAACATCTCATTTAATTTATAAATTATTTTTTTATATTATAAAGAGATGATAAATATATATTTCATTAACAATGTTTTATATTTTGATATTTCAGTATTTTATTTACAAATTTGACTTCAATTGTATCTGTTTAAATGTTTTAGTATTGATGGACTTATCTTGTTATAAATATTAACCCTTTGCACTCGAGGTCTCCGGAGCGGAGCCATTTAAAATTTGTCTTCAAATTCGAGGGCTCCGCTACGGAAACAATGCAAATAATTTTCAGTCTTTAACATATAAGGGCATAAACAAATCGTAAAAACTATTTATAGGATATTTCGCTTTTGGTGATAAATGACGGTCGCGGCTTGCGGTGTTTTTCATTATTTTTATAGTACCGTTAATCTTTTAACATCGGCAATATTTTGTGGTTTTAATTCATCTTTTATTTCTTCAATCGTACAATAATTTAGTTCGGGGCACCAAATAATCCCTTTACTTTTATTTAGTTTCACATGTGCTCCTACTTTAACCGGAAAGTTATTAAGTAGAATTTCCACATTTTAGGAGCTTTTCTGATTAGATATCTGAGAAAACTTCAACTAAAAGGGTCCCATCTCGTAATTTTGTAACTGTTTTTACTTCTCCAATTAGATTTTTTATGCTTTTGTATGTAAGGAACGGCGAAACCTTTGTGGAATCTAAGGGATTTTCATCGTTATCCGCTCCGGTTCTCTTAATTTTTAAAAATTTTACACAATTTTTAGGTCTATGTTCGGTATTTCTCAAAAAACGTCCCTTTAAATTTAGATTTAAAAAAAAATATTAAAGTTTAAAAAATTAATTTTTTTTGTAACTATGGGTTCTTGAAGCTTCGCAAATACATATAACCTAAATTTCATTACAATTCCTTACTTGGTTCTAAAATTTTACTGTATAATATTACGTTTTCAGGGTGTACGTTTTCGCGAATAAGTTGCGTCGAGTTGCCGGTAGTTAACGTCCAAACGGTGCCGAGTGAAAAGGGTTAAACATTTTCTGTTGAATATACGACATTTAACAAATCTATAATAGCTTATACTATATAGCCTGTATTGTTGCTCAGATATTAACATGAGAATATTTTTTTTTTTTTTTTTTTTTTTTTTGCGGGGGGGAGCTTTAGAATCGTTTTTTCTTTTATGATCGTGGAAAATATGACTGTAAATGATTGTATTTATGTGAATATTTCAATTGAGTATGATAACTTGGCACGGACTCAGAAATCGATTCGAAACTATATTTTCTATGAGAACCGAACAAGGCTTTGTCGTCAGTTGTCTGTGGAAGATATGTAAATAAGCGTTGTGTTTATTAAACTATTCTTCAATATTGTTGCATCGATATAAATATATAGTGACAGGAATTCGCTGCGGCGTAGGCAGTCCAAGACACTACAAGACCCTTGTGTCCTGTCTCCGCGTGTAAACTAGGGAATTAAATGCCTCTCTCCAGACGTTTTTCCTCGACTTGATCTCTGCAGAGAATACATTTCACGAGTAGGTGCCTTGAGCCGACCTCATGAATTCGTTTGATATTCATATCGTTGGAAGCAAGCGCCAACAATGTTACATCTCTCCATTTGCAAATTCAAGCTCCGATGGAGGTTCTCTACTCCTTAAAACAAAAATGATTATGATTTTTTTTTAGTTTCGCTTTTATACATTGTATCCTTGAATTTATTTTAGTTTGAAAATATTTGTATAAAATTTGATAATATACAATGCATTATTTAAATTGATATTGGTTACTGGGTGATTAATAAGTCATACATAGTTTCATTAGCAACGCGTATATTTCAGCGAGCCATCTTCAGTGCTAAAAAATGTTATAATAAATTAATACTCTTATTAATTTCAATGTATAATCTACAATGAACGCTTATATTATAAACAATCTACGCATTAAAATTAATGTGAGGTCAGCAACTTACCGGCAATTACTTGTCACATTTAACACGTTAGGTGCGGCGGAGTATTTTAGGGGTATCCTGAATTGAACGGTATCGGTCCCCGGGGTCCGACTGCTGGGATGAGCCACAGACGGTATCAGGCGTCGAGGTCCGATGGGAATGCTTTGACGAAAGCGTTATCTTTTGATTAAAAGGGAATTAAATGAGCGTCTAAAGGGCATTATCTCTTGGTAAGGATTGAAACTAGACATATTAGGCGCAGTACAGACCGATGCAGGATTCACGCCATTCTTTACCGAAAATCGGACCTCGGAGTCTGATTCTAAAAACAACAGAATTTCAGCTGTTAGCAGCATTATCTACACTAAAATAAACTGATTAAAGTCGGCTAAATTGAGTGTTCGGCCTTTCGGACATTTTCATGTGAAAATCGGCTGTTGAGAAGGGAATGTAAGACATCGGACCCCGGGGACCGATGCCGCACCTAACGTGTTAATTTAATAATTATAATCCCCCTCAAAAAACTATAATATAATTAATTCAAGGGGCCTCTTTAACCCCCCCTCCTATGTATTCTCCTGAGAATTACATTTGATCCAACTGTTTGTCAACTCTAAACAACGGATAACTCAAACCGCATATCCGATGTAGGAATGAATAGGATCCATGAGACTAGATTTAGCTGAGGTGAAGTGACTTGGGGCAGGTCAGTCCAGATGGTATCCACGAGGTGCTCTATTTCGGGCCTTCCTTGACCCAGTCAGGGTCCATTGCTTGCCGCGACACCTATTCCACCCTAGGCTATCGATTCCTTCAATCATCGTAGAGTTTGGTCCGTTGATGTGAGGGGAAGAATACAATGGTATTTATATACCAACAATACCTCTTATCATTAAATGACTTCACTTTATCCTCAATTTTTATCCTCTCTGATGTTTGATCCTTTGTACTAAATAACCAGAGGATCATAAAATGTAAGAAAAATTGAAATGTAGAAAATATAGGGCTGGATCATTTTTAATTACTTTTTCACCTATTGTTGAAAACAATATAAGAAAAAAAAATAGAAATAGAAAGAATAAGATTATATTAAAACAAAATTAACATAATAAATACAAAGAATGAAACAGAATCTGAATCAGAGGCAGAAGCGGATTTATCACTAAATTTGGGGGTGGGGGTCATGAGGCCCCTGATCTTACACCCACGTGTTGCCTTTTGCCTGACAGCACATTTAAAAAAAAAAAAATACGAGATTAATTCCTTGTATCAGGAAGGACTGCGATTCAAACAAGTATAAGTGTTATATTTAGGGCTTCGTAGCTATATAATTAAATCATTTCTTTAAATAGCAAGAAATATACATAGGCAAAACATTTGAGGGAGGGGTCATGACTCCTGGACTCTCCCTGGATCCGCACATGAAAAGAGGGTCAGTCGGTTCCTCTTTCTTGCTCTTCTGCCTCTCCATCCCCTCTCTTTTCCAAGTTCTATTTTCTCATATTATTATAAGGTATTGTTCATCTAGAGCACCTTAAAAATGCAAAGTTCAAAGGTAGCGATCTGCCACCTGGGGTACGTCTAAATTTAAAGAACTTGAACAAGTCTGATTTGACACTACTATATGCGCTAAGAATGCGTTGAAAAAAAATTCTGACTATCGGAGGTTATGCTATCCTCAAGCCTTTTTGCCTTACTGTTTAGTTTGAACGAAACGAAACACACACATTAAAAAAAAAAAAAAAAAACGAGAAACTTTATATTCAAATTTAGTGGTGAGAAATCGCTTCCATTTTCAGGGTTTTCTTTTACATTATTTATTATCACCTTTTCCTTTCATTTTGTAAGCAGTGTTTCTATTTTCCATTATCTCTCTATATAAAAGAGGTTTTGTCCTGACTGACAGAATCAACGCAGAGCAAAATCTACTTATGATAGAACCTTGAAGTTCGGAATTTAGATTTTAAACGCGATGTAGGTAACCACTAAGAAAGGAATTTAAAAAATGTAACACCTAAGAGATTTAAATGGAGAAATTGTCGTTTAACTCTAACGGACATCTATTTTCGCACTTCGAGAAAAAATATCTATTTTGGACTCATTTTAAAGAACTTGATACGACTAGTTTAACTTGAAAGCCCCTATGGGTCGTCGAAAACCATGTTTTAAACCCGAAAAATGAAGCGTTCACGAGGAAGCAATTTTTTGTTTCGGCGGTTTTAGTGAACTCTCTCCATTGCGCGCCTCCCTCTCTTCTACCGAGCCGGCAGCTTCCCCCTCCAACATTCCACCTACCGGAAGCTCCGATTCTACTAAATATCTTTAACATCAGTTAACATATTATATTAGATCAATCCAAGATAATGATCACAGAATTGATTTTAAAGGCTCGCGGGCGAAGCCGCGACGGGGAATGCTAGTTTAACATAATTGGTTATTTTTAATTATAATAAAACTAATAGTATCACTAGCATTAAAGACAAAACATGCTAACTGTTCTATAAATGTTCTATATATACAATATTTTGCTCCTATATTTGTAACATTCAAAATACAATAATAAATAGAATAATAAAAAAAAAAAAAAAACACCCAAGAAAATATCCTGGTATTATTTGTTTTACAACTACATGCTACCAACCCGTGTTTTTTTCTAGCAACAGTTTTGCCCAATGTGACCTAATAGAATAAATAGATTCAGCTGATTTCAAAATAAATCTATATTTCTAATTTTTAAAACTGAATTTGATCCATTTATTAAATTAAGAATACATTGTACATAAAATCAATATGTGGCTTTAAGCTTTGCACTTATGACCACACTTATGGTTTTAACATATGGTTTAAAAAAAATTCTTGAAACTATAATTTACAATAATTACTATATTTGTTAAAAACGCATTCAAATAGGTGAATTCTTATAAAAAATAGCCCAAATCCACAAGTTCTTACCTCCTAAGAGAACAATTTAAATTAAAATGGACAATACAGAGGAAATTGTCATGTTAAACAATTACGCTGAAATATAAAAAAAGTAAAAGGAACATTGCAATGTTCATAGCAGAGCTATACAATTGTAAAAGTTAGATTTAGCAGCTTCATAAACGGAGAGGTTATTGCTAACAATTATTTTCCCCAGCCGATTCTGTCGATGCCAATCACAATTAAGTGAAAATCTTCATCTGCTTCTGGAAGGCCATCGGATGGAATTGCCGAAGAAGATACGACGGCATTGAAGGAAACTGGGATTGGGTGATAACCACAAAGAGACATTTTAAGAAAGAGAAATCGTAAGCTTGAAGATTAATGAGCAACATAGAACGCTTTACCAGTGTAATATGCTAATGTTACTGAAACTGGTTAAGCCGAAAGGCAAGAAAGAATGTTTTATGAATAATTTAATAAATATTGTCATACCATCGGATATAAGAAATATTGAGGAAAATGAAGCGATTATGGTAGTATTGATTTGGAGCGAAACAAGCTTGAATACGCATAAAAGTTTAGATATGTAGGAGCTATAAAAACCAGGAATAACGAAATTCAATGCGAAATAAGCTTGTTACAAAGCTCTTGTCTCCTGTACCGAAACTTATCATCGAGAAGTGTAATAGACGATGGGTAACTAGCACACAAGGTTCTACCTTGGGGAAATACTTTCCCACGATTGGAAGCCGATTGGGGCCTTAGATTCATGGAGGGTAGCGCCTAAACTCCAATCTCTAGGTAAATGCACTGCTTTCAGAGCAATAAGAAACGGAGCTAATGAGGAAAACCTGACTCTATGTCTATGGGATTTTGCTGAGCTAGTTATTATGAATATTTACCCGTAACTCATTTTTGTTAGAAACGGGTGGAAAGAATCAGTGGGCTCAAACCAATCCAATTAACTTTAAAGATACAGTGGAATTGACATAAAGATGAGCAAGCAGCGCTGCTTGTAGCTTTAAAGGCAAGGAAGGAGTGAATTAAATATGTATAAATAAACATGTCCAAAGTAAAAATTAAAGAAACCAAATTGTCTATTTCTTCGTTCTCTGTTTATTGATCTCTGCGATCAGACTTTTTTCCCTTAAAATTATAATAAACCCTAATCTCTAGTTTTATTGCTTTAAAGATTGAAATCTTCCCAAAACAATAAAACAAGCGACTTCCTACAAATTATTGGATCGGGCATCAGTATGTTTGCTAAGCAACTGATAGGTGGACTCAATCATGCCACCTATATTTATGTAAATACATTTTTAAGATAACTTAATTAGAATTTACAAAATTCTTATTCTTCATTAGGTCCTTTACTGATGCGAAATGTGATGAAGGGTAGGCAGAGAAGGGTGATGGATGATTGCGTTAAGGCAGATCAGTAGAGTTTCCGATTCGACGGTGGTTGTTGGGTGGAGATGTCTAGGGAACTCCTCTCAAAAAGGAGTGCAAGAAAATTAATGCGAACAGTTTAACCGATCCGGAAGATAGAGATGGGTTTATGAAAGCTTGATGGTAATTGATGTTAAAGGAAACAGGTAAGTTGTTGAAACATCCTTCAAGTTTTGAAGCTATGAATGACAAGTATTGAGAGCATCCTGATTATAAACATTAATAATTGCCCTAGAGAATCATTGATTAAAATAGAAAAAAGAAAAAAAAAATCTTGTTAAGAGGCGACGATGAGACGGTGGAGAAGAGAGTCTATTATCAATAAAGAGAGCGGTGGAGAGCCGGGCTGCGATATCGATTCCAAGGGAGGCTGGACGGAGGGCTGAAGATTATTGCCAGGGTTTACGAGTGGAGGCTGCAAGTGAAAGCTCTTGAGACAGTAAAAATGGCACCAGTGAGTAAACATTGTCAAATGCCGTAAAGTCGGCTGCCTCCGGGATCGATGCCCTTCGACTCCTGCCTATCTCATCAAATGGATATCAAACATTTTTCCTTAACAGTCCAATTGATAGCCTGCCTTGAACAATACTCTCACAGCAATTGCGTATTTTATGTTCTCTATTTCTGTAAGAGATGAAGAACGATGAGGAAGTTACACCTGCACCTTACTTGTTTGATCAAATATCCGAATTCAACTTCCTGAAATCACAGGTAACTTGTAATATAGAATAAGACTGGTGGACGCCAATAACGGTTGAAATCTCTATTCTTTGCTTAGGTATTGACAAGGTAATATCTTCAATGTTTAGGAGTACGGATTCGTGTAAAGCACATCACCTGAAGAAAATATATGAACAATACACTAAGATGATACAGATTTGGAAACCTGTTCCAATTTAAGTTATATTGATGCTATTTGAACCGAAATTTTTAATAGGCCTAAGTAAGATCGCTGTCGAGATTTCTATGGTCATTCAGGAGGACCAAGAAAGAGTGGTAGACCTCGCAAAGACGTGGAAACTAATCTTAAACAGCTGAATGACGACGATGGCTCACCAAAGCCACGGACAGAGTAATATGGAGCAAGATAACGGAGGAGACTTTGGATCTAAACGGACCCTAACGCCAATTAAGAAGAAGAAGAAGATCGCTGTAGGGATAGGCTCTCAGAGGGGCTAGATTCCAAACCTTGGTACAAAGGGATGTACAGTACCAGGTTACTGAAACCTGTGAATAACAGCACTTATGTTGAACTATCAGCTGTAGAAGAAATTACTTTTTGAAGAGGAACCAGTTGACCTCTTATGAATGTATACTGTTGCAGAGTTACGCATGGCAATAGACCACACATTCTCCACACTCCATCAACCTAACGCATTATTTAAAGTATCGTCTCGTTTTCTTATTTAAGTTACATATTGAAGATCTTTCAACCGAAATTGTTAATAAGCCTCGGTAAGATCGCTGTACGGTTAGGTTCCCAGAGAGGCTAGGAAAAAGAATACATTTCAAATCCCTCTAGAAAGAGATCTGCAGCACCATATTCTGCAACTGGGACCCATGAATAACAGCACTATTGGGAAGCTATGGAGATAATTACTTCTTTGAAGATGAACCAACACCTGTTTACCTGGTAAGAAAGATGATCTTATAATACAGATTTGCGAGACCTGTTCCAATTTAAGTTACATTGCTGTTTTTTCGACCGAAATTTTTAATAGGCCTAAGTAAGATTGCTGTTGAGATTGCCAAGACAAATGCTGTATGGTCATTCAGGAGGACCAAAAAAGAGTGGTAGACCTCGCAAAGACGTGGAAACTGATCTTAAACAGCTGTGCTGATAACAGAGGAGACTTTGGATCTAAACGGACCCTAACGCTAATTAAGAAGAAGAAGATCGCTGTAGGGATAGGCTCTCAGAGGGGCTAGATTTTAAACCCTGGTACACAGCGATGTGCAGCACCAGGTTACTGGAACCTGTGAATTACAGCACTTCTGGGTAGCTGTGGAAAAAATTGCTTTTTGAAGAGGAACCAGTTGACCTCTTAAGAAAGTATACTGTTGCAGAGTTACGCATGGCAATAGACCACAAATTCTCCACACTCCATCAACCTGACGTATTATTAAAATTATGGTCTCGTTTTCTTATTTAAGTTACATGCTAAAGCTCTTTCAACCGAAATTGTTAATAAGCCGCAATGAGATCGCTGTACGGATAGGTTCCCGGAGAGGCTAGGAAAAAGAATACATTTCTAAAGTCCCTGTAGAAAGAGATGTGCAGCATCATATTCTGCTACTGGAACCTACGAATAACAGCACTATTAGGAAGCTATGGAGATAATTACTTCTTTGAAGATGAACCAGCAACCTGTTTACCTGGTAAGAAAGATGATCTTATAATACAGATTTGCGAGACCTGTTCCAATTTAAGTTACATTGGTGTTTTTTCGGCCGAAATTTTTAATAGGCCTAAGTAAGATCGCTGTCGAGATTGCCAAGACAAATGCGGTATGATCATTCAGGAGGACCAAAAAAGAGTGGTAGACCTCGCATAGACGTGGAAACTGATCTTAAACAGCTGAGCGGAGGAGACTTTGGATCTAAACGGACCCTAACGCCAATTAAGAAGAAGAAGAAGAAGATCACTGTAGGGATACGCTCTCAGAGAGGCTAGATTTCAAACCCTGGTACAAAGAGATGTGCAGTATCAGGTTACTGGAACCTGTAAATTACAGCACTTCTGGGTAGCTGTGGAAAAAATTGCTTTTTGAAGAGGAACCAGTTGACCTCTTAACTTCTTAACCAGTTGACCTGTTGCAGAGTTACGCATGGCAATAGACCACAAATTCTCCACACTCCATCAACCTGACGTATTATTAAAAGTATGGTTTCGTTTTCTTATTTAAGTTACATACTAAAGCTCTTTCAACCGAAATTGTTAATAAGCCGCAGTGAGATCGCTGTACGGATAGGTTCCCGGAGAGGCTAGGAAAAAGAATACATTTCTAAAGTCCCTGTAGAAAGAGATGTGCAGCATCATATTCTGTTACTGGAACCTACGAATAACAGCACTATTGGGAAGCTATGGAGAAAATTTCTTCTTTGAAGATGAACCAGCAACCTGTTTACCTGGTAAGACAGATGATCTTATAATACAGATTTGCGAGACCTGTTCCAATTTAAGTTACATTGGTGTTTTTTCGGCCGAAATTTTTAATAGGCCTAAGTAAGATCGCTGTCGAGATTGCCAAGACAAATGCGGTATGATCATTCAGGAGGACCAAAAAAGAGTGGTAGACCTCGCAAAGACGTGGAAACTGATCTTAAACAGCTGAGCGGAGGAGACTTTGGATCTAAACGGACCCTAACGCCAATTAAGAAGAAGAAGAAGAAGATCACTGTAGGGCTTACGCTCTCAGAGAGGCTAGATTTCAAACCCTGGTACAAAGAGATGCGCAGCACCAGGTTACTGGAACCTATGAATAACAGCAATTCTGGGTAGCTGTAAAAAAACGAACCAGTTGACCTATCAAGAAAGTATTCTGCTGCAGAGTTACACATGACAATGGAACACCACTACTCTATGGAACATCTACCTACATGGGTGTCTGCAAAGGGGGCAAGGAGGGCAGGGGAGAGCAGAGGGCCCCCCGTCTTGAAATTTTGAGAAACGATGATTAAAAATTAAATAAAGTCTCATCCATTAACTATATTTATTAAGCATTATATAAATACGTATTTTAACTTTTAAATATCAATAAGTTTTATTTTAACAATTAATTCAGCCTTAAAAGCTCGAATACCTCGACCTTTTCGATAATTTTAACGGCCTTAGAGTTTACTGAGCCTCTCCTCGATCTTGAGGTACCTTCCATCTAGTCTAATTCGATTAAGATCGATCTTTATTTGGCCTAACAACCAAGCTGAACATCCGAACTTCAAATTGAAACTTTTACAATTGTTGGTATATCCAAGATGCATGAAAATAGTACAGATGATAAAATTCAGAGACACGGAGGCTAGAATCACCACCTCACAAAGCGGTGTAATAATGTTAACCCTTAACTGCTCACGTCGGGTCATATTCACCCATACCGAGTTTCATTTCATTCTATTTATACCTCTTTGGCATTGAATGATCAGCAAACTTTGACATATCCTTTGTTTTGGCTCCAGTTACTTCTTGCCAGTGTCTGGAAAATGAGGGAGGTGTTTATTTTATCGAAATCGATATTTTGACCCGAGGTGAGTAGTTGTGCAAGCCATTTTTTTGTGTCCAATGCGGGGATTGCATTTGAAAAAAAACCCTCATTTCTTATTTGTTTTAACTTCAAAGGTTGTTTGTAGACATTTTTTTGAGTTTCAAATCAAAAGAAATTATGTTAATAATATTAATGTTAGGGAGTTCCTTTATTTTAGTACTTCATTTCAGACCTATAATTCAACACGTTATTCATATTTTAAAACTTTCATTTATTGCATACATAAATAAATATATATTTTCAAGCCTTCTCCTGTTGTTTAAAACTAATATCTTACACCCTAAGGTTATTTAAATTTTTTTGTGTGCGTTCTGGCTCATATTTCCTCGAGGTGAGTAGGTAAGTAACATTGATTCGGTTGAGTAGTTAAGTGTTAAAAATAATTTGCATTGCTCGATGAAAACAATATGTCCAAGGTGATGAAAGTAATCATTGTCAAATAATATATTAGTGTGAGTTATTGTGGAAAAGCGAGGCCAATGCATGTTACTGTTTAAATTTATGCTACAACGATAAAATAACGATAAAGAGAAGTAATCTTAGCATCGTTGACGTTAAAATATTTGTTAGAATGGATATTTGGAAATAACTTTGTTATGTTATACCGAGGTATGGGAATTGGTGATCATCTGTCGGTGTTGTGATGTAAGTGGAGATCTATTGCTGGAGCGCCTTGCCTAAACATCCAAAAATACTGAGCCCTCTCTCTATTTAGCCCATCGCAGAATCCTTAGCATCCTCTGGCAACTACTCATCGCTTCAACTCAACTCCTACCACGGTACCAATGTCAGTTTTTATACGGTACAAGCTCCATTAAACGGAACGGTCCTACCGGTTAAAAGGAGGTTTATTGAAAAAAATAAGAAGAAAAAAACATGGGTTATAGCTATTCATTTGGAAGGAGTGCGTATATACAGTATGTAGTAAACTAACATAGGGTTAACCGTACAGTTACTGGCACCTTAAGACTACATTTCAGTGGTTAAATTAAAAAACATACCTTTATAAAGGGGTCAATTAGAAACTTCCTATAGCTTATCTATCCTCATAAAGACTCAAGAGATTTCTTGGGGTCGAAAGTTCAATAGTTTTACAATATGGCAATAGTTATTGTTAAAAGTGCCAAATCTAGTTATTGGCACCCTTTGGATTTAATCGTGAAATCTTCCCTATGGTTAGTTTGTTAAAGTCTTACTTCATAGATGACTTAGAGGGCCCTTCAAACATTAGACTCATGTATATCTTGTAATAAAATTAGGACTTGTTTACCTATATCTTTACGTTAAATTTGGGGTGCCAATATGTGCATGGTTTACCCTAATTATAAAATAAATAAATATAACATGAGAAAAAAAAAATTGTTAAGACTTTCTCAGTTCGTTAGCAATGTCACCCCGCACCAAAACGATCAGCCGATCTTTCGCTTTCTTCCATCTCACACACTGCTCTCTAATGATTTTAAAAACGAGGCCGTTTTTTACAATCATTTTTCACATTCGTAGTTCGCAATGAGCGTTGCTAAAGTTGTCTCATTCACTCACAATTTCTTCTTCAAAGTCTTTTCCTTTACCACTTATCTATTTCTAAAGAATATTGTCAAATTTATCTAGCCATCCATTTGGCCGTTTAAATTTAGTTTCATTCAATTTTTCATCTAATTTTAAGGCTTCAGTTTGCACAAGCCCACCTGAAGGTTTTTTGATCGCGCGCTAACGATCCATTTATACGGCAAGTTTTCAATTGTTTTAGAAATCGGGGGTCTTGTTCCTTTTTATTAAAGGATATTTTGCGCTTAATCATTCTTTCAGTATTTTATATTTATTCTGCAGCATATAACTAAATTTGATATTTGCACATTTAAATTTAGATACGATATCCCTAAAGCTAAATCTTATTCCTTAATACACGTAACAAGAGTTTCTAAAGAGATACTGATCTGATTAGAAGGAAAACGAAAATAACTTAAAAAGGGGAAAGAAATAATTTAGGGAAATCACCAGAAACGGTAAAACTGTTCGCAGATATTGTGTAATAATTTTTCCGGAATGGATCTTTGCCCATTTAATTGAAAACAAAACTTTCCTTTTACGTTGATTTGAGTTTCCGAGCATGGGAGGTGAATTCATCCTCTGAGAAAACCAAGACTTTTTTTCGGAAAGAAATTTTCCGCTTAACCGAGGTTTCCGTTATGAAGCGGTTCCGCTTATGAGAGATTATACTGCATATATAGGCGGGCGCAGGCGACGGTGCTGCTTCTTTACAGGAACTAGAGAAACGGGGAAAGAAGCCGGGCCATTACCTGGGATTCATAGGTTTTTTGGCGTTTTTAATTTAATTTTCCATAATTAAAACCGGATTGAGCAAAAAATTATTTGAAAAATGTCTAATAGGTATTGCTCGGTCCCTCAGTGTTCAACTGGAAAATCAAAAGAAGTGTCATTCCATTTATTTTCAAAAAATAAAAAGCTTCTTAATGAGTGGATTGAAAAATTAAGAATAAATAAGCCTGTTTCGAAACATATGACGATATGTAGTCTTCATATTAAAGAATGTGACTATATTTATCCAAGTAAATATTAGTAGTTGACATTTTATTATTCCAAAATGCTAGTTTTATGCAAATAACATTGGGACCATAGTGTCATAGATTTGTTTTATTTTTATTTTTATTGTCATAGATTTGTTTCTTTTTTTAATTTTCCCCATTTTTGTATTACCTCCGTTGTGCTTAATTGTTCCAAGTTTTTAATGCGATGCCTGAAAGTTTTGACAAATAAATAAATAATATGACAAAGAAACTAAGCTGTCATGAAAATGACAGCTCCCATAACAATGATTGTATGAAAAGGTAATTAATGTTATTACTAACCGAAAAACGTAGAGTAAAGTTACAATGATGTGTTTGCATTGACCAGAACTACCAGCTTTACACGAAAATTGAATTTGATTTCCACTTTCATTTTATGGGGCATTCCTTTAAGATCGCTTGTTTGAAGGCACAATTCTTGTAAAATAACTGTTTTTTTACTTCCACATGTAATTATGTGGTTTTCATCAAGGATAGCCTGCCCTTCAATTAATGGTCTTTTAAAATTACCAATTATCTCTATCACATCTACTATGTCTATCCCCGTTCCTTCCGACATTTTGCAAAACTACTAGCGCACCCTATAGTCGATTGCGCCCGCGAATATTTGTTTGCTGATTGTTCAATGTGTTAAGAAAGAGTCTTCATCGATAAGGACTAATAAATCTATAAAACTAATAATGAAACACTGCTTAATTTATCTAAATGACAGTCCTGATGTAACAATATAGCTATTAAGCTCATTAGAACATAATGCATTTGTATGTCAACCAGTATGACGCATATAATGTGAAATGCCTTCAAATGGTTTGAATATATTGGCCATTTTTCGCTACAAAACTTGTAAATTCTTTTCATTATTTATTGTTCGAGATAACTCTTTGAATTCGTACAAAGAGGCGATTAGATCGGATGAAAAATTTGACAGGGGCTATAATATATGAATCTAGAGCAGTTGAGATCATTTCTAAGGATAGATATGGACAAGCGGGGTGGGCATAAATCAGAGATATCTCTTCAAAAAGTGGGAGGTTCCTGGAACAAATATTGTCTGCGGACGGATTAAAAACGACGTTGAGGAGACAGTTCTCTCCAATATGCCAAGGAAAATGGACAAGAAGGATATCAAGCATTACCTCCCATCTCCCGTTTTCCCTTCAGTATCCGGTGAGTGTACCTCCACAAATATGAGATCCCGAGTTTGAAATTTTCTGTTACATCACGTTTAGTGGTCATTTCATAAGGCCTGTTAGATGCTAATAGCTATTATTAATGACTAGAATGTGCTGGAAGCTTTTCGGATGTGATCCGGACTGCCCCTCTTGTACCGAAGATGGTTAACAAGAGGCCCTCTCAGATTCCAGATCCTCTAATACCAACTCTTATTCCAATATACTCATCTGGTGAGTACTCAACATTTTGTATGCTACTGTTTCCGATTTTTGGGGGGCTTTTAACGGTGATAATCAATGGAAATCCTTTTCGAATTTACCTTTAGATGAAAATGAACTTATATTTTTCATCTTATTTTATAGTTTCGTCTATTATAATATCATATTAGTGGCAGGTAATTGGTAACCTAGCGAGCATGGAAATTCCCAATTCTTAAAAGCAATTCCTATAACTTTTTCTAAAATAACTACAGCATTAATATTAATAATTGACACAGTCCTTTATTGGTTTATCTCATATATACAGGACAAGTATGTACATAGGGTGAGGTCCGGTCAAACGAGGTCCCGATTAACCGAGGTGACAAGTCTGAGGGGGGGGGGGTATATTTATGTATATAAGCTCATAAACAAACTACAATAAAAGATTTATTTAAAAAAAAATAGTTTCATGATTTCTGTTATTATTATTGTTATTATTAAATATTTATTAGGTTTTTAAGCATATATGTAGTTTTTATTTTAAAATAACCTACATTTTCAGTTGGTATTGGTATGGTTCCGATTAACTGATTATTTCGATTAACCGAGGTAACCTTGGTCCATTTTAGTCCATCATATTTATATTATTATACTTATAATCGTATAAATATTTATTTTTTAATAACAATTATAATTAATATCGTATTATATAAATAACTAGTAGGATAGTGTTTTTTATTATTTATTTTATTATTGTTGGATTGCCAATACTGCATAATGCCCTAGAATGGCCCCAGCCCTACAGAGCGAACAGCATTTAACAGTCCCCGGCGTGAACGTGTTAATATGGACGGGGCCGACTGGGGTATACGTCCGAGGGGTAGGCCGAGACGTAGGTGGGAGATTTGCTTGATCTGTTTGGATGATGGTCGGATAGATTGTATGCAGGGAGCGAGTTTTGATGTCGGCATCGAACCTTCGGTTTCTTTAAGCATTCATTATTAATATTAATTTAGATTTATAAATGGATATGACTCACTATGGGCACACCACAGATTATATCTAATTTACTAACTTCAGTAAATAAACTCATGTAGGTCTATTATCTAAATTTTGTTTACAGACCTTTTACAATTTTATGCTCTACAACAATCGGTAGAAGAGGAACGGAATAAGTAAAAAAGTCATGTCATGTCAGAAAATAATTGGTTAAGTCGGCTTTAGCCCAAAAGGAGTTAAGTGGCTAAAAATGGAAGCCCTTCCTTCATCGTGAAAGAAGCAAATTTGGAGAATTTAGGACAAACGGTATGGTTTTCTATAAAGAACAAACAAACAAACAGAATTTCATCTTTATTAATATAGATTTGACTTAAATTATATCTGTTTGAATGTTTTATTATTAATGAAGTTATGGTGTTATGAATATTAAACATCTTCTATTAAATGTATAACAGTTAGCAAATATATAGTTAATACCTTCTGGTCTGTATTGTTGATCAGATATTAGCATGAGAATATGGTGTGGGGCGGGGGTGTGGGTTACCCTTTATATTCGTTTTTTCTCAGATTGTGGCAAATAAGACTGTCAATGATTGTATTTATGTGAATGTTTCAATTGAGTATGATAACTTGGCACGAGCTCAGAAATCGATTCGAAACTATATTTTCTTTTGAGAATTGAACAAGGCCATGCCTTCAGTTGTCAGTGGACGATATGTATTATGTAAATAAGTGTTGGTTTTATCAAACTATTCTTCAATATTGCTATAGCGACATGAATAAATAGTGACAGGATTTGCTGCGGCGATTTTATACCGATGTGTATTCCGGAGATATCGTGTGTAGAAGTGAGAACACTTCCTATTATAGATACATATAAAACATACATTATTCTCTGAAGTACCATTTCCCTATTTTAATTCCCTCCAGCATTATTGTATATAAAGAACTAAAAAAGACCGAAAGAAGAACCATTTTAATATAACTTAATTATACAATGCCAACAAGTGGGCGATACAACAAAAGATACACACAAGCATTGAGTAAATAAACAAGAGAGTGATATATATTGGCAGTTATTTTTCTCTCAAGTCGGGCAAGAAGCCAGGATCCTTTTTAAAGGATATGCCGCATTTCAAGAGCACGGTCAGGTTTTTTTTTGGTAACTTCACATTCATTGGCAAACTTACATGGAGTATCCTAAGATACAAAAGAGCTTTGTTAGAGGAAAAACATTAAACTCTAGATGTTTGCACGAATAAATCCGAACATTGTTAAGTTAGGACATAATAGGATTGAACAGCGAACATTTTAAGGACTTTTAGCTCAGCAATAATGATGCATCAACACATCTTTGAATTCATTATGTTTCAAATAATTATAGTCTTTCCAATTAATCTTCTAGCAGAAACATTTTTTTTTTTCCTTCTGCCATAGAAGCACAATTTATTATGAAAATAAAAAGAATGTGAAGGAAATTATGTTAGCCTTGAGCTAAGGTTAAAGGCGGAAAATACTCCTCATTTTTCGGTTACGAAATTATCTACTTACGGTTTCTTCCCCGAAACATTAAAAAAAAATTAATGCCTTTTAAAATAAATTATAATGCGAAATAATTGGATAGAAGCTGGTTACCTCAACTGGAGAAACGAGGCGGTTACTGGATGCCGCATGTACACGTTAACATTATAGATATCTCTGCGTGAATAAAATACTGAAGGTTAAACGCGAAAAAATTCTTAAAATAAGCAAAGTGCAGACTCGGGAACGTTTAGGGCTAGGCCGATACAAGGATGGGAGGATGGTCAGTTTCAAGTGATGGTATCGGCGTCGAGCCTTCGTGTTCACATAACACGTTAGGTGCGGCGTATATTAGGGGTATCCAGAATTGGATGGTATCGGTCCCCGGGGTCCGATGAGAATACTTTGACGAAAGCGTTATCTTTTGATTAAAAGGGCGTCTCGAGGGCATTATACTTGGTAAGGATTGGAACTAGACATAATAGGCGCAGGAAAGGCCGATACAGAATTTACGCCATTCTTTATCGAAAATCGGACCTCGGAGTCCGATTCTAAAAAACAACAGAATTTCAGCTGTTAGCAACATTTTCTGCACTAAAAAGCAATAACCTCATTAAAAATCGACTAAATTGAGTATTTGAAGTGCTCGGCCTTTCGGAAATTTTCATGAGAAAATCGGCTGTTAAGAAGGAAATGTAAGGCATCGGACCCCGGGGACCGATGCCGCACCTAACGTGTTAATTATTATTTATTTATAAGTTTCTAATTACATGAATGCATATGTATGATGAATTATTTATGTATTTATAATGTTATTTAACCCTGTAATATGCCATTAGTGAGGTTACACTTCCCGGAAGGGCTTGAATCTGGGAGGAAATATATACGTGCTCGGTTATGCCGATGATTTGGTTTTGCTTGGTGAGGACGCGAAAACTATACAACTGAATACAAAAATGTTGAGGGATGAGCAAAGGCTGAGGGTTTTTAAAAATAAGGTATTGCTTAGAATATTTGGACCGAAGAGGGACGAATCAACCTGAGTGAGCTGTATCCGGTATAAATAATAAAGGTAATAGCAGCTGCATTAAATAATTGATTCAATTATGATACTATGGTTTTGCGAAGTTGAAATTTATACAGAAATAAGAAAGGGTAGGAAGAACAGAGGTAATATATTCAATACAATGTCACACATCGATGTTAAGACACATTTGTTTTTGTCTAAAACATCGATGTTATAACCTATTTTTTTTTGTCAAAAACATCGATGTTAAAAACAACATTGTTATTGTTAAAACATCGATGATAAGATCATATATATTGTTGTTTTTTTTTACATGTTTTAACATCGATATTTTGGACAAAAACAACAATATACATATATGCTATAAACATCGATGTCTTAGCTATAACCCGGTTGTTTTTACATCAATGTTTTTGACAAAAACAAATAAGTAATTCAATTATGATACTATGGTTTTGCGTTTTCATAGTATATTAACTTATTTGAAGTTAAAATTTTTTACAGAAACAAGAAAGGGTAGGAAGAACAGAGGTAATATATCCAATATAATGTCATACATCGATGTTGAAAACACCTTCGTTATTATCAAAACATCGATGTTAAGACTTATTTGTTTTTGTCTAAAACATCGATGTTTAAAAGCAATTGGTTTATAGTTAAAACATCGATGTTAAGAGCATATATATTGTTGTTGTTTTTTTCGAAAGATCGATGTTAAATATATTTGTTTAAAGCAAAAAAAAAAAAATAATAAAATAAAAGTCACCTACTAAAAACATCGATAGTCAGAAAACATCGGCTGATTAACATCGATGTTTCAGAAACATCGACATCGATGTCGCATCCCTAATGTGTAGTTCGAACCTTCGTGTCCGTTAAGCCTGCATTATTATCATTATTATTATTAATGCGTTTAATAGCGCGGCATCTTTAACGGTTTTAATATTATCCAACGGAAGGAGCGATGCTCAGAAAAAAAAAAAAAAAACGCAATTCGGGAGATATAGATATAGAAAGCGAGTTCAGATATTTCGGTTCTGATATAGCATGAAAAAAAAAATAATGGACAATCTTTCTCTTTCTTATCTTTATTATTATTATTTTTTTTTTTTATTTTGCATTGGATAATGTATCCAATTCGAATCTCTAATCAAATATAGTGTGCATCAACCTGAACAATAAACATATCACGTGTGTCCGGTGTGAAAAAAACAAAATTGAATCTGCCTCACATAGAGGCATAGAGAAAAAAAAAATCTCTTCTTTCACACTTCTCTATATATCATTCTATGTTTCTTCAACTTGATGAGAAAAAAAAAAGTTGTTCGCTGCAGATCAGGAATGGTGAGATTATATCAACCGTTATATCAGAAACACTGAAGGTCTCTAAGAGCTAAATGATAGGTATTCATAGAAGATAAAATCAAAACAAAAGAAATCATTAACCTGCAAGGTTTTTTTTATCCTAAAGCACCGTACTCTTAAATCGAGGTAACATTGTTGAACATTTTGTAATAATGCCAGTCAAGGATAAAGGATTTATTTATTTTTTAATAAACAAAATGTGAACAGAAAACAGGAACAATAGCACGAAGAAACTACCTATTGCAAGTTATCCAATAATTTTTATAAGCTAGGTACAGAGGAAACCTTTCTTTTTTCCAGCCGCTCAATGAGTATTATCAGAAATAGAAAAGGAATCTAAGAAGCCGGGAAAATAGAATCATATGCAAATCGGCCACATCATATCATTAATCTAAGTTAATGGTGCAGTAACCTTGTAAACACGTTCTCAACAACACCATCTAGACCTATCTTACGGATATTTTCCCTAAGTCTAAATGTGAATCCTACCTTAACGCTAGGGTTACCAAGGTGGTCCTTGGAGCCCCATTAATATTTGTCCACCCTTTTTTGCACCTAAATAAATTTTTGAAAAATCTTCGAAAAATAGTAGTTGTCAGAAAAACATTCAAGGTCAATTCAATCGTAAATTAAAATTTTTCTGTATTATATTACATTCGGATGAAATAGTTGAGTGAAAAAAAACCAAAAAAAAAAACCGCTTGTGGGCTCGCGGATATAATTTAAAATTATGAAAATATAATTTCATTAAGGCATTGATAATAGATTTCAAACAATTAATGTTTTTTTTCTCTCTCTTTAATTTACCTGAAATTACAATTTTGAAAGCGTAAATCACCTAAATATCTCATATATCATGAATGATGAATTTTAGAAAATTTGGAAATTTTCTACTATAATTTTTTTTTTTTTTTTACATCCACATACATAGAAAAATGAGTAAATAAGTTTAAATAATACTTCAAATTGAGAAGCAGTGTTAACAAAATTTAAGTCTAGTTTAGTGAAACTAACCATTAAAATTAATAGGGAGATAGGATAAGATATTAAGCTTTTTGAGTGCATATTATGGATATTCAAATGTGGTGATTCGTAAAGATCACTGTTATAAAATATTTAATTATCATATTACTGGTCTAACAAACAAATAAAATATTTTTCAGAAAATCCTGCTTTATTCAATATTTGAAATATTTCAAGCGTTTACACCTTTCTACCTGCGGTCTCGCACAGTAATAGTAGAGGAAAATTAGAAGATAATTCATGATTTTTTTTTTTTTTAATCTATAAGATCAACAGAAAATTTATCGATATGTTGGATAAAGAGGCTAATGGAGAAATGGAGGGTGTGTATTTCGATTCGAGGGGACAAACTGGGCACATTGCCAATAACAATCAGAATGTTAGTATTTCAAAGAGATTCACTTTGGTTTTGCTTAGAAATGAAATTTTTCTAAAATAAGACATACATGTTACTAGTACTTTTGTATTGCTTACAAGGTTTTCTATATGTATGACATCATCATGTAACTTTATTAAGGCTTTATTAAAACACCAGAGTTGTTCCTGTATTATTTAATTATATATATTATTATATATTATTTATCCTATGTGGGGGGGACCGAGGGGAGTTAAAACAATTTTCATATTTTGTTTCATATCCTAAATTCTATTGACAGAAATCGTATGATATTAGTACCAATCGATAGGGAATTATTTACCCTTGCGAATGACAAACATAAAGAAATTGTAAGCGTTAAATTTTTTGGTTAAAAATCCACATAACCGTAACAAGTCAACTAGTTTCAACTCCCCTCATACCGAGGTGAGATGAAACCGGGGTCGAAGAGAGTTGAAACATGTGATTTTTGAGAAATATTAAGGTCTGTAACATAAAAATTATGATATAATTTAAAGGTATTTATTAAAATTAAACTTTTGAAGTACAAAACAAACTTTTTTATTAATCTTTTGTGTAGATATATCAGTTAAGTAGGTAACTACAGGTCTGATACAAATAATGAACTCCTAAAGTAGTTAAAAATACCATAACGTCCTATTCGTAACATTAATTAAAATATCAGTAAAATAAAGAAATGGTTTACTAACATTATAAATCTTTGAAATAAAATAATTATAAACTTTCAGCCATTTCTTAAGTATTAAAATCAGTTTTGATCAATAGTTCTTCAAATATTTATGTTACAATAATCTCACAAATATAAAAATATTATGATAATAAAAAGGGTCAATCTGGCAAGCATTAGTGGCAAACATAAAGTTTCCTACCTTTATGTTTGCCCCCAGACATTGCATTCCCATTTTTATTCCAAACATTG
This sequence comes from Aelia acuminata, assembly GCA_911387785.2. Lineage (NCBI taxonomy): Eukaryota > Metazoa > Arthropoda > Insecta > Hemiptera > Pentatomidae > Aelia > Aelia acuminata. Next base: position 151,279,112 of record OU426980.1, read on the forward strand.
CACCCATTTTTATTTGGCTCTGGTATTTTAAAATGTCTCTAAACCAAATGCAAAAGGATTCTTCTTCTTCTGCAGAATAGGCGCTGTAGTAACCAACGTTCACCTCTCTGTGGAAGTCATGCCACTTACTTGTTTATGTACTACGAGGTGAGTTGAAACAGCCTGTTTCAAATCACCTCGGTAAAATAAAAAACCTCCCAGTTTTAATCAATCCACATTCAAGAAGCAGCTACACAGAAATTAATTGCACCAAACATATATAATAAATCTTTAGTTAATGAGGTTTCGAAACATATATAACTTAAACCAAAATACAAAACCCTTATCGAAATGTAGGCATCGTAAACAAACACACTTTTCACTATTTTTGTCACGTGGCAAGCAGAACTCCATAACCGCGCGACTTACGCCACCGGCGCGAACTGACATGTCAGCGGGCGGAGGGGAGTGATTAATAAGCGAAGTTTCCAAATCGCTAGCGATTTTAAGTTCCGAGAAATCGCTACTGTTTCAACTCACCTCTGTTTCAAATCCCCTCGGTCTCCCCACTTATACAGTTTGGAGGGCGAAACTGGCCTTACACCAAGTTGCAAGCATCAGATCATAGATTTAGAGTTATGATGACTGCGGCTAAAAAAAGGCATTCGAAATCTTCAATTTCCAAGCTCTATCTTCCAAGAAAACAAGGATGGAGAGAACTAATTAGCTATTCGGGAACAGGAGATGCAGAAGAGAAATTATATTGCTCACAATGAGAATCAAGTTATGGTTACTATTATGGCAATGGGCGAAAATTCAATTGCGATAAATCTCACAGCTAAGTCTAAAAATGCGATAAGGAACGAGGAACTGATGAGACATAGGAATGGTAAGCAGCTAGATAGAAGGATTAACATTACATTAAGGTCAACAGGAGTTAGTGATCAGGTTTTACTCGAATGGCATAGAAAATGTGAACTCTTCACAGAAACAGTTTTATTTTTCCTATACAGGACAGACTAGTTAGCGATAAGTACGGACTACATAAAGGAGCCATCGAATCCATTCAACACCAGGCTGCGTTATACAGGGTGGAGCAGAGGAAACGCATGTTTTTCACTATTGAATGACTGGGGCCCGGTTTGATAAAAGTAATAAAAACAAGCATTGAGGGATAGAATTTTTAATGCAGTTTTGAAATCTACATTAATTAGGTTCGAAAAAAATGTCTTGCAGATGATGTCCTTCTTGCTGGATACAAATATGGATCCCCTCCTGAAAGTTACGCACGACTCTCACAAATATTTCATTCGGCACGGCTCCAATTTCCTGACAAATGGAATTCTTCAGGTCGTCGATTGTGCGAGGCTTGTTAATGTAGGCTCTTGATTTTAAATATCCCAACTAAAAGAAGTCGCATATCGTCAAGTCGGGTGAGCGAGGAGGCCAGAGAACATCTCCATATTTCGAAATCGTCCTGGGAACATCTGTCGAACCACTTCCATAGATGCTCTCGTCGTGTGAGCTGTGGCTCGGTCCTGCTGAAACCATTTTTATTTCGTGTTCACTCGACGCCTTTAAGTTCTGGAAAAAGAACGTTGTTTAGCATTTCAAAGTAGCGCGCTGATGTCACAGTAACTGCAGTTCCTTCCTCTTCAAAAAAAAAATAGGGTCCAGGGTTCAACTGCATTAAAAAATCAATCGCTCAATGCTTGTTTTTATTATTTTTATCAAACCGGGTCCCAGTCATTCAATAGTGAAATCATGCGTATCCTCTGCTCCACCCTGTATTAGCTAGAAGAGAATACTTATGTTATTTTTATGCCTAATTGCGTTAGTATTTAGGTTATTACCAATTAGTACAAACTCAACGTTCTTCCCAGCAGTCAATCTACTGGACAACTACTACCATGTAGTGGGATCATCCTATAACAGCGGACTACGTTAAACCTCGATAACCAAGTAATAAACCCTGTATCCTAGTACCTAATCTGATGAGTAATAGGATATCGCATTCCCTATGGCGATTATACACCAAGACCTTTACATACAAAGTGACAAAGTACCAAAAACCATGAGCCGAAGCAACTCTGCCAACTTAAAGAAGCGGGTGTATTGCTGCAAGGGACAGCCAGTACAACGGAAAACTCGGAGATATTTCATAAAAAGAGCTTATTTAGTAGCTCATTTAGTCAGGTTAGGTGAAGATTTTCTTATAATTTCACCAGTTTCACCCGGAGAATTTTATTTTTTAAATCTATAAAATCTATAAAGTGAGACTTTTATCGACTCAAACGGTCGATTTCGCGAAAAGCAATGCAAAGCGAGATTAAAACGATTTTTTATAACAATAAAGAATATACCCAGAGATTGGCCGAAGTGGTGCGATTTTAATATGGAGAGGTGTTCGCACCTGGTATCAAAGAACCACTGAGCGAAATTTGGAGAATTCAGGACGAACGGTATGGATTTCTATAAAGAACAAACAAACAAACAGAATTCCATATTTATTTATGGATATAACCATATTTATTGATGGTTTATCCTATATTATGATTAAATAAAAAAAAAATAAAAAAAATTATAATAATATATATATATATATATATATATATATATATATATATAGAGAGAGAGAGAGAGAGTGAGAGAGAGAGAGAGAGAAACAGAGAGAATATACAATTTACTAATAATAACTCATATCGTTTAAAAAAGAAAACAATGTTGATAGGTGATGATATGTGGATTTTATATCGGAATAAAAAGAAATGAGATGTCGGATTTTTTTATGCTAAGTATCAAATGTCGAAGACTGACGCAACACGCTTGACCAGTGCAACATATTTCATAATCCCGTTAGATACTCTCTTGCACTGGCATGTTTTTAACGGTTTTAAAATTTCAAATAAAAAAAAATTATGCCTTTGGAAATACTCTGTATGACGTGAGGGGAGACTTTGTTGGGAATTTTCTTAAATAAAACATTTGTAAGCAGGTAGGAGGAAACCTCTGTGATATAGATGTATATAAATTAGTGCTAATAGGACAGGCTTTGGCATAGGTCTTCCCCGCTTTCAACTTCGATAGCATTCAAATCGTCAAATTACTTTTAGTGCCCGAATACTTTTAATAATAACTAATGCGTGCAAGTTAGCTGTACAGATATTTAGCAACATCTCTTTTTAGCTAATTTATAAGTTAATCTGCTAAACTTATATTATAATAATTATTAACATATAAATTAAGTTAGCCAGTGCGTTAATATGTTAACTCGCATACAGACCACGTCACTTATCTACTATTCATAAGCAACAAAGACACACTTTGAAGGTGGGTTCACCATGGAATGTTGCGAGTAACATTGTTGTAAAGAAAATTATTATAATTTTTATAAGTTTAAATTTCATTATAAACGCTACCAGACATGATCCTAATAAAAAATTTATTTGTAATAGCTATTTAATAAAAATATCGAAATCTTTTTTATTTTTATTTTCTCTTTTGAGGGACATTTTCGAACTTTTAACGGATTTCTTCAATTAATAAAACACGACATGCTGCCCAGAAATTTGAATTCTGGGTCTTTCGTTCATAGCTGGGTCTTTAAAATGGGATAGCATCAAATTTAGATTAGAATGGGTTACTTTAACTTGTAATTTTTACAATTTTAGCGGAAAAATTACTCTCATGTATCCTAAATGCCTCCTGCAACTCGAAGGAGCTAATCCAAAAGAAAAATGTTACAAATTTGTACAAAACCTGCTCATTAATTTTGAAATTAGCTCATTCCTGTTCAGAGAACCTAATTAATAAAACCAGAAAACATAGGCGTACCCAGCGGGGGGCAGGGGGGGGCAGCTGCCCCCCCCCCCCTAGAAGGCTGGATGCAATAATTTTTTAAGCTTTTAAGGCGGGATGCAGTAATAGAATAATTTTTTTCAAGCAAATAATTGTAATAACTTAGTTGATAAAGCACTGCTATAATTATACATAATTTTGGTTTCATTCACCTTTTCCGTGGTAAGATGTTACAACCTGAACGACCATAGCTTGCCCCCCCCCCTAGTTTTGATCCTGGGTACGCCCTTGCCAGAAAGTAATCCTAGCACTTACTGTCCTACAACTCACGGAATATTTTACTACATATGTATGAAATATGTAGTAAGGGTAAGTATCGCGATCGTGAACAATTTCGACTTCCGGTTTTCAACGGAAATACACGTTTTGGGGTCCCCTGAGTCCAAATAACGAAGTCCCGCGAATTGTTCTGTGTGTGAACAGACTAGCTCAAAAACGAATCTAAAATTAGGTATTTGGTGTATGTATATACCCGCGATGTGACAGCAAATATTTCATCAAAATTGGTCAAGTGGAGGGAGTAGTTTATTTAATAACTTACCAGGTTCTTTTCGATTTTCTCAAAAACGGCTATAACGATTTTGATAAGACTGGTTATTTGATGTAAGTATATGCCCACGATATGACAGCGAAAATTTCATCAAAATCGATCAAACAGAGGAGGCACTTTATTTCATAAATCGTTTCCGCGATTTATAGGTTGTTTTTTTTTTTCGATTTTCTCAAAAACGGCTTTGATGATTTTGATCAAATTGGTCATGCTTAATGAAAATCGAGTCTTCTTTAATATCTGATAAGCTTTATCATTATTAAAATGTTCTGAGGGGTTTAAATAGGGAAGGCGCCTTTTTTGTTCTTTTTTTTTTTTGTTTATATGGATAAATTAACTGTCTTTCGTTACGCCTGAAAATAAAAACTGGCTAAATATGAAATATAGAAGTAAACATATATAGGAGAAAAAAAGAAAAATATTCCGTCAACTGATAAAACAGGCCTCATGAGCCGACGCAAGCGCAATACGCCTTTAGTGACAGACCATTGTTTATAGTTAAAGCCGTTCTGTTCATTTAATGGAATTTTTTTTTTCTTTTTGTTTACCATTTTGGGGGAAATTCATGTTGTATTTCCAGTAATTCGAAACCCTCCTCGCTAAATTAAAAGCGTTACAAATAAAAACTTTACATAATCAAACATGACAAAAGTCAAGCTCCCTAAGTATAAGATTATCTTATTGCTACGTAGAGATTGAAATAAAATATGAAAGTATAGTGGGGTGGGGGAGTACCATTCGTACTGCTTACTTCCTGCTAAGACTTCTTTTAGTGAAGGATAAGGGGTACGATGAAATATTACATAGAACTAACTATCATGTAGGTAGGGGCTGGACAAAATCTGTATTAAATTTAAACAAATGGAAGAAGGTGGATGAAAGGTAGTTATAAATTATTTTTACTTCAAAAAATGTCCTATAAGGAAGTGAGGGATACTAATACTTTCACGTTTCTATTTTTAATATTACACAGAAGTATACCAATTTAATAATTAAGGATAAGATTTTATGAAAACTTTGAACATATCCCAGACCGTTTGTTGGAACGAACTGTTTAGTTCTAGATTTTTCGAGATCCATCTACGGCGTTCCTCCAGCTTCCACGAAGACCTGGAACCTTCCAGAAGTTTGATTTTACGACTATATATAAGGAGCAAGTGACTGGGCCAATTAGACTTAGTCTATGTCTTGACTGTGAAGTTCACGTCATATGATTAGTGTGCTATAACGTTATAATTTTTGAAACCTTCTCGAGTATTTAAGTTGTATTAATTCGTTGGCACTGATAATTGTATATTTTTGTTTAATAAATATTTGTTAACCCACATAAGTGGGTTTTTCATGTAACATAGTTATTTTCGAATTACAGTCGTCGCAACATGAGTTCCCAGCTAAATGGTAAAAATTACCGAATTTCGATGTTCGAATTAGGCTTAAAGTCTTAATTGATTTTTAATTCAAATATGTCATTCTATTTTTAATAGTATACCCTTTTTATGTTAGACTGAAATCAATTATGTAAGTTAATCTGCAGTTTTCAAGTTACATGTAAGAAACCGGATGGGTAAAATACTTTTCAGTATTCAGGCCACTTAGCTAGGAATACTTTTATGTTTTAATGTGCTTCTCTGCACAGGAGTGACCTAATTTTAAAATTGAGGACCTTGTGACCAGGGGCGTTTTGCGATTAAAACCTTGAAACCTTCCCCGGTGAGATTTAGGATCCCCCCCCCCACTAAACGGGTAAAAATTAAGATTATTGGACTGTATAAATCGTGGGAGCCTGTTCCTAAGAGAAAATTATAATGATTGAATACATATCAAATATTAAAAAGGATAATTAAATGTTAAGTAGAAGAAATTAAAGACCCCGTTTAATTACTTACAATTATCTCTATATTAACTCGTCCACTCCGGCGTGTACCACAGGTGGCTCACACTTGACTCCCTCATCGGGCGGCGTGTACCACCGGTGGCTCACACTAGAATGCCGCATCTGACAAATAATTAGACCTTTAAAACTTTGACTGCTCAAAAAGAATAGTCACGCTCTCGTTTCGACACAATTTTGATAATTCTCTGACAAGAGAACAGTAACTCGATTTCAGGTGACAAGGCAGCCAAAATGTTAAGAAAGTAGAAATAATTTCTATATAGCTGAAAAATAAAATAATGAAAATCTAACGTAAATTCATTTATCTTATATTTATTTGTATTCATATTCATTTACTTATAAACGTATAAACATTTATTTTTTAATAACAATAATAATTAATATCGTACTATAAACATAACAAGTTGGATAGTATTTTTTATTGTTTATTTTATTATTGTTGGATCGCCAGTACTGCATAATGCCCTGGACTAGCTCCCGCCCGATAGAGCGAACAGTCATTAAACAGTCCCAGCGTGAACGTGTTAAACAACAGCAGCGTGTTATCTTAGTAAATAAGTTTATAATAATCGATAATCAATCTCTGCATCATCGAATTCCAGTCTCGAAACATACGTGTTGATTCTTCTTTCTGTGTACTCGACGAAAATTGCGGCGCTCCACTGGTAAATCTGCCAAAATATCCCCCGCTGATCGAAATGGTGAAGGCCTTGCTAAAAGGGTATAGGTATGAACGTATTGCTTCCTCACAAAAAAGAAAAAAAAAAAAAAAACTACGAGTAATTTTTCTGGTGGGTGAGGACGCTACCGTTGAATAAAAATACAGAAATTGGTGAGTGCTGCGTCCCAAGATTCAGCCTAGTGCCTAAATGTATCAATACAATAAAAGGGGCCATAAAATGAAAAAATGTATTAATAAAAAAAATACATAATTAAAATTTAACGAGCTTTAAAACAGCTTAATTTACGCAAAAAAATTATGTTCAATAACATTTTTCTACAATATCATTCGATTTGCAGGCGTTTGAAGATGAGCGTAATTCATTTAATTTTTCCGCTTCATTGGTGCAAATTGCCGATTTTCGACAATTGTCTTATGGTATTTATGCCCTACTATTTTAAAGATAACGCGGAAAATTTCTGAGCGATGTGTAGTTTTTGAGTAGTAAAAAATAATTGAAAAGAATTTCCACTGAAAAACAGAATTTTATTTTCATAATCATTTCATATTGGTAATCTATAAAATTATTAATATTTCAATCTATAAGATAAAACAAAAAAATAAACTTTCTGCGGAATCACCCAACTTTCACTTAACAATCCACTTTCAGTTGAAATTAAATTCCTATGAATTGTTTAATTTTTTGGAATATTTCTAAAGCTAAAAACGTTATTCTTTATATGAAAAAAATTAATTTAGTTTCACGCAAAGCGAGAATAATAATATGAGATTAAAGTTGACATTATTGTGTGCATTAATTATTAGTCAACTTTCTACAATATGTACGCAAACTTAAGCACATGAAATCATCTTTTCGTTAATTATTAAAATATGTCATATTATATAGCTATATATCCTTTTTTGTAATATTCCTAATCAGTAGAAACTGTTAATTATTTCAGACATATTTATTTTATGAGACTAATTTTGAAAATGTAACATTTAAGCCCTACCAAACTATTTAAATGACGATAAGACGTACCTGATATAATTGTTATTTAATTTTACTTTGATACAACGAGTTTAATCGAAATCATTTGAAACGTTCTATGAAAATGTAAAAAAAAAAAAAAAAAAAAAAAAAAAAGAAAAAAAAAAAAAAAAAAAAAAAAAAAAACCATTTAAGCCCTACCAAACTATTTAAATGACGATAAGACGTACCTGATATAATTGTTATTTAATTTTACTTTGATACAACGAGTTTAATCGAAATCATTTGAAACGTTCTATGAAAATGTAAAAAAAAAAAAAAAAAAAAATTAAGCTATTGAAAGTACTCATTTTACATATAGATTACTATGAAAATAAAATTCAGCTTTTGCTCCGTAGAAAGTTTTTATATTTTACAGGGAGAGAAATCCTAATGCTGAAATGGAAAGCTGAGAATTTTTTTTTTCGTTTTATCTTACAGATTGAAATAGTATTTTTATTAATTTTTTTTTATTACTCAGGACGAAAACAACATAAGCCGATCGTCAAAAATCGGAAATTTGCACCATTTAAGCGGTAAAATTATGTGAATTACGCTCATCTTTAAATGTAGACTGGGAAAATCAATAATCATAAGTAATAAATAGTAATAAACTCATTTTAATTATTTGATTGCATTTTTCATACTTTTTAATATAGATTTTTTACTTTTATTATTTTTTTTTTTTTTTGAAGCATATAATATGGTATAGTTTAACGTTTTTGGTTCATATCTACCTACCTATTTAAATATTTTTTAAAAACTATGTCAAATAAAAGATTGATTACACCAACCGGAATATACAGGTTTTAAGTTTTTAGTACTTGTACAGCTGAGGTCAGAAACTTGAGTGGTGGAATGTATCCATCCACAACAGGCATCGAAGTCACTCTTTGATTTTACCCTTCTTTAACGATTTTGGGCGGACTTTAATTTTGAACACGGAATATAAATAATCGATACTGTTATTGGAACTGCACGGCTCGACAATCGAATCGTAATAATAATCGAACGGAGGATGCTTAGAAGGTTACTTAATCTATTAGAGCAAAATTACGGAATTATTTAGGAAATAGTTATATTCAATTTTTTTCTATATAATAATTTATGTAATATTAAATTTAATTTGAACTACTATGAAAAATATTAATTAGGAATCTTATTGTAAATGGTGTTTGAAATTCTTTATGAGGAGGTGTTGTGAGAATTCAATAACTTAAAAATTGAATATCTTAGCTCAGAAAGCTAGTTTTTTTTTCGTGTATTTTTAAAGTTTTTTTCAGGTAAAAAAAAAAAAAAGGAAAATAAATTCTTTGAATTGTGAAATTGCTTATTTTGTGAGAGAAAATATATCTGATCTTGTAAAATTTCGACACTGAGTTTCCAAATTTATCGAAAGAAATTTCTGTGTGAGTTTTTCTGTTTTTTTTATATTCAATATTAGGTATTTGTTATGCCTAATTAATTTAATACTTGATTTTCAAATAATCCTTGCCCAAAGCATTTATTTCAGTTTTTTCTTTTTTTTAAATTAAACTAATAATATAAATAATAATCATTATTAGTATTAAACACTACGTACGTTTTTGAGAATTAAATAAAACGGTAAAAAAGGAAAAAGGTTATATGAAAATAAAATTTCATGCCAATGAAAAGTTTCATGGTTAATTTAATTACTGAATGGAAAAAAATATGTTTCGTCAAAAGTTCGTTTACAGTAGGGTTCCGATTAACTGAGTCGATTGGGACCAAGGTTACCTCAGTTAATCGAAATAATCAGTTAATCGAAACCATACCAATACCAACTGAAAATGTAGGTTATTTTTAAATAAAAACTACATATATGCTTCAAAACCTTATAAATATTTAATAATAAGCTTTAATAATAATATTTAATAATAACAGAAATTATGAAACTATTTTTTTAAAAAGAAATCTTTTATTGTAGTTAAATAATAATGTAGTTCAAATTAAATTTAATATTACATAAATTATTATATAGAGAAAAATTGAATATAACTATTTCCTAAATTTTCTGTTTGTTTTATATTCAATATTAGGTATTTGTTATGCCTAATTAATTTAATACTTGATTTTCAAATAATCCTTGCCCAAAGCATTTATTTTAGTTTTTTCTTTTTTTTTTATTAAACTAATAATATAAATAATAATCATTATTAGTATTAAGCACTACTACGTATTTGAGAATTAAATAAAACGGTAAAAAAGGAAAAACATTATATGAAAAGAAAATTTCATGCCAATGAAAAGTTTCATGGTTTAATTTAATTACTGAATGGAAAAAAATATGTTTCGTCAAAAGTTCGTTTACAGTAGGGTTCCGATTAACCGAGTCGATTGGGACCAAGGTTACCTCGGTTAATCGAAATAATCGGTTAATCGAAACCATACCAATACCAACTGAAAATGTAGGTTATTTTTAAATAAAAACTACATATATGCTTCAAAACCTTATAAATATTTAATAATAAGCTTTAATAATAATATTTAATAATAACAGAAATTATGAAACTATTTTTTTAAAAAGAAATCTTTTATTGTAGTTTGTTTAAATAATATTATTATAATGTTATTATAATTTATTATTATTAAATAATATTATTAAATAATAATGTAGCTCAAATTAAATTTAATATTACATAAATTATTATGTAGAGAAAAATTGAATATAACTATTTCTTAAATTTTCTGTTTGTTTTATATTCAATATTAGGTATTTGTTATGCCTAATTAATTTAATACTTGATTTTCAAATAATCCTTGCCCAAAGCATTTATTTTAGTTTTTTATTTTTTTTTTATTAAACTAATAATATAAATAATAATCATTATTAGTATTAAGCACTACTACGTATTTGAGAATTAAATAAAACGGTAAAAAAGGAAAAACATTATATGAAAATAAAATTTCATGCCAATGAAAAGTTTCATGGTTTAATTTGATTACTGAATGGAAAAAAATATATTTCCTCAAAAGTACAGTAAGGTTCCGATTAACCGAATCGATTGGGACCAAGGTTACCTCTGTTAATCGAAATAATCCGTTAATGGGAACCATACCATTACCAACTGAATATTTAGTTTTTTTAAAATAAAAACTACATATATGCTTCAAAACCTTATAAATATTTAATAATAATAATATATAATAACAATAATAATAACAGAAATTATGAAACTATTTTTTTTAAAAGAAATCTTTTATTGTAGTTTGTTTAAACGAACTAATATACATAAACATACCCCCCTCCTTCAGACTTGGCACCTCGGTTAATCGGGACCTCGGTCGACCGGACCTCGGTTAATTGGAACCCTACTGTAATCAAAATTTCCATCGGAATTTTCATAAATTATGTTAATTTTTCTAAATTTTATTTATGCTAAGCGGAAATTCTTTTGAATTATTGATTTATTTTTACTGAAAGTTAGGTATAAAAGTTGCCTATGCTCCGTATTTTCTCGTATGTATTAAGGTAATATCAAAAAATTAAAAAAATGTTATGCTGATTTGGACTTTGAAATTTAAGTTTTTATTAAAGAGCTAGTTGACTTCGTGATGTAATATTATCATAAACCGTCAATGGTTATTATCATAAGTAATTTGTAGGTAAATTAAGTTTATTATTACAAACGTTTCGTAACTCTTATTAAAGTTACTATATTTTTTTTTTCTTTTCTTTTTATAAAGTTGTATTGAAATGAGTCCAGAGGGATAAGGACGGGGTAAGGTACCGTACTACTACGTTCAAGGTCCCGGGTTCGAGGTCAGCTGTGGCAGCCTAATATTTTGAAAATATTTTGATCGATCTATAAACCACTATTTATAAAGGTGGATACAGTTTGAATACGTAAAATAATTAAGGAAAAATCTTATGGATGAGCTTGGTATCGGTGAAATCACCTCTTTGCACAAAAATGGCGATTCCTTACGAAATACGGAACCCATAAACCTCCAAGGCTTGTTGTAGTGTTACAGTTAATTTCTTTTTTCTTTGTTGTTTAATATAAATAGGATAAGTAGGATGATAAAAAAAAAATTGATTTCAGGCCAGGACCCGAGCCGAAAGATACCTGAGGATGTGAAAAAAAGCGAGAAAAAAAAACGTTACCTGAGGATGCTACTCGAAAACACAACAGAACGCGTGCGTGATACAGAAACTGTCACCCAGGAACAAAGTAAACTGGAGAGGAAACCAGAACCTCTCCTGGAAGAATCGTCTTCCCCATGGAAGAAAACACGTAAGCCTAATTACCATCAATATCTTATCAATCTTGAACATTCCAACAAATCAATCCATGAAAGAACAAAAAAGAAAATCAATTTTTTACCTAATTTCAATCATATTTGCAGCTTGTGGCATCATCTATTCTTCAAATGAAAAAAATATATAGTAATTTTAAATACAGAAACCTTGGGGGTCACCTGTGGTGTAGTGGTTAGCATGGCAACATACAATACTAAAAGTCGCTGGTTCGCGCCTCATGGTGGCCCCAGAATTTTTTAAAAGGGAGTAAAAAATCCTTAGGTATGCCGTCCCTCGGATAGGACGTAAATGGAGGTCCCGATCAGGTACTCGTTAAAGATCCCTATCCTAATTATACCTGGATAGGCAAAATTTATGACTCCCTCTGTAGCATCGTCCGATTAGCCTTAGTAGCATAAAAATGGTCGTTATACAAACAAACAAACAGAAACATTGTTTCAATGTAAATAATTCAGTAATATCTGTAACCAACAACCGGGCAATATAAAATATATCAAATATTTTGGCTTTTCAATGTTTATGTATTTTTAAACGAACAATGCAACCAGGCTGTTAATTTGCCCTAAAATAAAACTTTTGGTCGTTTAGATCGTAGTCCTTCTATAAGGTAATTTTGAATTTTCGCGGTAATTTCTTATTATAACAAGATCAGCGCCACAGTATTCCTCATCTGTTGTGCGTAGAATAAGAGAAAGGTGGAGCCGAGTTTCTGTGATTTAAGCCTGAATTACACCAACCAAGTAGCTAGGCCGAGTAGCTCGCCCTGTCACTCGGCCGAGCAAAATATTGAGGATTGGGGTGATTACACGTGGAGGAGACAGCGGGCGAGTCAGTGCATTGAGGTTATAACTTCGTGAAATATACTGAAGAAATTATTTAAGAAATGATGCAACTTGATTATACCTGCCATTAATTTTTAAGTTCATAGATTAAAAAAAATGTTTAAATATTTAAAATAATTTTTTATGTTTTCCTATTGTACCCGATTTCCATGGTAGGTTCCAATTCCTGAAGCCATTTTACCAAGGATTCGTAAACTGAAGATAATCCACAACCAGATTTTTTAGAACCGTGATTTTTTTCTTTTCTTGGTTGTATATAGACCTAAATTTTTTAATTTTATTTTTTGCTTCTGGTACACCAAAGTCAGTTAAATTCATCGCTTTTACTAACTTGATAGAAGCAGCATGACGAATTTGCTTGTTTTTATAGGTTGCTGATTTGAAATTCCAGAGGCATTCGTGTGATTTATACTCTTGTATAAATTTAATTGTTTTTTCAGAGCTCCATTTAGCCATTTTGAACTTAATAAATTAATAAATCACAAAATGATTGAGACCGGGGATAAATCGCTCTTTGACTGATCACACCAACCGAGTGATGTGCCGAGTAAAGTGGACCGGTGGTGGGGGTATTCACTCGGCCGAGAGAATAGAACAGCCTTCTATCCACTGTCTCGCCCAAATGACTCGCCTGCTACTAGGCCCAGTAATGACTTTGCTGATTACATTAACCGAGCACTCTGCCGAGTGCACTGTATCTGCCCAGTACTCGGTAGGTGTAATTCAGGCTTTACAGGCAGTGTCTAGCAATTAGTTAAAGTGAATTTTTGCGGCATTCCGTGTCGCTAGCGTGTACGTACTGTTTCGATTCTGCTGCGATACTTTTTCCGTCTACAATTTTAAGATATATTGTGGAGTTAAACCACTTGTGCCATTCAGATCATCAAACAAACTGACAGATACAGTAAAACGCCTTATTGAACCTATAAATAACTCGAACCGAAATCTCACTACTGACTTATTATGGACCTCGGAAAGGTCCATGCCATGAATGTGAAAAACATAGAAAAAATAATACAACTGTCCGATGTTCACAATATACGCGATTCGTCTTCTTCTGTATTATTATGTTTCCTGTTTTTGTTCCTATTTTGGTGATTACTTTTCATTCGAATTTTCTTTTTTTTTTAAATAAAAATGTTTATATTACTTTATCTATCTTATAAATACCTCTTCTTATTCTTTTGATAAAACGTTAGGTAAAAATATTTCAATAGTAGCTTTAAGGAGACGTAAATTTCGAAAAACAAAGAAAAATACTAGCGGGCAGGAATGAAAGCCGGAGAGGCGCGTGTAACAAAGAGTTAATACAAGGTAATAATCTCATCCAAAAATGGTGCTGTCAGTCACGTGATTATGGGACAGGAGGGATCATTAGCTCCTCAAAGTTCGTGCCACCCCCCCCCCCCCCCCACTGCCACCATATTATTATCGTAAGAGTTCTCAAGACTGAGAAATATTATCAGAAGCATTTCCTTGTTTTTTAAATTGTATTAAAATACAAAAGAGGTATTCGTTGCTCGAAATTTCGTTCGCAGTCGATGAAGAAATAAAATTAACATCTAAAACATCAAAGGTTTCCTACAACAAGCTAAGGTTTCCGGCATACAGAGGTTAGTCTACAACATTGTTTTAAGATTCGGTTCAACTATACATTATTATGTTAGAAATTAATAATTCTGAGACAGATACATACACAGTGAATTTTAAATATTTTCGTGTGTGAATAATTTCAGTAGGTTTTATTTTTGTATGATTTGTTTCTAAATCCTATACAACCAGATGTCACCTTTTTATATATAGTTCAATTTAGCTATAATCTTTATTTATTTTTTTTTTCATTAATAGATTTCCTTTTATTTTATCCAGGACCTCAAACAATTTTGCTGCCTTATCTTTATTCAATACTTTTAAATATGTTATTTCCTATTCAGCATAAAAACTAAAATTTAATGCTTATCTGATCTTGTGACATTTAGAACACCTGAACATAATACGACGTGGGTCCTCTGGACATCTACAGAGCTCACATTTTAGTATGTTTTATCACTCTCACACTCTTTAAAATTGTTACACTTATTAAATTGATTAATTAAGCGGGGATAGGTGGGGGGATTATATTTGAGCATGCTGTCCAATCAATTCATCTTGGACAGGTTTTAGTTTTAACATTATCGTATATATTTACAATTCATATTTTTTGTATTTATTTTTGGAAATAAAATATCAATAAAATGTGAGTATTGAAGATTTGTTCAAACTAAAGCGGAGAAATAAGAATATTTATGAATATTAAAATATACTTAAGTGTACACGTTCACATATATAGTAAGCAGCTAAAAGCTAGTTTTCTAGTTGTGCGGCTCCCCATACGAGAAGAAACGCGTCTTAAGACATGAAGATTAAGAGTTTGTATAGGTGAGGTTGGTGAGGATATTAAGGTTATGCGACTTGAGCATTCTTTGATCCAGTGGCGATGCACAGTTTTGACCGGCGAACGGTGAAAGACGGAGTTTTATTTTCTCTCAAAACATTGTATTTTTAATGTATAAAACTGATTTAATGAAAGACATAATTAGTTGCAATGTGAACTAATGGCTTTTAAAAAAGACCATTAGCGATGTCCTCATTAATAGAGGGATCCAAAAATTAATACACTGTGCAAATTAAATTAAAAAATAAATTATTCAAACGGTAGAATGATTGAAGAAATAAACTATTTAAGAAATACGATTGCACAATACCATTTGAGAAAAAATATAAATAGAGTTGGTGTGCGCAAATGATGAAGACCGCAATTCATTATTCAACAAATCCCTGAAAAAATCGGCAACCTCTTCACAAACGATTTATTTTTTTATCATTCATTCATAATTAAAAGAAAAGATGGCGGTACACCAATATCATAGGTTATTAGTTTTTGAAATTTGTAGATAAAAACATTATTTATATAAAATCAAGCAAAAAATAGATATTAAATCTGTATGATCTTGGATTCTCTGAGACCTTGAATGATAAAAACAAAACCTGTTCAGACATTGCAAGATTCTCCAAATAATGGGTCTTATAAAATTTGTGTGGTTTATGTTAGATCTGTATGTTAGAGAATGTGAAAAAAGGAAGCAGGCCAAGACTATATAGGGGAGAGCGGGGTTGGTTGGCGTAGGGGGTAGGTTGGCCATTGGCTTATAGTTTCCGTAACACCTGTTGTGAAGGCCCCACCATTATACCATGTGACCCGCTCGACCTCGGGAGTCTTGTCCTGAGTTTTCAATCTGATGCTAACAGTGTAGAGAAGAGCGTGCTTCATTGATTGATTTTACAACATGTAAGTAAATTTTTATATTTTCAGTAAATTTTGTTTAAAGGGATGGCAAAACTTTCAACTCCGATTTTGTTCACATAGGTCCAAACTCCTTTGAAAAACATAACCTTTCGATTAATCAGTTTCTTGTTTGATTGTTCTCACCTGTCCTGGCAACCATCTTTCATACGATCTCTCCTGTGGGGTTAGTTGGCTCTCTTCAACTTTTTTTTTGGCGCAGTAGCAATTCACAAAAGCAAGGTACACATAAACAAAGGTGAAACTACCAAATGTCTTTAGTTCCAGCGAGGAGGATGAGAGCAATATTTCCTATGCAGAAAGTGACGACAGTCTAAACTTCTATCTTCTTCTATTGTCATTCTATTTTCCCTTAAAAGCTGTTAAAAACCGATTCAAAATTATTATACCATTATAGTGCAGCTTTTAATAACAATAATATATGTCAGGTAGTACTTGAATGAGATGGATAAACAACTCCACCTTCTAGGCCAACCTGCCCTACATAGGGGGTTAATTGGCTTACTCTGGATTGACGAATTCTTCAATTTTCTATGATCTTAGTATTAAATATTATGTGTTGAAAAAAATACTTGAAGTACTCTAATACTTGGAGTATACACTGGTATCAGCCATATTGGGATTCTATTAACAGGAACGACTCAACAATCAAATAAGTGAAAACTGTTGCCAACCAACCCCGCTCTCCCCTACTATACTAAAGGTCGCGGGTTCGCGTCCCGAGGTGGCCATAGGATTTTTTAATGGGAGTAAAAAAATCCTTGTCTACGCCACCCTCGAATAGGACGTAAAATGGAGGTCCCGAGCCTGTACGATGTCAGGTATTCGTTAAAGATCCCTATCCTAATTAAACCTGGATAGGCAAAATTTAGGACTCCCACTGTAGCTTAGGGGCATAAACCAAACAAACAAACATTGTATTTTTATCAACAATCCAAGTTAATCCTTAGCTTTGAGCTCTTGTTTTTATATTTTATATCGAAATTTCGATGTTTTCTTTCTTTTCTAAGATTCTAAATTTTATATTAGTCCTCAAAAAAAATTTTTTTCAATCTTAATTTTTCTTATTTCTGAACACTGCTCGTGGTGACACTGTTAGCTTTACCATGATCAACACTCAACTATTATTGTATGATATTTATAGGAAGAATTATTTAATGACTTCGTGTTTATATAAAGTTTCGATTATAGATACTTTATTTATAGTACGAAACTGCGGTATAAGACCGACGTGCATTATCCGAGGTATGAAAGAGCATGGGTACCATTAGCTAAGCCTTGAATGCCGATAGGAACATAAAAGGTGAAGGAGTGAAAACCCATAGGTTAGGCCGGGTTAGAGTAAAATATAGGCGACAAGATGTAATAAGTGGAGTCGTTTTAAGCCAGGGGTGGCGATAAGTCAGCCTTTATGAGTGACAGATAACGACTCGGCCCCCAACTCTGGCTGATAATGAAATAAACCCTCCTGTTGAAACTCCCAACCCTTCCCAGAGGAATTCTAAAATTCCTTCTTCGGCGGTTGTAGATAACACTTTTGTAGAAGTGCATTGAGTCCTAGGATATCTAACAGGAAAAAAAAAAAAAGAAAAAAAAAAGGATAGCATAAAATACCAAGTGATATATGAAGAAGTGCATTTGGTAAGGAACGGCACCCAGTGGACTGAAATCTGGAGAAATTTTAAAAATCATTTGATGATTTTCATCAGAAAGGATTTTTATTTTTGATCATGAGTTCTTCTTCTTCTTCTTCTTCGTTCCTCCCTTATATGTTTGTATAAGGCAACAAAAACAGGTATTCAGTGATTCTCTTGAGATTCTCCAAGCTTCCCCACAGCTTCCTCTCCAGCGACATTGGTTCTGGCAAAATTTGGACTCCATTTCATTTGATCATGAGTGAAAATGATCATATCATGGTGATTATTTTTGAATAACAATTTAGCTATTAAAAATAATAATTACTTTCTTGTAATACTTTTTTAATCAATCATATATTTTTCCTTAAATATTCTCCATGATATAAGTATTTGGAGTTAGTAGTAGTAGGTGAAAAATATTGTTAGAAATTTTCAGCAACAGAACATCTATGTTTCCGACATATATTAATAGTTTTCACTAAAAAAAAAAAAAAAATAAAAAAAAATAAAAGAAGGAAAAGGAGGAAAAAAGAAAAATACATGTAAAGAGGATTAGAAAAAATAAAAATATAGAATTTTGTATAGATAGGCTTATATTTTTATTTTTTCTTCTCAATCTCCTGGCAATCGTTTTAAATTCGATTTTTAATTAATGAAAATGTTTTATTTTATAATTAAATTACTTAAGTGGTAGCAATAAATGAAAAAATGACGAATAACAATTTTATAATTTAATATAATATATTTAATTCATGAAATATACATAATATTAAATATAATATATTCAATTTTATAATGTAATATAATCATTTTATAATTAAATATAATAATTTTATAATTGAATATAATAATTTTTATAATTAAATTACTTAAATGGTCGCATGAGATGAAAAAATGACGACTTTTGTCCACCTAGCTCCTACTAAGCGAAACACTGTGCGCCGTCGGGTATCGATTTATTACCACTTACGCGATATAATCGATTTTTGGGGTCAACTTTAGGTTATCTAAAGAGGCTATATATTATATATATAGGTGAACCATACAGTTATTGACACCTTAAAGACTACTATTCTGTGGTTAAATAAAAAAAAAAAATACTTTTTATGAAGGGATCAAATAGAAACTTCCCATATCTCCTCTTTATCTATTCTTATAAAGACTCAAGAGGTTTTTTCGGGTCAAAAGTTCAATAGTTTTACCATATGGCAATATTTATTTTCAAAAGTGCAAAATCTAGTTACTGAAACCCTGTGGATTTAATTGTGAAATCTTCCCTATGGTTAGTTTGTTAAAGTCTTACTTCATAGATGACTTAGAGGACCCTTCAAACATTAGATTTATGTATATCTTGAAATAAAATTAGGACTTGTTTACCTATTTCTTTAAGTTAAAGTTGGGTTGTCAATAACTGTACTGAGTACCAATAACTGCATGGTTTACCCTATTAAGCGCTAGGAATTTTCTTATAATTTGCCTTTATTTCCTCATTTTAGTTTGTTTCATTTAAGTCTTGCTCTCAGACTTTTAAGTACTCAGATGTCGAGTATTAGCTGAATGTTAACATTCCCAATATTAAAAAAAAAAACAATATTGATTTTGAATGAAACGCCTAAATATGATATCTTCTAAACGGTGATTTTTATTATATGATCAATTTTTTTTTTTTTGGTCCCAATTCGATCATTATTATTTATGTAATACCGTATCACTCAGTGATTGAATATAATTTTTAATCAAATCTATAAACTTCATACATTGATTTAAATTTTTATTTAAATTAAAAATCAATTATAATAATTGAATCAGTAGTTCAGTAAGTACGTTTTGGAATAAAATGTTTCTTGGCCTGTCACTGTCTAAGAAGCTATAAAAGAGTTGAATGTTGCACGTTTCAACCTTATATATTTATACTTTCAGTTATTTTTTATTAATTTAAAGCTTTAAGTGTTTTGTGCAGTAATTTCTAAAATATATGGTTTGTAACAATAGTTAGTCTCCCGTAATGATGAGAAACCCTACATGTCGAAACAAACATTTCTTTTTCAGATCTATTGAATGAACATAGATTTATCGTATCATGAAAAATGTTTGCTAATTAGTAATATGTCGGAGAAAATAATTTAAGTCAAGGAAATCTCTTAATGCAAAAGTAAAAATTTTTTTTTCACTTTTTCAATAATTGTGGACATGTCGGTTTTCTAAAAAAAATTGGGAATTCAAGGAAAAAAATAATTATTGTACTTAAAGAGATAAATGCTTTTAAATTCGCACCCGTCACATCAGTCGATGTAGAAAGATCGTTCATCAAATACAAAGCATTACTTCGACCGAGTCGTTGTAGATTTTCTGAAGAAAATCTTAAAATGCACCTTATTTGCAACGTTTTTGATGGTGAAGATGAGGAAGAAGTTTAAAATTTAATCATACATTTCCAAAAGTTTCGTTAACTATTTTTATTTTTTATTTTGATATGTTATAAATTTTTCAAATGTACATTTATTTTTTATGTTTTTAACTATTCTATTTAATATTCCGTAATTTAATCTTCTGTAAATATTTTAATTTCTTTTTTCCGTATTTTCATATTTTTATTACATATATACGTCCATATTTATGTACATATTTTGAAATTTTTATTACATATGTATCCTATCCTTGATAATAACTAAAGTACTAAAGACGATTTTTTATTTTTATTTTTTCAAGGCTTTACGCGAATTCTTTTCAATATCGCATTAGAGATTTTGTTCAACTTTAAATATTTAAATCTCTTTCGAACGTTTTATTTTTTTCAGAACTTATGCTATTACTACAGAATAATCGTTTGTTCTAAACCCAAATTCATTCATCGAATGAGTTCGGATATATATATATATATATATATATATATATATATATATTCTTCAATTTAAACTTCCTCATTTTTATTCTTTTCTTTTTTGTTTCTTCATTTCAATCATTTTTGAGTTTTTCATATTACAAAACTAGCCTTAATAAATGAAATCATTCAGAATCCATTTATTTCACATCCGATCTGCAAAAAAAAAAAGATCTTTCCGACGTTGTTTTTTTTTTTTTTTTTACCGGTAAATATTTATAACAATTGTGTAAAAATAAATACTGCACAACAAAGAATTAAAAAAAAAAAAAAAAAAAAGACGATGGCCAGCCATATTTCTGAGGTAATAATTTCTGCCATAGAATAAAGCGCGGCAGAGTTGCCCCAAGACCGACAATGTGAAGACCATAAAAACATTTTTTTGTTTCCTGGTGTCGGTATGAGAAAGCCATTTTACGAGTTCTATTCCCTTTTGAGCACAAAAGTCAGCTTGATTTATGAGACGTTGGAACATAAAACAAGTGTTTATAAAAATATATATCAGAGACCAGTAGAACCGAGAAAACGTTAGCCATAACCAGAGCACTGAGTATCCACTTACCTCCATATTAATATCTATCCCCGGCTCCAGCGTAAAGAGTGTTACGTACGAATTAAAAAAAGTAATTTTTGTATTTGTTTTCACATGACTTGGCATTTTTTTAACTTATTCGTTTATTTAGCACTTTACATTTTTGGGAAAATCTTGAATGTTTAAATTTATTTATCAAGGTTTTTGCTAATATTTGTTATACATCTGCAAAATCAGGTACAAAAAATTGTGAAATATGTATTTTTTAGTTTTTACCTAACACTCTTTTTATACATAAATACTAATAATCTCTTAATTATGCGATTATTGTTTTGTGATTTTCTTCTAGACTGACGCAAGTCTCTTCACAAAAGACGTAAGAACTTATTTACAATTACAAGTTCGGTGTAAATTCGAATATAATTGTCTTCTAAATCAAATATAAGTACAGCCTGAGTTTTCTGTACTTGTTAATAAACAAACTTTTACAACTTATTTCGTGATTTTTTTTTTTTTTTTATACGAACAATTTACAGTGAATAAAATTTTATTCACATATTTTAATGTACATTATACTTTCAGAAATCACTATTGAAAATGACAATAATTTTCTGAGTGATAATTTTTAATTCAGAATCATGATTTTATATATATATATATATATATATATATATATATATATATATATATATATATATATATATCATTCCTAGTATATTTTGGATATCCGAAATTCATTAGAAATTTTCGCTTACAATATAAAAAAATAAGAACTGTCTTGGTGGACTCGTTCGCGCCGGGGACCTATGCCGCACTTAACGTGTTAATTTCAACACCAAAATTGTTTTCATATGCTAACAGGCGAAGCTGTATTACTAGTATGGAAACGAAAAATTAATGAAATGCCTAAATATAACTATAACGTATGTATATACAATGTACCCATGTCTGATCCTAATATGATCTTATGTTGGTATATGGTTTTTGATCCTAATATGATGATAATATGGCTGAATTGTGGTAATAATACTGGGTGTCCCAGACCTAGTGTAAAAAAAAAAAAAGGGTAATACTGCATGTTAAACGGGGTAGAATGGCGCAGAAACGAGTTTCCTATCTCAATCTTTTGAGGAGATAGAATTTTTTTGTTTTTATTTTTAAGATCTTACTTTTTTTTATGAA
The DNA here is from genome assembly GCA_911387785.2 of Aelia acuminata. Taxonomy (NCBI): domain Eukaryota; kingdom Metazoa; phylum Arthropoda; class Insecta; order Hemiptera; family Pentatomidae; genus Aelia; species Aelia acuminata. Next base: position 151,301,786 of record OU426980.1, read on the forward strand.
AAATGAGTTTTCTCTACTTTGGTTTAGCGTAGAAACAAAAACGATGAAATTTCTTAATCAGCAATTAATTTCCTAAAAGATGAAATGGGTCTAGTTTTTTAAAATCTACTTACTTAAGAAAGTAAACTATTTCTAACTAATGGGAAGTTAAGCATCCATTACTTTGGATGCAGGCTCTAGCGCGCTTCCTCATTGCCCCAGCAATGACATTCTCTAGCGTGTTTTTCATCAGAAAAACTTCTTTTAGACTCAAAAGGTGAAGTTCATTTGTATCATGGGTTACGAGTACACCACTAAAAAGCTTACTAAATTCCGCAGTTTTTATGAAATTTGACAGCTTCTAGAGTGCTCCAGTGGAGAGTAAGGAATTTTCAAAAACTATTAAAAATTTAAGTTTTAATAAATGTTTTGTGTTTAGCGTGTTAAAAGTCCCACTGAAAGTAAATTTAAAATAACTAGACCCGTCTCATCTTTTAAAAACTTTAATCCTGATTAACAAAATATCGTCGTTTTTGTTTCAACGCTAAAGCTAAGTAGAGAAATCTGTGATATTCCAGAAGAAAGTAAGATCTTAGAAATAAAAAAAAAAAAAAAAAAATCTCCTCAACAGATTGAGGTAGGAAATTCGTTTCTGCGCCATTCTAGCCCGTTTAACATGCAGTATTACTCATTTTTTTTTTACACTATGTCTGGGACACCCAGTATATCTAATACCATAGTATAATGATCATTATTTTTAATCAAACCAATTAACATTAAAGAACATTGGACAGGATTGGGCGGGGGTAGGTGGATTCGTAGCCCGCCCTAGGAATTTTTAAAGGGAGTTAATAATCCTTGAATATATCGTCCTTCGGATGGGACGTGAAATGTAGGTCCAGAGCCAGGAAAGGCAAAATTTAGGATTTCCACAGTGGCATCGTCCGATTAGCCATACTAGCATATAGCTACGTTAAATAAACATACATTTCATTGTTTTATTTTAGTTAATGCAGTCATTAATTCCAATGAATATAGTTTTTAAATTTTTTCTTTCTTTTTTTTTTTTTTAGGACTTGAAAAGAAACCAAAGAGGACATGGGAAGCAGTACTTGCCCTCAGCGAGGACCTCAAATTACATCAGGATTGCTATCCCTTACTTTATTTGATCCTAAAGGACTTTTCCATCGAAGAAGCCCGAGATAAAATTGAGCAAGGTGAGTGGAGATGCAATATAATTATAGTAATTATGATATAAATAATACCACCATTTGCCTTAGAATGAGAGAACTCGATAAATATAATACAATATTTCAAATAGACCTCAGTCAACATTTCGTAAAAAACTGTTATTGACAAATTCCTATGTATTTTTTTATTATGATAAGAATGGGTACAATTGATATAACAAGTGGTGCATAAAAACTATTTTAAATTCTTAATAATTATATCTATGATACAGTAAAATAATAAGGATTCGAAAGATTTCATTTGATCTTCATCATGCTTTTTGTTTTTTTGTTTTTAGGCAAAAGAGATTGTGGCATTGTAGATCATTAAACTATTTATAAAATTACATATATAATTGATTTTAAAGACTGATTTTTCAAATTAATATAGACATTAATGTTACATTTTATCTCATATTATTTGAAGAATATTTCTCAAAGCCACACAGCTCTATAATTAAGTAAGAAGACGAATGAATTTAGAAAGTATTATTCAATCTGTAAAATTGCAATCAAATATCCATGAATTTATAACACATTCATGGTTATTATGATAAATACTATAAATATGTTATAATGGAAAATTACTGAGAATGTGAAAGTTTTCAGATTTTTTCTTATTTTTACATTATATATACAGCATTATATAGTATTAAACATGATTATAAGATTATTTTAATGAGCATTAAGAATGAAGACGAAGAAAGAAGTATTTTCAGAAGAAAAAAAGAAGATATTAGAAGAAAGAATTAAGCTAAACCATATTAATTAGATTTGTTGTTTTTTTATTAGACAGAAAGTTAATAATTAAATTCATAAAAATTTTTATTTGTTAATAACACTTTCCATCTTGAATCTGGTACAAAGTACTTATCTTATAAAAGGAACTGCATTTAGTGCGATATTACATTTTGTTGTGATCCCTATTTAATGTTATCAGTATTTACAATACGGCTTCATTTTTAAACAAATTAGACCTCTTTAAAATGTAAAACATGCTGATGTATATATATATATATATTTTTTTTTCCAGCCCAATTTTTTTTTATTATTAATTACATCAAAATCATTCCTTTCATCAAAATCATAAATAAATAAAAATTGTAAACAATTTACTTTCCATGATATTGTTAAGACAGCAATCATTTATTGTGAAATTTCTGGTGTGCATGTTTCAAGTTTTCAACCTCAGAAAAGAATTCCTTAAAAAATTTAAAACTAACTTTACAATAAAATATCAAACTTGAACTTGGAATTCTAAAACTTGTGTTCATACAGAAACACAGGACTAAAATTCACCAATTACAGGATTTCCTAAAGCATTTTCCTTCCTAATTTCGGGTCGAACCCAACTACTACATACATATTATTATCCTCCCGCCTATGACACGTACATACACCCCTATTCTACATATATAAATATATATATATATTTATATATATTTATATATGTAGAATAGGTGTGTATGTACGTGTCATAGGCGGGAGGATAATATATATATATATATATATATATATATATATATATATATATATATATATTTATATATGTAGAATAGGTGTGTATGTACGTGTCATAGGCGGGAGGATAATATATATATATATATATATATATATCAATTTCACTGTTGGCCAATCCATCTAAATTTAGTTCTTCGTTTAATTTATATATTCTCCGTACTCTTTCATCCTCCTAATTTATTTATTTTTTTGGGGGAGTGGGAGTCACTTAAGAACAAAATCATGTAATACATATGGTTTCAAAGTATATATATATATTTCACTGTTGGCTAATCCATCTAAATTTAGTTCTTCGTTTAATTTATATATTCTCCGCACTCTTTCATCCTCCATTGTATACCAAAAATGAAAATTAATAAATAATTAAAATCCTTTTTTTTTTGAGGGGGGGGGGGAGGTCATTTAAGAACAAAATTATCTAATACATATGGTTTCAGAGTTTAAATGAAACAAACTGAAATGATGAAATAAAGACAATTTCTAAGATTATTTCTAGTGCTTAATAGAAAACCAATATTTTAATTGACACACACTCACAGAAATTATCATATTAAAATAAAAAGAAATAAAAAACAAATAAAAAGAAGGAGAGAGAAAAACTTTGTTCATCATAAAAGAGATGCTGCTGCATTGGGTTGCTAATGCTTATTTTAATGATATATTATCATAACATCCATGCATATATAAACCTATATAGTTATAATTTTTTTTTCTTTTATATAATTTTTCATCTTTATCCTTTCTCTCTTTTACTCAATCCCTGCAGTGCTCTCTTGAATGACTAAGAATAGACTAATACATTCCTACGGCAATTAATTAACACGAATTAACATAATCATATAAAATATGTCAACAATTGCATTAGGGGAGAGCGGGGTTGGTTGGCATAGGGGGTAGGTTGGCCATTGGCTTATAGTTTCCGTCACACCTGTTGTGAAGGCCCCACCATTGTACCATGTGACCCGCTCGACCTTCAGAGTCTTGTCCTGAGTTTTCAATCCGATGCTAACAGTGTAGATAAGAGTGTGCTTCATTGATTGATTTTACAACATGTAAGTAAATTTTTATATTTTCAGTAAAGTTGGTTTAAAGGCATGGAAAAATATTTGACTCCGATTCTGTTCACATAGCCCCAAACACCTTTGAAAAACCTAACCTTTCGACTAACCAGTTTCTTGTTTGATTGTTCTCCCCTATAACGGCAGCCATCTTTCATATGACTCCTCCTGTGGGGTTAGTTGGCTCTCTTCAACTTTTTTTTTGGCGCAGTATTAACTCACAAAAGCAAGGTAAACATAATCAAAGGTGAAACTACCAATTGTCTTTAGTTCCAGCGAGGAAGATGAGATTTTTCTTATACAATTTTTCTTATACAAAAAGTGACGACAGTCTAAACTCCTATCTTCTTCAATTGTCATTCTATTTTCCCTTAAAAGCTGTTAAAAACCGATTCAAAATTATTATACCATTACAGTGCAGCTTTTAATAACAATAATATGTGTCAGGCAGTACTTGAATGAGATGGCTAAACAACCCCACCTTATAGGCCAACCTGCCCCACATAGGGGGTTAATTGGCATACTCTGGATTGACGAATTCTTCAATTTTCTATGATCTTAGTATTACTTGAAGTACTCTAATGCTTGGAGTCTACAGTGGTATCAGCCCCATTGCGATTATATTAACAGGAACGACTCAACAATCAAAGAAGTGAAAACTGTTGCCAACCAACCCTGCTCTCCCCTACATTTTTAATAAAATATAAAAATCATGCAATAAGAATAAAAACAAATCAATACTCAACCCAGGCATATTAAATCAGAAATAAAAATACATTACATCCAACAAACCATTACATAGATAAGTAATGCATTAAATAAATAGATAAAAAGTTTCTATCGGAATAATACTGTAATTCATTTCTGAAAGTATCCACTTACATCCTCATTCCTCATCCCGGAGGAATGATGATTAAACAGGCAGGATTAAAAAGTAGGAGATTCGGATAAAAGTTTGGAATCGAATTGAGAAAACTCATACTTCGAAAGCTGTCGTTCGGAAGGAACCGACGCAGAATTTATATATCTTATATATATATATATATATATATATATATATATATATATATATATATATATATATATATATACACATTGAATGTAAACAAATACAAGATAAAATTTATGATTTATTGTTTTTTTCAACGGTATCCAGTTCTAGAGAACTCAGTTGTCCTCAAATAATTAATTGACTCTTCGCTGAAATCGAAGAATGGAAATAAGTCATATATCAACTTGAAATGATGTATATTATAGTTGTTGGTATTTACAACTGGTGACCATTTATATTGAAGCTGATAAAGCCAATTACACTTGCATTGCAACTCCTAGTTGTATGGCGACAGCGGAATATCTCACTGATAACACTCATGACATGTATGAATTCGACACAAAACAGTTCTATTTATTAAAAAACCGATAAGTACAATTACTATGTTAAATACTATGATTTATTATATTACTAGCTGTATATACCGGTTTCACCCGGTGAATTTTATTTTTTAAATCTATAAACTTTTATCGACTCAAACGGTCGATTTTGTAAAAACCAATGTAAAGCGAGATCAAAACGATTATTATAACAATAAAGAATATACCCAGAGATCGGCTGAAGTTATGCAATTTTAATATGGACAGGTGTTCGCACCTGGTCTGAAAGAACCACTGAGCGAAATTTGGAGAATTTTGGACAAACGGTATGGATTTCTATAAAGAACAAACGGAATTTCATCTTTATATACATAGATTGATTATAGCGGCATATCCCGGTTTCACACGGGGAATTTCATTTTTCTAAAGAAACGGTCGATTTCGTAAAAAAAAAAATTTAAAGTGAGATCATTATGATTTTTATAACAATAAAGAATATCAGCTGAAGATCGGCTGAAGTTATACAATTTTAATATGGACAGGTGTTCGCACCTGGTCTGAAAAAAACCACTGAGCGAAATTTGGAGAATTTAGGACAAACGGTATGGATTTCTATAAAGAACAAATAAACAAACAAACAGAATTTCATCTTTATTTATATAGATTGAATCAATTATATACCATTTTTTTAATTCTTTATATATTTCAGAGCTATATATTATTTATTTTTTTCATTTATCTAACAACTTTAGCCATTTCCATGGCCGGTAGTGACTTTTTTTTTTTTTTTGCTGAGGTAAACTTTAACACAGCAATTAATTCAGTAATTTTTTTTTAAATTAAAGTCGATTTTAATTCCGCGTCTGAAAGTTTGTACCTGTATTGTAGGTGCTGATTTTGTTGTTTTTAGTGGGCCCGATAGAAATATCCGCCATTCGACCCCAAGCGCTCTAGGCGTACCATTTTTGATGGCCATTCGTTCTTCAAGATCCTTGTCAAGAAGACGATGAGCATAAATTTTGGTGTATTAGCCAAGTTCTTAGCCCAAATTAGGGCACTTACCGCCGAGGAATAAGCCACTTGACGCCTCAAGTGCCCACACGCAGACACCACGATGAGCCACTTCTCAAAAGTGTCTCCAAAGTGAATGACGCAAGCTTATGTGCATATGTGTTGTCTGATGTGTCTTTTGGGGAAAACAAAAACAGAATTATATAAATTTGTGATTTAGGTCACCTGTTTTAATTCATGTAAACTTCAATACCATTGGATAGTTGGTGAATTTAATTCACTTCAAAATCATTTGGTAATTCTGTTTGTCCTTCTTAACTAGTTAAAATAAAACATGTTCCACTGTAAACAATGATTTTGTTTCCAGTAACACGATGTATTCTTACTAGTTAAGAAGAATAAACAGAATTACATATATACATAGATTTATATGTTAATTCAATATTTTTTCTTGTCTTGATAACTTGAAATATAATTATTTTAATTGTTAATTTCTTTATAATTTTTTTTAAATTGAATTAATATTTTAAAAATATTGACAATGGTCAAGAGTCCATTTATTTGTCAATAAATCGACAAATAAGTCCAATCCCCCGTATATTACGCAAAAATCGGTGGGAAAGGGTTCAGTGAAGAGAATAAATTGACTTGACCGATATATGTGCGTAGTGACTCAAGTGGCAAGAGCGTTTTACTAATGATACGAAAATCAGGGTTCAAACCCCGGCCAGGCCCAAATTTATATATATATATATATATATATATATATATATATAATTGACCGAATTTAATTGTAATTCCCCTCTGCCAACCTATGCACATCCCGCACAATGGGCAAAATTTGTAATTTCATGGGATAGTCCGGGAAGTTAAAGCAAAAATGAGCATGTATGAGGATTCTTAAGTACGATGTTACAAAACTGAACCACGTGAAACTGAGATTTGGCTAATTATTTTTCTTTGAAATGATTGGATGACTTCATCTAGTTGTGATTGGTGTTTTGGGGGAGCGGTCGTATAATCCTCATTGGCAATTATCGGATATCATAATTTCTAATGACCAATGCAGTACAAGATGCAGTACAAGATTTACTATCGAAATAAATCTTTCTAGATGGTTCTTATCAGAATCATCAGTTTTATGACCAGTTAAATGATTCCATTTAATTTTAAATATGTCTTTATAGTTACCCGTTCATTATTCCCTCTGAGGAATCGACTTTCTTCATCCGAAATACCAAAACTGTTTCATCAGCTCCTAAATAAAGTTTAAATTACAAAATAAACAAACATTCCAGTTTTAAAGTCGAATGGGTGACCGTTGTTGACCTCGAGCCAAAACTTGTCTATGAATCAAATATTCCTATTATTATCCACAGTGGACATCGTCTAGTTTTTAATATTATACCGAGGTTTTTCATCGAGGTCATGCCTTATAATACCTCTAAAATTGCGTTAAATCATTAAAATAAAAATATTATAGTTACATAAGTATAATTAGAGAATTTAGTTTTGTCTCATTGGGTTGACGGGCATATAACCCCAGACGTCAACGCCTGTTGTTTTTATATTTACTGGTTTATTAAGATTCACTTTAGATAAAAAAGAATAATAATACTTCGTTTGACTGATGAACATATAAATAAATAATGAAACACAATATAAAGATATAAAAATTAAATAAATAAATACGAAATGTAGAATTAATTAATAGATACGGTTGAATAAAAATATTAAAAATCCTTAAACAAGAAAAATAATTAATAAAAACTGCCCTAATGAAAGCTACAACCAATACCTGTTTATTTAAATATAAAATAAGACTATTAAATTGTTATATTTAGGCGTAAATAACTGAATTAAAAAATGTTCAATAATTTTATGCAAGTTCTTTTGTGATAATATTAAAAGCTCAAATAAACAATAAATAAATGTTAATTTAATAAAAATGTCAATTAAATGTTCTCAATAATTTACCCTATTAATTAAAATCAAAATTATACATTAGTACCACTGCAATTATATCTTTATGAATTCTCACCACTCTTCCGTTGATCAGGTGCGCCATCAGAGGACACACATCAAATATTTACTAAACAGATTGAATTTTAAAGAAGAAACAATTTAAATTTTAATACTTCAGAAAGTTTTTCTATATTGTTCGCTGTTTAATAACCAAACAAGTTGAAATTTTAATTTCATGTGAGCGACTTGAAAAAATAGACATTAAAAGTATGGCTGCAAAACTGGTTAGATCAGTATTACTACATGAACTGAAATCATTTTTGTTTATAATAAGTTTTTTTTTTTTTTTATAATTTATAAGTTCGTTAAAAATGAAGAATGATTTCAATTTATGTAGTAATATCGCTACAAATGTATTTATTGTTGATTAGGCCAATTATTTCTCAAAGAAATTTGAATATATTTTAATTCAATGACTATCCAACTTGAATGCAAATCCGATCATAAGGAATAAATGCAATGCTGACTGTCCAAACTATTTAAATTTCATATTACATTTACATTTTCGGCTCGAATACAATACAATACTTATTCCGGATATATACAGACAATGAACACCAGCGATTATAAATAAATTTCAATTTATTTTTCAATAATTCAATGTCATATACAAATATTTATTTATCCTATTTTTTTAAGAAATTAGAAATACACATATGTGGCTCAGCGAGCTATTTAAAAATTAAATTTCGAGTTTATAATTTGAAATATTTTTAAAATGTTATTTTTAATACACATTTTACCCTCTTTTTTTCTTTCATTCGACACCGTGAAATTCCGAAAAATTGAGTAGCTGGCTTACAATCTAAGCAGATCTGGAATCTTACTATTAACACGTTAACGCCGGAGTGTTTAATGCTTTTCGCTCTATCGGGCAGGAGCTATTCCAGAGCATTATGCAGTATTGGCTATCCAACAATAAAAAATACTATCCCACTAGTTATGTTTATAATACGGTATTAATTATAATTGTTATTAGAACATAAATGTTTATAAGTATATGAATTTACGTTAAATTTTCATTATTTTAATTTTCAGCTATATAGAAGTTATTTGACCTTTCTCAACACTTTGGCTGCCATGTCACCTGAAATCGAGTAACTGTTCTCTTGTCAGAGAATTAAATATTAAAATTTTGTCGAAAAGAGAGCGTGACTCTCAGGTATTCTTTTTCAAAGTGTTAAAGATCTAATTATTTGGCAGAGGCGGCATTCTAGCATGAGCCACCGGTGGTACACGCCGGCGTGAACGTGTTAATACCTAAGTCAAACTCTACTTAATCGTAAAGTTAAATTTGTATCATAATATTAACAATAGTCAGAATTCGAGTATTTATTATTTTTCAAAACAATTGATAGACATGATTTAGTAATCACTTGACAACGTCAGATCCATATTTTTTTCGATACAGGTGCTACACCGTAATACTTAATTTCGCCCTTACGTAAAATACTGCCTTGGATATATTTAATGATAACAGCGCAACCAGTGATTAGAGAGATATAAATATGTATTACGAAACAAGTATTTAAACAACCTCTTAATACTCCAAAACAACTTTTTACACATAGTAATAAACATACTTATCTTTATAGTGAAATCGCAAATAAAATACATCCAGAAATGTCTTTCAATGCCCCATTACAAATATCTTAACATATCATTCAATGAAATAATAATAATTAGACAAGCATTTTCATAAAAAATATTCGTAAATTTTAGCGGAGATGGAATATACACAATTGCGTTAGTTAACTTTCATGATATCAATATTATTATAAATGAGATTATTATATTATTAATTATTATTATTCATTTAGCTTTTTTTTTATGGATGTATGATAAAAATAAGTGAACATAGCTTTATTTTCTGATATATAGAGATATCAGAAACACTTTAAAACCAGACGTTGATTCCAATAAAACATAACGGTGACACTATGTCAAAAAACATTAAGACACCTATATAATATGCCCCTATAAAATATGCCCTAGAAACCGATAAAAAAGTATTTAATGCCATCAAAGTTCCTTTGCTCTGATTATATTTCTTGGTTATTTTAAAACATATAGAAGATTGGTGAATCATTCTTTCAATCTGTTGTTTGAAGAAACAAAACCCTTAATATTAAATTATCCGTTTTTATTGAATCTTATCGACGTTTCGTGCTAACTGCCCATCTTCAAAGATCATCTACAGTACAGCCAAAAATAATCATTATATTTAAAAAAATATATATTATAAAAAAAATTATAAAAAAAAAAATTATAAAAAAAAATGTGTTTAAATTAAGAGGAATAATTTATACACATTTTTTTCCTCCATATTTCACTTATTTGAGTCAAGTTAAATATTTTTTTTTATATCACAAAAATCACGACGGTCTCAAATATTCAATATATTTTAAATTTTAAATAAAATAATATATGTATTAATGTATTGTTAATTGATTTTATACAGATGAATATGGTGCTATGAGCACCGAAAGCTCCTGTTACATTTAAAAATATATTGAATATTTGAGACCGTCGTGAGGTGTTTATTTTATGATATTTAGAAATGAACGGTCTATGATCACATTATGAATATTTTTTTTTTTTAAATTTAGGGGAGAGCGGGGTTGGTTGGCAACAGTTTTCACTTTATTGATTGTTGAGTCGTTCCTGTTAATATAATACCAATGGGGCTGATACTACTGTAAACTCCAAGTATTAGAGTTCTTCAAGTATTTTTTTCACAGCCAATTAACCCCCTATGTGGGGCAGGTTGGCCTAGAAGGCGGGGTTGTTTAGCCATCTCATTCAAGTACTGCCTGACACATATTATTGTTATTAAAAGCTGCACTGTAATGGTATAATCATTTTGAATCGGTTTTTAACAGCTTTTAAGGGAAAATAGAATGACAATAAAAGAAGATAGAAGTTTAGACTGTCGTCACTTTCTGCATAGGAAATATTGCTCTCATCCTCCTCGCTGGAATTAAAGACAATTGGTAGTTTCACCTTTGATTATGTTTACCTTGTTTTTGTGAATTGCTACTGCGCCAAAAAAAAAAGTTGATGAGAGCCAACTAACCCCACAGGAGAGATCATATATATATTTTCCTATCGAACGTATGATTATATTTGACATGTGACATGGCATGTGCTGCAAAGGCTGGTACATTAATGTTTTTAGGTTCTTTTACATTTGTTTGATGCCGGTTTATTCTATTTTTTAAGTTTTCTGATGTTTCACCAATGTAAAATTTATTATTGCAATCGTTATAATTGATAGGATGAGAATCAGTTTTCCACGAAGGTTGTACCTAAATATTAAGGTTAATTCGAGGGAAATCATACTCCCATGAAATAAATTCAGCAAATTTACATTATTGCATTTGCTACGTTTCTGGCTTCCCGCTTTTCTAAGGCGGGTGGGGGTTACCAGAAACGGCTTATATCTAATTAATATGGTAATTAATGTACTTAATTCGCCTTAATGTAAGTTGGATACTTTTCCAAAGGTGACGTGTTTACCAATTCTATTTTATTCTAATAAACCTGTGGCATAGGGTAAATGATAATAAATAAACAAATCTAAATTGAACTATATCTTTAATTTTATTGACCCATAATGTAAATTATTTATACCCCCTTTAATATATCATATAAATATATTTTACTAGCTCAAATTAGTTAATGGATGCTGACTGGCAATTTAACATTATTTAAATAAATACTAACCACACAATATTACAATTAGTACCGTATATGTATTAACCTTGTCTGGTGGGCACTCTCTGGTGTTGTCTCTGGCCTATCTGCTGGATCAGTCCCTGCCATCTCTGACTCAGCACAGCATCCCATCTCGGTCTCCTTCGGAAATCTGGACTCTGCCGCTCCTGCCTATCTGGTCCTCTGCCCTTCTCGTTCCACTCACGCCCTCTTGGCACACTCCCCCGACCTCTGTCCACCTCCGAACTCACTCTCCACCCGAACTCCTCGAGCCTCCTTCTTCACCGTATAAGTCCTCTTTCCCCCACTCTCTTCAGACTTCTTCTGATTGGCTGGCTGGTTGGTTCCAGACTTCGTCTGATTGGCTGGCTGCCTAAAATTTCCCTTCCTTTCTATATTAAACGTGTTTCCCAGCGGCCTCTTTGCCGGGGCAAAACCAGGGTTTATGGCTACAAATTTCTCTAGCAATCTTCTTAGGTATTTCCCTAGGTGTTTGTCAGCAGCATTGTCGGTCCTAAGCTTTGCTTATTTTGAATTTCTAACAGAAGGTTTATGGCCCCAATAACTTACAAGGGGTATTTCCAAGACCTAGCCGCCTTCAGGTAAAACTGACCACCGGGTTGAGCATATACAGTACTTTACATATTTTGATATTAAATTATTAATTCAATTTACTTTTCTTATCACGGCAGCATCCACAATACATAGCATTCTCCTAGTGTCAAGGGAAAGAAAAATTAATAACCGTATGTTTATTGATTTTTCTTTTAACATACTTTTAAAAATATTTTTAATAATCGGTTTAGAGCCGTAAGGTAAAATCCTATCTACAAAATTAATTGTTCAGCATCGAATAAAACAATATGGTATAAAATGAACATACAACATACAAACATTACTTAAAATACAACGTGTAAAATAATCACAAAAATGAACAATATCCTTCAGTAAAACAAGCTACAATAATAAATTTACAATTGCTACAATTTGCGTAAAAAAAATTAAAATATAAACAATTCTCAATATAAGTTTTCTGTATTATATTTAAAAACATTTTGGCTCATCATTCAAACTAAATTATAACAAAACTTGTGATCTTACATGTAATTACCCCCTCATTTTACAATAGTTACAGATCAGTAGCTTTTCGATATTTTTTTTTTTTCATATATAAATTTTGCATAAACAATTACTAGATAACTTACATAGCGATCAGAGTTCTTCTGTCTTAATTTCACATCCTGAAAAACTTCTTAATTCACAAACAACAAAAACAAGAAGCATAATGTTTATACAGTATCATTTTATTGTGTGGCAAGCATTTTTCAAAAACAAAGAGGATTCTACTATTTGGGATTCTTTCCCACTCTAGTTTTAAAATCATTTTTGTTTGGAATCTTTATATTTTAAATAAATGTTTATTTTCAATTATTTTCAGGGTTAATTATTAGAACGTCTTATTCGGTATTTATATTTCCTTTCTTAATAGCACGCTGACAAAAAAAACGGCGAAACTCTTACTTTCACAAATCGGTTGTCCTGGTACCATCTTGGGTTTTCTTATGTCACAATCAAGGATTAAATATTTACACATTCTATTAAATGAATTTCAGTTCTTATGTATAATTAAAAGTTTTTAAAATTTCATCAAGTTTCTAAAATTTTCTTTCATTCAAAAGATTTATATATCTGATACTAATTCGAATTTATATTTATATTTATGGCCACTAAAGATTTTTAAATTTCCTATCCGGATGTTCGGATTACACACATTATGAGCCCCATCAATTATATAATAATAAAAGTTTTTAACAGTGGATCAATAAAAATGTTGCCTCAGTATTCTGGGCGTACTTGAAGATTTCAGTATCTTCTCAAAAATAATCTTAGGGATACCTGGAGGCTCTACGGCATCTCCACATTGAGGGTTTTTCCCTACTAGACACAATTAAAACAATAACCCGACTTCAGGGGTAATGGAGGACCTCTGTCTACTCCAAAGTAAAAAAGTATAATAATTGCTCACAATAATCCAATTAGGATATACAAAATTGATCCACGTTATTCAAATGTTATTATGGGGGTTGCTCATAGCTATCAAACAATTAAGGCGATTTACAATCACTATTTACTAACAGTTTTCGGATATCAATCGTTACCTAAGCAAATTTAAACTTGAACATACTAAATTTCTCATTCATAGGTAATGTACCGTATGTTTCGCTTTCTATTAATCAATAAAATCTCAATTGGGAAATCGTTGTTTAAGATCATGTTCCTTTTATTTTGAATTATTCTACTAAACGAATTTTAACATTTTTTTTGTTGTCTTATTTTCAATCAAAAGAATTTTGATTGAACTGAGATCCACTTAACCGTTTATTATTAAGTTTAAGTAGTTGAAATCCTAATACTATCAATTCCTAAATTTAAAAGAAAACTTATTTACATAAAAATATTTACAATTATATTTACAAAAATTATATACATTGATCCAGAACGGGTTGACCTGACGACGGTTTCGCCAGAACCCATTAGCTCGTCAACGGAAGGGACGCTAGATGGAAACCCTTTTTATCCCCTGGACTGGGATAAAGACTACCGTGTCTTATTATAACACCGTACGCGTTTCTTATTTACATGGTTCAGGACCAAATAATCCATGTAATAGTCATATAGCAGAAATAGGAAGGTGATAGGCTTAATAGGCGAATCCCTAAAATAAATATTTGCTTCAAACCTGTCATGAAAATTTCGATATTTTAACGGGGTTTTCCCCATAATCATGCTCAATGAGTTCAAGTGATCTCCTGGAGGTGGCTTATTCGGGTTTATTAATTTTATAAATTCTAGGAGGCTTAATTCATTTTCTATCTCCATAGGTCGGCCCTTCTCTTCATCTTCAACCTTTTCTTGGGACCTATCAACTACTTCACGAGTCTGACAAGATTCAAGAGTTTCTACCTGAGCTTGAGGGATTGGTAAATTCTCTTGAATGGTTTCTTCTTGAATATTCTTCCTTTCATCTTCAACTTTAAAGAGAACCTTATCTTGCCCGTCGTAATTAGTCTCTATGTTACCTCTTTCAGATTGAACATTATAAACAGGTTCTTCCCTTGGAGATTCGTCGCTAATAATTTCTGTATACTTAAGAGCAGGCATCTCGTACGGTCCAGGTTTCACAGAATTGGTGACAGGAGGTTTATCAATACAATTTTCTACTGTTTTATGGACATGGGCATCATCTTCTGCCCTCTCATTCATATCCTCACTTTCAGCTAGGGATGGTTTCAGTGTATCCTCATCAGGTTTAGTAAACCGTTTTGCAGACGGTTCCAACTTCGGATTCGTTGTGTGTAGAGCGTCATTTATTTCCTTTAGGTGTTTATTATGCTCTTCTATTATTCCCTTTAGCTCTTTATGTCTATCTTCTTGATTTTTCTGCATCTCTTTTATTAGCTGCCATAACATTTCTTCTGGGCTGAGGCTATTTTCTTCTGTTTTCTCCATGGTCTGTGGCTGAGTTGCTTCTGGATGTGGGATCGCTATTCCTTCAGCCAACCCCGTATTCGGCTGTGGTAGTTTCTCGTTTTCTACCCTCAAAGCCATTTCAAAATATCGTGCGCGTATATTATCCCTCTAATATCTATTGAAACCTCCGCGGTAGGGTTAAACGCAAGCACTGGTTAAATATAACACAGAAAACAAGCCACTTATAATAAGACCGTACAACAAGAAGTATAAGGACAGCCTTCCTCACACACATCACTAATATAACACTAAGGAAAGAGAGCACGAGAAAACGGAGCAAATGTTTAAAGCGAAATCCTGGAGAATTTGTTAGATTAAAGAAATTATCAAACCTTACAAATATTCGCCCTTATGCCACTTTGTATAATTTAACAAGCAATGTCAACTAATGATATGAACAAATTGGTAAGTACGTCCCCACAAGGGATGCCATTTTAATTGCTACGTTTCTGGCTTCCCGCTTTTCTAAGGCGGGTGGGGGTTACCAGAAACGGCTTATATCTAATTAATATGGTAATTAATGTACTTAATTCGCCTTAATGTAAGTTGGATACTTTTCCAAAGGTGACGTGTTTACCAATTCTATTTTATTCTAATAAACCTGTGGCATAGGGTAAATGATAATAAATAAACAAATCTAAATTGAACTATATCTTTAATTTTATTGACCCATAATGTAAATTATTTATACCCCCTTTAATATATCATATAAATATATTTTACTAGCTCAAATTAGTTAATGGATGCTGACTGGCAATTTAACATTATTTAAATAAATACTAACCACACAATATTACAATTAGTACCGTATATGTATTAACCTTGTCTGGTGGGCACTCTCTGGTGTTGTCTCTGGCCTATCTGCTGGATCAGTCCCTGCCATCTCTGACTCAGCACAGCATCCCATCTCGGTCTCCTTCGGAAATCTGGACTCTGCCGCTCCTGCCTATCTGGTCCTCTGCCCTTCTCGTTCCACTCACGCCCTCTTGGCACACTCCCCCGACCTCTGTCCACCTCCGAACTCACTCTCCACCCGAACTCCTCGAGCCTCCTTCTTCACCGTATAAGTCCTCTTTCCCCCACTCTCTTCAGACTTCTTCTGATTGGCTGGCTGGTTGGTTCCAGACTTCGTCTGATTGGCTGGCTGCCTAAAATTTCCCTTCCTTTCTATATTAAACGTGTTTCCCAGCGGCCTCTTTGCCGGGGCAAAACCAGGGTTTATGGCTACAAATTTCTCTAGCAATCTTCTTAGGTATTTCCCTAGGTGTTTGTCAGCAGCATTGTCGGTCCTAAGCTTTGCTTATTTTGAATTTCTAACAGAAGGTTTATGGCCCCAATAACTTACAAGGGGTATTTCCAAGACCTAGCCGCCTTCAGGTAAAACTGACCACCGGGTTGAGCATATACAGTACTTTACATATTTTGATATTAAATTATTAATTCAATTTACTTTTCTTATCACGGCAGCATCCACAATACATAGCACATTATGTAAAAATTTTATTCCAATTTGTAAAACAGTGAAAATTCACATCTTCCATTATGATGTATATATATTTTTCAATACATTACAACAATATCACAACGTTTCGAGGCTTTAATGCCTCATCTTCAGGTGTACTGCAACAATTTTATACATAATATTTACAATTTGTTAAAATTAATTTACAATAATTATAAAATTGGAACCAAATATAATTTAAAACCATATATTACATTATATTCATAACATACATTGCTTTTCTTACCTCCTCTCTTATGCCAATTAACAATAATTTAGTTAAATAATACATCGATTTCTTAAAAATCTTGTCAATAGATGATGCGTCAAATTACCCCTCTCTCAATGGCCACCTCACCGTAACTGGCTTTAGGCTGTTCCTACTTAATCTTGTTTATATTTTTTCACCTCTTTGTTCTAATTATTATTATTTTATGATATATAGGGGAAAGTGCCCTATTCTGGGATACTTTTTTTTAACATTTAATTGGCTGGCTCTAAATTGCCTAGACGATTCAAAAAATGTTGTTATACATTTAGCAGAAGTAGTAGACCACATCAGAAACAAAAAACATCCGATACCTCCTTTTTGAAATTTGTAATCTTGGTTAATGTTAGATAAGTGAAATTTGTACTTCTTGAAAATAGGCTCTTAAAATGGGATAGGGGCGGTGTCCTAATATGGGATACATATCCCGTATCATGGACCATGATATAAAATGAAATATATAAAGGAAAATTTGTTTTTTATACAGAAGATATTCACAAAAATATATGTTGTAAGTGCCTATGGCAACGTACGATCGGAAACAAAGATAACAAGTTCAAAACCCGGAGCAAGGGGATATTTAATAATACTTGGCATTAATCCTCCACCTTCTTCCTTTGCTCGGAAAACCCCGTATAGCCTATGAGGTGAGGAAGGGGAGAAAAAAAATATATCTATATGTTGTAAATAAATACATGTTTGCTATGTTACAAAAAAAATCACATTTTTTTTCTTTATAATTGTCAAATAAGATTCAAATAACCAAAATTTGATAAGATCTTTATTTGGCAGATTTTTTCACAAATAACAAAGAAAATTTGTGGAATATGAATCCAACAGTAGCTCTCATTGCAGAGCGCACTCCACAGTAGGAACATGGAACTTTAGTTTCTTCGTTTTCTAAATTTTTATCACAAAAAATACACGTTTCCAAAAACTCAGTGTTTAAAGTAATTTTTCTTTAAAATCATTTTAATCTATGAATAACTATTTTTATTTCAGTGATAAAAAGGTGCCTAAATATGGGATATCCCATAATAGGAAGTAATGGGTATCCCATATTAAGGAATGTGGCTTCTTCTTTTTTAGAGGTTATTGTGCTTCAGTATGCAATAAAAAAAAGAAAGCGTCTAGCAAATATTGTATTGAATTGTTCAACATTTAAGATAACACAACGATAAAGGGAATTTCGACTTACCTTGAGGCCTGAGATACCACGTTAAAATAATCACGAAAAAAGTTTTTGAACCCTAAAACAACACCACTGAAAATAATCCAACAGGATCAGATTGTATATCAATGTGTCAAGGTTATGTGCCAATGCGACATTAAACTTCAATTTTATAGAATAAAAGAGGGATTGCAGTACAAACTATATCCAGAAACCACATACCCCATATTAGGCAACCATCCCATAATGGGGCACTTTCCCCCACATACACAACCTAACTAACTAAATTATTAACCAAATTATTGTTAATTGGGATTAGAGAGGAGGTAAGAAAACCAATGTATATAATGAATATAATGGTTTTGAATTATATGTGGTTCCAATTTTATAATTATTGTAAATTAATTTTAACCAATTGTAAATATTATGTAAAAGATTCTTGCAGTACACCTGAAGGTGAGGCATTAAAGCCTCGAAACGTTGTGATAATGTTGTAATGTATTGAAAAAAAAAAAAAAAAAAAAAATATATATATATATATATATATATATATATATATATATATATATATATATATATATCATAATGGAACATGTGAATTTTCACTATTTTACAAATTAGAATAATATAGACCAAGCCTTCCAGTAAATTATAAACTTTCAAAACCGTAAACATTTTACTTTTTATCAATAATAATATTGTTAGCTCATGTAAGATATCTTTGTTACTTTTTTTAATACTATAAGCCGATAAATCCAATCGGAAAATTGCAGTATTTATGGTTGCAATCTAGTGCATCTGAATGCAATATGATATAGAGGATGAGAATTACATAAGCAATGTTTGTTAATTATTTGCTATCAAGAAAGTTGACTGATAAGGGGTATCATGTAGGCTAATGTGAGCGTTGAGCTGATAGTGCAAATATTATATTATATCTTATAATTCCACTTCTACACGTGTCAAATCAAGTGCCTTGACATTGAAAAGCTCTGCTTTGCAACAACCTTGGAGCGAAAATCGTTTAGCATTTAAATATTATATTATGTTTCTACGGGGGCTACAACAGAACCCGTGGAGGAAATTATGGGAAAAAATAAAAAATAAATAGAAATCGGGTCTTTTTTACGTTACCCACACCAGTTTGAGTGTGATAACTGTTTTTTGAAATATTTTTATTAAATAACACCAGTTTTTTAATAACATATGTCTATTTTGAAAAGAGAAAAATATATACATGAAGGAGGTTACCTCTTAGATTTTAAGAAACGTTGAAGTTGTTTTTGTTAATAACGAATCTGATACAACTGAGTCGTGTTTTAAGTTGCATTTAAGACATTTCAAAGGTTCGGAATAATGCCTAAAACACGGAAATGTAGAAGAGGACATTTTATGAAACTTTTCACCAAAAATATCTCCGGCATTTAGATGCAGTTTGAGAAGTTGCAGAGAGGAAATCGTGGTTATAAATTAAACTATCAGTTTTGTTTACATTTGAAGCTTGTTAAATAAATTACTATAAATAAATAAATTACTTATTATTGTTAAATAAACTACTATAAATCACTGTTTTAGAAATAAGGAACGGTCGTGGGTAAAGTAAAAAAGGCCCTAGAAATTTATGTAGACTACATATATATATATATATATATATATATATATATATATATTTAATTTATGTGTGTTCTCATCTGTTTCCGCCACTGCCTTCTCTTTTTACTTTGTTGTGTTTTCTTACTTAAGGAAGAGAAATTAAATTTGTTTTTGGGCCCACAGAATCTCTTCTTTTAACTAAAGCCACCTAAAAAGATATTTCCCGGTCAACAACCCTAACCATATGCTCGACTTCGCCTAACTTTGATTATACTGGTCAACTTATTTTTGTTAAATGGGTAAATGTAGCTGTCTAATAAGTATTTTGCTGTGGTAATTCTGAATGTGACCACCAGAGTTGTCCATGGGGTTCAGATTTTTTGTAAAAAAAAAAAAAAAAAAAAAAAGAAGTGATAGATAGGTGAATGTCAATGTTCAAAGTCAAAGTCAAAGTATGAGGAAGAATTAAAACTTCACTGATAAGCGCAGCTAGAGATATTCTTGGTGATAGAAAGATAGTGCGCATTCAATATTAGCCTAATATTTAAATTTAATTTGAAATTTTAATAGTTTGGTTTTTGACACTGATAGTCAGCATTTGCATTAATTACTTACAATCGGATTTGGATTGAAATTCTCAAAATATAATTATTTAATTATAATATTTTTTTTTAATAATGTCAAGCAATTTTAGAAGTATCATAAGGCATGACCGGTAAAATTATAAAAAATAGACGATGTCCACTGTTGATAATAATAGGAATATTTGATTCGTAGGCAAGCAACAAAAAAAAAATTAAATAAAAATGAAAGGAAATTTATATAAAAAAATTAGGATAAATAAATATTTATAGGTGACATTGAATTTAAAAAAAAATAAATTTATTTAGAATCGCTGGTGTTTTTTGACTGTATTTATCCAGAATAACAAGTCTGAAGGAATTTTATTTAATCAGTTTTCTTACCGTAATTTAAATAAAATGTAGGTTTTCACAAATTCGTGGCGTATTGTAGATTATAAGAAGTTCTGTTTGGACTAAATTAATAGATGTAGCTAAACTAGGCCGGCTCAGAGATGTAGACTGATGAGAGGAGTCCAGAGGGGACTCATGCCAGGACCCGTGTCTGGGGGCCAGTGTTTTGACTGAGCCTGTTGAAACTTGTTGGCTAAACATGCTTTAAGAGTTCAGACTTCTTTGTTATCTCTATTGCATCCAATATTATCCTGCATCGGTGATGAGCCTTATTAGAGCAAATAAATAGAATATATTAATCAAGACACGTTCATAGTTATGAAATATCACTTCTTGTACTAAATAATCACAAGTATAATTATTATACTGGAAGATCATGAAATTTATATAATAGATAGATAGGTGAATGTCAATCTTCCCAGAATCATTTATTTAAACATTACACAAACATAGTAAAACGCCAACGTTTCAGACTATTTCGTCCGTCTTCAGGGCAATATTATTCTGTTATATATTTTCTTTTCATATTTTAGTGGCTTGGTCACATCATATATTTTATATTTCTTACATTTCTCCATTAAAAATCTTGAGATGGGACAATGACAAATTAGGTCTATGTATGTGGCGGTAATGGGGGGCCGGGATGGCCGAGTGGACAAGGGCGTTTGCAATAGATAATCAAAGTTAAGCAACGTCCATCGTGGTCAGTACTTGGATGGGTGACCGCTCTATTCGGGTGACCTCCCACCAATAAAAGCCACGCAGTCCAAGTCTACCCCCACCCCCCGGGTATGTGAGGCCCGTCAGCCTACTGGAGGCGACTCACACCGACCGGGCGTAGGAGTGATGAACCTTCCCTACGTATCTCATCGAGAATCGTGGTGTGGTTTTCAAGGATGTCAGTAACCGCCCGGAGGTTTGGTTCAGGGACGGTATGCTTCAGGGAAAGAAATATAGGTCCTCGGGGCCTGCTGACTCTGAGCTACCATTATCCTTGGACCTAGACCAGTTTGTCACTGTCCTTGAACCCGAGAGAGCTGACGCCATCGGTGGGAAGGACACTGCCAAATTGGCCCCAATGGGATTGGATATGGAGCTATGGGCAGTCTGCCGCTGTACCATGGTGACCATGGCTTGCAGCAACGTGAGGTTTGGGCTACCCCCTCCAGGCTGTCTGTACTCCCGCAAGCAAAACAAATGTCTGTAAGAAGACCACACTGCGCGGCCAAAGGTCTCATTAGGCCTAATGCGCCAACCGAAAAAAAAAAAAAAAAAAAAAAAAAAAAAAAAAAAAAAAAAAAAAATGTGGCGGTAATTTTAATGTGTAAAAAGTGAAAAATATTCTTTTAAAAAAATGTGACCTATTACAATTTAATAGAAAAAAATGTAAGAAATATAGAAAATATGATGTGACCAAGTCACCAAAATATGAAAAGAAAATGTATAACAGAAGAATATTGCCCTGAAGATGGACGAAATAGTCTGTAGTTGGCGTTTTACTATGTTTGTGTAATGTTTAAATAAATGATATTGGGAAGATTGACATTCACCTATCTATCTATTATATAAATTTCATGATCTTCCAGTATAATAATTATACTTGTGATTATATAGTATAAGAAGTGATATTTCATAGATATGAACATGTCTTGATTAATATATTCTATTTATTTGCTCTAATAAGGCTCATCACCAATGCAGGATAATATTGGATGCAATAGAGATAACAAAGAAGTCTGAACTCTTAAAGCATGTTTAGCCAACAAGTTTCAACATGCTCAGTCAAAACACTAGCCCCCAGAGGCGGTTCCTGACATGAGTCCCCTCTGGACTCCTCTCATCAGTCTACATCTCTGAGCCGGCCTAGTTAGGTACCTCTATTAATTTAGTCCAAAAAGAACTTCTTATCATCTTCAATACGCCACAAAATTGTGAAAACCTACATTTAAAAGCTATATTTTATTTAAATTACGGTAAGAAAGCTAATTAAATAAAATTGCTTCAGACATGTTATTCTCGATAAATACAGTCAAAAAACACCAGCGATTCTAAATAAATTTATTTTTTTCACTGACAATTCAATGTCACCTATAAATATTTATTTATCCTAATTTTTTTATATAAATTTCCTTTCATTTTTATTTAATTTTTTTTTGTTGCTTGCCTACGAATCAAATATTCCTATTATTATCAACAGTGGACATCGTCTATTTTTTATAATTTTACCGGTCATGCCTTATGATACTTCTAAAATTGCTTGACATTATTAAAAAAAAATATTATAATTAAATAATTATATTTTGAGAATTTCAATCCAAATCCGATTATAAGTAATTAATGCAAATGCTGACTGTCAGTGACCGAAAAACCGAACTATTGAAATTTCAAATTAAATTTAAATTTTGAGCTCGAAATTTACGGGTTTGGATCAACTGACGGTCCTTCCACGGCTTATGAGCATATGAAATTTCAATTATTGGGTTTGTAGCTTTACATAGTTTAAATAAAAACAGTATACAATATAATAATAATCAAATAATATTAATTAGATACAATACAAAATAGAATTGTTATTCTAAAGCGATTCTAAATAAATTTATTTTTTTTAAATTCAATGTCACCTATAAATATTTATTTATCCTTATATATATATATATATATATATATATATATATATATATATATATTTCTTTTATTTTTTTTTTTTAGAAATTAAAAACATGAGGAACATTTGGAATAGCGAGATATTTAAAAATTAAATTTCGCGTTTGTAGTTGGAAATTTCAGAAAATATTTTTAAAATGTTATTTTTAAAACACAATTTACCCCCCCCCCCCTTTTTTTATTATTCGACATCGTGGAAATCCCGAAAAATTGGCAATAATTCCTACAAAAAGTTGTATTGTTTCCACGAATTCGCTTGTATCCCAATAAGACTATCATAAGTTTCCCCCCTTAACGGAGTTGAGCTAAGGTGGAGGGGGGGTCTAAAATATTTACAACAATTAAACATTTAAAATTAATATTGTAAAATTAAACTGCGCACTATCTTTCTGTCACCAAGAATATCTCTAGCTGCGCTTATCAGTGAAGTTTTAATTCTTTCTCAAACTTTTTGTAGGATTTCTTCGTATGTACTATTCTTCCCGGTAATGTTTTTACAGAGTTCTTTTCGTATTTATGCTTACAGATTCTACATCAGCTCCCCTCAAGTTTCAACCATATCCCACATCCGAAGAATGCTAAGCCTCTATAAGTACGTGGTGGATTTTACATCAGGGGATAGCCACGACTACTTTTTTTTTTAATTTTTACTTTTTTTACGATTACTTATTTCTTTAAGTTAAAGTAGGGGTGTCAATAACTGTACTGAGTGTCAATAACTGTGAGGTTTACCCTATGTAAAAGTATTTCCTGTCGTTTTCTGTATAGCCTGCCTACTTTCTGACACGTGGTCGGACTGAGAAATTATTTATTTTGAAAATCTATTCGATTAGTTGAGTTGTATCAGACATAGGTTATTTAGGGATAGTACGATACCATGGTGCTTATTGTGATAGTTAGTGAATCATTAATATTACTAATTCTGGATGCCCTGCCACTGAATCGGAATTCTTTCGCGAAATCGGTCTTCTCAATCTTATCCTATGCATATTAATGAGGTCAAATCTCCAAATCCGCCAGATGACTCTTGAGTCGTTGACACTCTAACCATGGATACAGGTTTTTTTTGGGTTTTTTTTTTCTTTCGTTTTTGTAAGAAAAATATTTCCAAACGTAAACAAGGCCTTGGCTTGTTCAGCTATATCCAGTTTATGACCCAGCCAGGGCGGCATTCACATAATGAGTTTTCAGATTATAATAACCATAAAACATGTTTTAGTATGATACCATAACTGGCTTCACATCTGCTCCCGCTCACAATTGGATAGACCCCCCCCCCCTCTCCCACCCTCCCTAACTTTCCGTATAAATCTACTTAAGCCTTGTTGCGCTAATTGTTACAGCTTCGCCAGCGGCAAAGGATTTTTTTTTTTCTTCAACTGACCTATAATTGGCATGCCGACGTTCATCTGTATGTAACAAATATATTGTGTCAGTGGTGCAGCTTTGGACTGTTACTGAAAAATGGACGAATCCCAAGGGAATATAATTTTTTTTTTTCAACTGAACCTAACGCTGTAACGAAATTTTATAAGAGGTACAAAACGGTCGAGTGTTTTCTTTAAGATTAGAACAATTTATAAACAGGAATTTCATCAAAAAAAATTTCTTAACACTATGATTACCAAAGGGTATCTGACTTCTTACTTTTACCAAGGTAGGAGACTCTATGAACCCATAGATTTCTTTTATTGTAAATTAACTCTAAATGATTCTTTTTTTAATTTAATTTCACGAGATTACAATATTTATACGTCTATAGATATAGCCAAATCGTGATACCTTAGACTCATTCAAATGCAGGAATTTTCTCCCCGTACTACCGGACATCAATATTTAACACGTTAGGTGCGATATCGGTCCCAAGGTTCCGATGCATTACATTCCCTTCTTAACAGCCGATTTTCACATGAAAATGTCCGAAAGTCCTAACACTTCAAATACTCAATTTAGTCGATTTTTAATGGGATTATTGCATGATGATTGAGTGCAGCAAATGTTGCTAACAGCTGAAATTTTTTTGTTTTTAGAATCGGACTCCGAGGTCCGATTTTCGATAAATAATTGCGTAAATCCTGTATCGGCCTGTCCTGCGCCTATTATGTCTAGTTCCAATCCTCACCAAGAGATAATGTCCTTGAGACGCTCAACTAATTCCATTTTATTCTAAAGATAACGCTTTCGTCAAAGTATTCCCATCGGACCCCGACGTCCGATATCGTCTGTGGCTCATACTAGCAGTCGGACCCCGGGGACCGATACCGTCCAATTCAGGATACCCCTAAAATACGCCGCCGCACCTAACGTGTTAAAGATTATTTGACTCCGGCCTAAACCAGTCTTTCCTCATAAAAAAATAAAATATTTAAAATGATTGAAAAACTTTAAATAGTGGTCCCCCATGATAAAATAATTAAATTAAAATATAAATATTAAAAATAGATGAAATGTCGATAGAAATTAAAAGGATCATTTTTCTTTTTCTTCTTCTTCTTCTTATTTCTTTGGATGTTCTATATTTTTTCTATTATGTGTATTTTTCCAGGAAAATTTTTTTTATACATCCAACACATTTTCATTCTAATTGTCGTCTTTATTTTTCTTACATTTGTACAAATGTTGCTAACAGCTGAAATTTATACATTATTTATAAAATATTTTTAGAATTATTTTGACACTTTTTTATTTTTAACACTGAATGAATGTTTTTAAAAGTTGAATTTAAAAATAAAAAGTTCTGTATGTGATAAAATTGTTTTAGAATGTAATATAATGTTTATGTACTGAGTTTTAATGGAATGAAAAATGTTTTTAGATATGTACTAGAGAATGGACAAAGAAGTCCGAAACGTTGTACAAATGTAAGAAAAATAAAGACGACAATTAGAATGAAAATGTGTTGGATGTATAAAAAAAAAAAAAAATTTTCCTGGAAAAATACACATAATAGAAAAAATAAAAGGATCATTTTATATTATACATAATTAACACGCTGGGTGCGGCATCGGTCCCCGTGGTCCGATGTCTTACGTTCCCCTCTTAACAGCCGAATTTCATATGAAAATGTCCAAAAGTGCGAACACTTCAAACACTAAATTTAGTCGATTTTTAATGAGAATATTGCCTTTTAGTGCAGAACATTAAAAATCAAATATTCCATCATTTAAATGCTATTTTCAATAAAGTATGGCGTAAATCCTGTATCGGACCCCGGGGGCCTGTCCTGCGCCTATTATGTCTACTTCCAATCCTTACCAAGAGATAATGCCCTTGAGAAGCTCATTTACTTCACTTTTCAGTAAAAAAAATAACACTTTCGTCAGAGCATTCCCATCGGACCCCGACGCCCGATATCGTCTGTGGCTCATACTAGCAGTCGGACCCCGGGGACCGATACCGTCCAATTCAGGATACCCCTAAAATACGCCGCCGCACCTAACGTGTTAAAGATTATTTGACATCATTAGGAGCAAAGGACATATGGGATTAACAGGCACTGACTAAAATTATTTTTCCGATCTCTTGGAAAAATCTCAAAATCACTTACATTCAGTAGATATTAATAATGCCCTAAACAGCACACCTAACCCTACGTACCGTCATATAAGCTCCCTCGATGGTGCTGAAGAATATCTTTATTTTAAAACGCATATAAATAAAATCAGAATAATGGCTCAACTGCGTCTATGCTGTAAGCACAATGCAAGACTATACGTCCAAAAATATTCCATAAAATTCACCGCCGAGACTGTATGCCCTCTATGTAGGAAATAAGAAGACAGTATATCCCATCTGTTGCTGGCATGGCCTATTCTAAAAGAATTCCGTTCTAAGTATTTAGGCTTTACAATTCAAGAATTGGATAAAACAGATAAATTGACGCAACTTCTCACGCAGTATGCAGAAATCGACAACATCTTTATATTCGTCAAGAAGAGCCTGAAACCAAAAAAAAAGTTGTCAAATATATAAAAGCCCAAAAAAAAAATTACAATAAATTATAATATCATATACAATTCTATCATGTAAAGTTTAGTAAACAAGTTTTTAGGAAGAGACTACTGAATTATAGATCTAGAATGCAAGGCCTCAAAGTCTCGTATATTTCAATAATTCACAATCATGCAGATTACATGCCAAATTTTCGCCTATTCAGGCATCTTCAGGGCTACTACAGTTTCGCAAGCAAGCTAGAAACAGACTCTAAGATAGAAAGATGCCTGAATAGGCGAAAATTTGGCATGTAATCTGCATGGTTGTGAATTATTGAAATATACGAGACTTTGAGGCCTTGCATTTTAGATGTAAAGTTTATTTATTCTGATTTTTTTATTAATTATCAATCAGAAAGTGTATATACATATATATTTTTTTCTCATTATTTTTTATATATTTCTCACATTAAATAACCTAATTTTGTATTCGTAACTAAATTTTATTAAGATTTTAATTTAAATTTGTATTGAAATATTTTTTTCTTTTATATAATGTGAACAACCAACTCCTTACTATAAGTTGTAACGTTATAAGCAATAAACTCATTCATTCATTCATTCATAATATTTAGGTTAGAGATGAAGATTATAAGTCTGATTATTGTACATAGAAGGTTTTTTCATGGTTCTATTTCAATGGTTCCAACGGAAAGGTTTCATCCTACCTCAGGGAGCTAAAAATGAAAAATTGATAGTGGTCCCTCGCCTTGAGAATAGGAGGGATATTCTGGAAGCAATGTTCGGCCTCGAATACGTTTACGTAACATGTTACCAGAACTGATTGTTAAATTTACCGAGCATTGCATTAGGACACTATATACGTAAACAATTATTCTTTATTAACGTTGTAATAAAACTTATAAAATATTATGATGATTTATAGTCACGATTTTCAGTCAATTTTCTTTTATTTGGAGAGCCAACGTTTCATGAGGTCAAACAAACATGTGGATCTTCGTCAGGGCTAAGATGATAATTAATTATTTTCCATGTAATTATTAGCCCTAGAATTACCAAGGGGTATCTGACTTCTTACTTTTATTAATGGGGGCTTTATAAAGCACATAGCTTTCTTTTATAGTTATTTCACTCTAAATAATTTTATAAAAATTAATTTCATGAGATTACACTATTTATAGAGAGAGAGAGAGAGAGAGAGAGAGAGAGAAATATTTTATTGAATAACAAAGTAATGCTGCCTTACTGAACAGAGTTGCTAAATACATAGCAAACTGAATGAATCCTTAACAGACATAAAAAATAATTACATTTATCCTATTATATACATTCATCCATTTACAAATACCTACTCGGTTCTTTTTCCAGTTGACGCTTTTGTCATTTACTAAGAATCAAATTCTTATTAATTTTAATAACAGTAATAAATTAGTATTAAATAAAAAAATAGGTTCCTAAATGTTTGAAATATATAAATTATATAAAAAGGTTGGAAATAAGGGTCACCTGAGGTGTTGTGGTTAGCATAGCAACCAACTATACTAAAGGTCGCGGTTTCGCATCCCGCGGTGGACATAGGATTTTTTGAAGGAAGTAGAAAAACCTTGACTATACCGTCCCTCGGATAGGACGTAAAATGAAAGTCCCGAGCCTGTACGATGTCAGGTACTCGTTAAAGATCCCTATCCTAATTATACATGAATAGGCAAAATTTAGGACTCCCACTGAAGCATTAGTAGCCTTAGTTAAATAAAGGGGGGTTAAACGAAGAAATAAGATTGGCATAAGAAATGAACAATAAATAAATCCATCAAAAACGTCTTTTGTCCACTTCTACCGTACTATGCAACGTTAATTGGGGTGACATCGTATGTGCATGAGTAGTAACATTTCAAACTAGCACAAAAACATGTACCATTACACACGCACATATACACAAACTTCAGACACACACATAATATTTTTGTGTACAAAGATGAGAGAGACTGAGATAAAACACATCGATAAATGGTCGACAGTGGGGAGATATAAGAGTCAAGTGAACTGCTCTACATTGTTAGATTATCTCTTTACGAGAGATCTTAAGATTTTTGCCTTCCTGTCTTTTATTTCCCCCAGCGGATTTTATTGGTTTTAGTAAAAGCCTTTCATTTTATAGCGAGCATAATAAACTGGGCAGACCAATAGCACAATTTTATAGCACCTCCCACGGGGTTTAGGATATCCGCTGCAGCTCAACTTTTATGCTATAACTTCCAAATATTTCTAGCTCCAAAATATATAGATGTAATGCACATACTGGGAATAGTGTGAATCCCCTTTATTGATTTATAGGGCGGTGTTATCAGTTTTAAAAAGCTTTTTTTTTTTTTTGCACGAGTACAATTTCTTTGCTTGGACTCATGATAACATGCTTTAAAAAAATGACTTCAATTACAATAGAATAGAGTAAATGCTTAACGAACCCGAAGGCCCGATTCCGACACCACCAATTCAACTTCGCCACGATTCCCCTGAATAGACTCGAACGGGGGACTAGTTTTCCTCCAGACAATGAGCCTTTTACCTTAGGAAAAATCCATGATTTCTTTTACTGTTTTGGTGAAATAAAAATTTATAAGTAGGGCGTTAAACCCACACATTCCAGCAAGCATGGGGAACTGCTCTCATTTTTTGGTCAACGAGTCCATCGGACTTCCCTGGGAGGAACTTCCAAGGAATTTCCACAGAACCATCCGTAGAACCCTCCTCATTCGCGATAAAAAGATCCGCGCGAGGCTTGTTCAATTACTTAACACTTTCACCCCGGCTCGTACCACCGGTGGCTCACGCTAAAATGCCGCCACTGCCAAATAATTAGATCTTTAACACTTAGACTGCCGAAAAACAGTACCTGAGAGTCACGCTCTCGTTTCTATGCAATTTTAGAATTTAATTCTCTGACAAGAGAACAGTTACTCGATTTCAGGTGACATGGCATCCAAAGTGTTGAGAAAGGTGAAATAATTTCTATATAGCTGAAAATTAAAATAATGAAAATTTAACGAAAATTAATTTGTTTTTATATTTATTTATATTTATTTATATTTATATTCATATACTTATAAACGTATAAACATATCTTTTTTAATAAAAATTATAATTAATATAGTATTGTAAACATAACTAGTAGGATAATATTTTTTATTGTTTATTTTATTTTTGTTGAATTGCCAATAATGCATAATGCCCTGAAATAGCTGCCGCCCGATAGAGCGAACAGCATTAAAAAGTCCCGGGTGAACATGTTATACATATCTTAATTTTAAACCAGACTGGAAATTCATTATTTTCCACACATAAAAAACTATATACGTTGTTGGAAGATCTTATTGCATGCTGGCGTATTGGAATGAGTTTTGCGACATTGTTAGAATCTTGGTCTGAAACCGATAATTATGATTTCCAAGTAATCGGATAAAAATTATTATACATGATTTTAATTCAAAATCATAACCTATACATTAAAGTTTAGGTAAAATTTGCAATAAACTTAACAGTAACATAAATTTATAAAATACGTAGGTTGTATGACTGTATATAATTTAAATGATAAAATTGTATGAATATATTTACAATGTTGCTGATGGACATTGCTATATAAACCTCATAGATGTTAGATATTGCGGGGCATAATTATGAGAGTAATATAGTCTCTATATTTAGCCATAATATAGTTATTTATTATTGACTGAACCTCAAGAACCCTACATATGTACACTTAATAAAAATATGTATATATATACGAAAAAAAGAAAGAAAAAAAAATATATATATATTTAGTGGAAAAGAATAAGAAAAGAAAAAAGTTATTATTGTTTTTTTTTTCGTCGATCTCACAACGTTATAGTTTAATAAATGATTGAAGCAACAGAACACGACGATCAGCCGTTTTACCTTGAATATTTTAAGCAGGCTCAACCCATTAAGTGAAATTAATAAAAATTATAATAAATATTACATAAAAATTATATAATGCATTTAAATGAATATAGGCAATTAGTCATAAATTAGTACATCGATAATAATTCAAGATATACCGCGTCCCGAGTATAATACCGTCACCGGTGGACGGACAGCCTTTGCGGTGGACGATATTGTCGTATAAAATTATAATTTATCTCCTGATACTATCGCGTATTATAAAATTGTAGACGGAGACGTACCGTTATCCCAGTAATAATATTAATAACCGCGGTGTAAGTCACTTTGTATGCAAAATAATTTGTACACCAGCCAAAGAAAAACAGGTATACGAATATGGGTAATAAAGAAAACATGTATTAAAACCGCTTTGGGAAATTCGAAAAAAAAAAGTCTAGAAAGCAAATTTTTATTTTTAAGGTAATCCATAATTCTCTGTCACAGTTATGGTGAAATTTCGCATCTGCACCGGTGCATTTCAGCTGTTTTATTTTTCCCACTTTTCCTGCAAGGTGACATTAAAGATACCTGATCTTTCCGTTAGCCTTGTAGTATCTTGGAAAATCAATATATATATATATATATATATATATATATATATATATTGAGGTTTATTGGCTTTAATGTTACACATGTAGCCATCTAGTCCGGCCCACTTCGTGTTAGTATGGTTAGTTATAAATCGAAAAAACTAAAACAAAGCAATAATTACAATCTTAGCTTTAAGCATTTATCACAATATATTCTACACAGGGAAAGCAATGCAATACAAAGAAAAATTATTGAATCCATATATATTAAAAAGAACGAAATACAACTAGTAAACCATAAAAAAGATCCTGAAATAGTCAGCAAACATTACTTTGCACCGATAAATAAAATATAACACCATCAGTATTAAAAAGATAGCAGACTCCCCACAGGTCAGACACCAAGTAGCAAGCAACACCATAAAACATGTATATATATATATTAAAACACCTATTTAGCAATATTTGACAAATTCTCCATTTTCCATTTTAATTTTATTTTTATTGTTATTTATTGATTTTTATTTATGTAACCTTTTAAAATTGAACAGCTTGACATCCCTATATGTCATATTTTTATCTAATTAGAATCTATGTTTGTATGTATAATGGTTGTTAGGCTTTTATTGTTTAGAATTGTATAAGTAAATTGATATAATTAATGGAGCACTATACACACACAGGTGATGAATATGGACACACTGGTCCGAAACGTCCACCAGATTGAAAAAATATAAACATATATAACATGAGACTGCAATGGGACGCTGTTAGTTCATTATTCTATATCACAATTTAATGTTTCACTAACTAATCTACAACGCAAGTGTTTAAAGATAAATTATAAACAAAATTAAAAACTTGTATCGTATATAAACAAAATTAAAACCTAGTATCATAAATTATAAACAAAATTAAAAACTGGTGTTAAAATTAAAACAAGAAATGAAAACTGGTATCATAAATAATAAGGAAAATAAAAAACTGGCTTCGTATTGATTAATCATTGACATTTCGATTGCAAATAGAAAAAAATGTCATTCAACTTCCTCACGGTATCCAAGGTAAGTATATTTCGGATTGATAAATCCTCATCACTCTCAACCCTATATTTTTGCAAGTAACGTTTTCTTGTACTAAAGGGAAAATGGGCAGTGCAATATTATATGCTTATATTAATCATGGTTTCACGACAGAACTTACATTCTTCATCAGTTCTAATGATACGTCTTGAATTCTTGTAAAATATTTTAAATATGTACATGTACATGTACATGTAAATGTACAAATATATATATTATATTTAAAATATACAGGGTGTCCAAAAAGAGTATTCGGGGTTTGAAAGTTGAATAAAATCTCAAATATAGAATATCAAGTAGGATGTATACGTTTTATTTAAACCAAATGAACTGGAAATTTATTTAGAAAAAACAATATTGTCTAGGTGTCCACCATAACGCTGATGGCACTCCTCGAATCTCAAACGCAGTAAATAGTGAGCGCTACTGTGAAATGATAAGAGGTTTTTTGGCCCAAGAACTTCAAGAGTTTAAAGGATATAACTCTAGAACATGGTTTCAGCAAGAGGGGGCCACTTGCCATACTTCAGACTTATCAATTGCTACGGTAAACGAATTATTCCAAAACAAAGTGATTTCTCGTAGAGGCACCATTAGCTGGCCTCCCAGGAGTCCCGATCTCAGTCCTCTCGACTTCTTACTGTGGGGATACCTGAAAAGTAGGGTATACGAAAAGATACCGACGAATCTAATGCAATCGAAGCAAAATATAAGAACAGAAATGACGGCAATCTCAGGAACAATGT
The DNA here is from genome assembly GCA_911387785.2 of Aelia acuminata. NCBI lineage: Eukaryota > Metazoa > Arthropoda > Insecta > Hemiptera > Pentatomidae > Aelia > Aelia acuminata. Next base: position 151,335,673 of record OU426980.1, read on the forward strand.
GTCAACGCGTTTTTAGAAATCTGCGTTTGAGATTCGAGGAGTGCCAGCAGCGTTATGGTGGACACCTAGACAATATTGTTTTTTCTAAATAAATTTCCAGTTCATTGTGTTTAAATAAAAAATAAATATCCTACTTGATATTCTATATTTGAGAGTTCATTCAACTTTCAAACCCCGAATACTCTTTTTGGAGACCCTAATAGAAGAAATTCATGATTTAAACAAAAAATCGTTTTTATTCCGATACAAAAATATTGAGCGTTGATGGCTTGCATTTATATAAAGTATGAGGGATCTATTGAGGGCATACTACAATTGAGATTGTGAGGGTAAGAACAGAAACAAGCAAGTGATCTTATATTATATTTTGTCCGGTAAATTATATTTACCGGGGGCGTATAAGAAGAAAATTAATGTGAATGTAGTGAAACGAATGTTAATGATCTGTATTGCCGGTGAAAGGGATGTTTCGTTTTTCGTTGGAGGGAAAAATTCCAATTTGGGGTATGGGGAACTTGAAACAGGTGGAAGCGATTGAGTAAGGTCGGGAGTTGAGTGGAGAAACCTCGGCACTAGACCGAACAACATTCAAGGTCGCTTATTCGGCATATACAATCAATAATCCCTCTTATCTTTTCCTCTCCAGCCTACGGTGCTTTGAAACGAAGAGAAAAATAAAAAAAATCATTTTTATTTTTTTTTTGTAGTTGAATTTAAAATTTTCATAGACATTTCAATGATATAGTTCTTAAATACAAACTTTTTTTTAATGCATTACAAATAAAACTGAGAAAAATAAAAAAAATAATAATTGTGATCTATTTACTGTGTCAGTCGAGTAGGGATTTTATTTATGTCTGCTCAAATTAGTAACAACACAGAATAACAATAAAGGCTTAACGAACCCGATGCCGACACCAACAATCGCTACCTAAACTCCTCCCATCGATGTCGATGTTTCTGAAACATCGATGTTACGTAGCCGATATTTTCCGATGTTAACATCGATGTTCTTTTCTTTTTTTTTTTAATTTGTTTTTAACATCGATGTTTTAACAATAACAAAGTTTTTTTTTTTTTGTAACATCGATGTTTTGAATATCGATTTCGATTAAACATTGACCGAAAAACATCGATGTTAAAGAACATCGATGGTTTTTTAATATATACATTTTTTAAACAATAACAAATTAGTGCCCAAACGTAATTAAATAAATGTTTAAGTGTAAAAGATATTGTTTATTTATCATAAAAACATAGATGTTTTCGACATAGTTGGTTTTTCATATTCATTTATGCAAGATTAACCTGTTAGGGCCCAAACAAATTCATACATTGATGTCGTTTCCATAGTATGAACAAAGAATCGTATTTCCGGTGAATATTTTAAAAGATTTTGCGAGGAGCTGGATTAAGAGGCTTTGGCCTGACTGACAGAATCAACGCAGAGCAATAACTACTAATGATAGAAACTTGAAGTTCGGAATTTAGATTTTTAACGCGATGTAGGTAACCACTAAGAAAGGAATTTCAAAAATGTAACCCCTAAAGGGTTTAAATGGCGAAATTGTCGTTTAACTCTAACGGACACACACCTATTTTTGCCCTACGAGAAAAAATATCTAATTTGGACTCATTTTAAAGAACTTGATATGACGAGTTTAACTCGAAAGCCCCTAGGGGCGTCGAAAACCATGTTTTAAAGCTGAAAAATGAAGCGTTCACGACGAATTAGCAATGTTTTGTTTTGGCGGTTTTAGTGAACTCTCTCCACTGCGCGCCTCCCTCTCTTCTACCGAGCCGGCAGCTTCCCCCTCCAACATTCCACCAACCGGAAGCTCCGATTCTACTAAATCTCCTTAATATCAGTTACCATATTATATTAGATCAATACCAAGATAATGATCACAGAATTGATTTTAAAGGCTCTCGGGCGAAGCCGCGACGGGGAATGCTAGTCTTTACATATTTATAAAACTATGGAGGTAAAAAAAAAAAATTATACAAGGACATGAAAGTCGTTTTTGCTGTATATCCCTTTTGCTACTTGCTGTATATCCCAGTTTCACCCGGGGAATATCATTTTTCTAATAAACATTAATAAATCTAATGTGAGATCATAACGATATTTATTGCACTAAAGAACATACCCAGAGGTTGGCTGAAGTTATGCAATTTTAATATGGACAGGTGTTCGCACCTGGTATGAAAGAACCACTGAGCGAAATTTGGAGAATTTAGGACAAACGGTATGGATTTCTATAAATATCAAACAAACAAACAGAATTTCATCTGTATTTATATAGATTAGAAATGTCATTTCCGTATTTTATAAAATTCATCATTCATAATATATAAGATATTTAACTAATTTGCACTTTCAAAAACTGTGTATTCAGGTACATTAAAAAAAAAAACACATTAATTGTTTGAAATTTATTATCAATGCCTTTTTTAACATTATAGTTTAATAATTCAAAAAATTTCAATTTTTGCGGGCGATCAACATCTAGGTCATTACGCCCTATCTGTGCTAAGCTTACTGAATGTATATATTCAGGGTGATATTTTCTTTCCAGTATATTTCAAAACAATTTGGTTAACTTTTATCATTGGTTAACAATAGTATACAGGGTTAATTCTTATCTTAAAGCTATTTTGTGTTTATTTACATATATTTAAACTCCAATAATAAACTCCAATATTTAAACTCCATGTTAATGTTTTTTTGTTTTTTTAATCTTATAATTTATTTTCTTTTTTGTTTTTTACTAAGCTTAATTTAAACTATTTTTTTTTTTAAACTTATAATTTTCTTTCCTTTTTGTTTTTCAAGTTTACATTAAATGTTTTAGTAACATCGACTAAAACATTCAAGTTTTAGTAGTTCAGGTTTAGGTTCAAAACAGTGTAGAAAAATATTAATGGTCTCCAAGGGCCCAATTTATAATCCTAAGGTTAATTATTATAGATAGTAACAATAAAACATAATTTTCCTTTTCTGTAGATAATTCTCTCACTGTAGATCGCTCGATTAGCTTTGGTATCATTAAGCGAATTTAAAAAAAAACAATTTATTAGTTTGAACATATATGAACTGCCTTCCTACCACTTTTAAATGTTTTCTTAATTTATTTCTTCTAAACTTTCGATAAAAAAAAACAACAAAAGAATGTAGGATGCAATAAACAATCACCACGTGCAATAGAAGCGCATTAATGGCTTTATCTCGCATTACATCCTCCTTAATTTCTAAAGCCGTACAGTAAGAGATAATCAATTAATATCGTTCTCCATTGAATAGTCAAGGTTCCCTAATAGGATAAGAGAAGAGAAAAAAAGTTTTCAAGGAAGTTCCTGAAATACCGGGAACATAGCGGTGATTCTTGACTTCTATAGAAAGAGGCGTATGTAACTACAGCAGGGTCTTTAAGAAAGTTCTCTGCATTTCTCGGCGAAAGAACAGGACCCGATTAAGTAAGTAAAATAAGGCTGGAGTAATTCCTTCTGGGAGGTTTCCACTTTAATGATGGGCTGAATCTCAAATGTCACATTGTTGTTCTCCAAGTTTTACATGTCTTCTTACAAATTACTTCTAAAAATAGACTTATAAAAAAAAAAATTGTTTCTCTTTGAATTTTATTACAAAAAATAAAAGTACCATTCAACTTATATTTAACTCGTGACTTCTTCTTTACGTTTGATTTTTATGAACTCTTTTCTAGTACAGGGGCATGGGGAGAGGAGTTGATTAGATGTGTGGACACCAGAGTTGGGCATATTTAAATAAAAACGTAATCATGATTATGACTAATAATCAAAAATGTGAATAATGATTGTAATCATCATTCACAAATCATTCTTTAGCGCGGACTCATTAATCATGAATTGTATTAATCGCTAGTCGTGGAGTATTCATGAATATAACGTATTCAACAGTCATGAATGACCATTATTCATTATTAAATGTTAGTCAGTAATCATGATTAAGAAGAATTTATTATTTATGATTACTCATTACTCATTAATCATGACTAATGGGAATTCACTACTCATGATTACAGATCATTCATTAATCATGAATGATGATTGACAATTGCTTAGTCTTTCCATTCTAGTCAATAGACCTTTTCTAATACCCATTGGAATTGGGATCTAATTCTTTACCTGTGACTTCAAATGCTGTTAATTTGATTACTCCCACTGCTTAGGACTTGTCCTTGCTCGTTGGAACAACTTTTAATTCAGAAATGCGTCCTCGTCTTTTAAATTTAAATGAATAATGGTTATGAATATATCATATTCATGATTGATGGTTGGTGTATATTTGTCATTCATGATTGATGAATATTATATCAATCCTAGCTCATGAATATATTTTATTCATGAATAATGACTAACTGAATACCAGTTATTCATTTTTCATTTCAAATGAAATAAAAACTATACTATAAACACTCAATAATCATTAAAAATACTCCGTACTGATTATGACTAATGGTTATTCATTATTCATTTGTTTTATGATTACCAATTTTTCATATTCATTAATCATTATTCAAATTACAATTTACCAAACACTGGTGGACACCATACTGTGCTCCAGTGCCTTCTTCTTCCCCGTGGGAATGAGACTAAGATCTTAAGATGGAGACATTTCGTAAATATGAAATAAAATAATTATTAAAAAAAAAGAATACGAATACGTATCCCTGGACGTAATGGAACGGGGGAAAAAGTGGGGCAACAGATCTCCCCATTCTAACCGACAAATATAATCGAAAAAATTCAGAACAATTGATTGAAAGCATTTAATGTACTTATTTAAAAAAATTGGAACATGAAAAATGGGGCTCGTTCAGACTGCTCATTGTGCCCGATTACTATTCATACTATCATCCCTACGGATTTTTTTTTTTATTTTGTATTCCTTTCTTTCTATGAAGGTTTGAATTTATAAACACTAAAACGATTAGAAGTATCAAAAATTTTTCGCTTGAATAAGGAGCAAATCAGATGAAGAAATGCATTGCTTCATTAGATTCATCTTCGGTGTCCGCCACGTCTCCAGTCGGTATGCTGAATTGAAGTGGTTCTACCCAGTTTTTAGTGAAAAAATTACCCTAGCCAAGCATTGCTTCAAAAGAAAACAACTTTTATTTTGATGAGGTTTCTATTATGCATAATGAAATAAATAACCAAAAAAAAAAAATTATGGAGGCGATTCATATTGCCAAAAATATTAATAAAGCTGTTAATTTTAAAACAAGTAGGGGAGAGCGGGGTTGGTTGGCAACAGTTTTCACTTCTTTGATTGTTGAGTCGTTCCTGTTAATATAATCCCAATAGGGCAGATACCACTGTAAACTCCAAGTATTAGAGTACTTCAAGTATTTTTTTCACAACACAATATTCAATAATGCCAATTAACCCCCTATGTGGGGCAGGTTGGCCTAGAAGGTATGGTTGTTTAGCCATCTCATTCAATTACTGCCTGACAGATATTATTGTTATTAAAAGCTGCACTATAATGCTATAATAATTTTGAATCGGTTTTTAACAGCTTTTAAGGGAAAACAGAATGAATATAGAAGTTTAGACTGTCCTCACTTTCTGCATAGGAAATATTGCTCTCATCCTCCTCGCTGGAACTAAATACAATTGGTAGTTTCACCTTTGTTTATGTTTACCTTGCTTTTGTGAATTGCTACTGCGCAAACAAACCCCAGTTGAAGAGAGCCAACCAACCCCACAGAAGAGATCATATGAAAGATAGCTGCCAGGACAGGGGAGAATAATCAAACAAGAAACTGGTTAGTCGAAAGGTTAGGTTTTTCAAAGGAGTTTGGGGCTATGTGAACAGAATCGGAGTCAAATGTTTTGTCATGCCTTTAAAGCAAATTTACTGAAAATATAAAAATTTACTTACATGTTGTAAAATCAATCAATGAAGCACACTCTTCTCTACACATTTAGCATCAGATTGAAAACTCAGGACAAGACTCCCGAGGTCGAGCGGGTCACATGGTACAATGGTGGGGCCTTCGCAATAGGTGTGAAGGAAACTATAAACCAATGGCCAACCTACCCCCTATGCCAACCAACCCCGCTCTCCCCTACTAAAAAAAAAAAAAAAAAAGAATGAAATAAGAAAGAAAGATATTTACACAATTGAGTCTTTCATTCTCATAGATAACGACACCAATAAATGGTTAAAAATAGTTTTTAATAAGATTAATGAAAGCGAATTTTATAATGCTGGATAAATTAAACTATTCGTCAGATTGAGACTGGAAAATGGCGGTACGGCCGAAACGTCGTCAATCTAACAATAAATGAGATGTATATGAAAATTGTCCTGGTGTATGCTCCATTACAGTTGATGCAACTCAAACTAAAGAATAATTACAATATCCCTGGAGGTTAAGGGACCAATTATATATTGGAAATAATAAAGATGTATATTTTATTTAACAAAGAATTTTACAATACTCAACAAGATCGATAGGGGGGGGGGCGTGAAGATCAAGGGCATTTAGGCACTTGAAATGTTTTATGAAAAAACTTTTATGAATACGAGTTAACATTATTATGATGGCGTTGATTCCTTGAAAGATGCCCGATTACAGTGCAAGTGGTGCATTAGGATTTAAATCGACTTTAATTTAGTCCTATTTGATAATCACGTATGCAAATTTATGTATAAATAAATGAATGTTGCAAGAACATCTGAAGGGCCTGACGTCAGTCAAAGATGGAGGAGTCTCATTTTCAACCCTTCGTATCTCATGACTTAATAATACGAATTAAAAATGTATATTTTGTAAATATGAAATACAATTATTTAAAACAAAAAAAAAATACGAATACGTATTCCTGGACGTAATGGAATGGGGGACATAGTTGGGCAACAGATCTCCTCATTCTAACCGAAAAAATTCAGAACAATCAATTGAAAGATTTAATGTACTTATTTAAAAAAAATTGAAATAAACTCCAAGTCTTTTTTATTTTACCGACACCAGTTACTTTTTGACATTATTAGTAATTTATTTTTTTATTTTATTTATAAAAAAATTAAATTAAAAAATAGAACCGGTTTAGAACCATTTTTTTTTTTTTTTTTATATATTTTATTTTTAGTTGGTTACGACCACTATTCGATATACCGCAATCAAAACAATCGATTCCAGACTCCAAAGTTATGATAGCTATTTAAAATGCGTGGGATGCATATTAAAAAAGAAAAATTACTACTATTATCTTAAGAGCAATAAATCAGTTAATTACTAAGAACTCGCTAATGAACAAACCTCGAGCCGTCACAATACAGTACGGTTATTAAATTGTGTTCACAACAAGTCACTAAAACTTCAGAATCATGCTCCTACTTTTGATTATATATACACATATGTATATGTATATATATATATATATAAATATATATATATATATATATATATATATATAATTTATTTAAAAATAATTTAAAAAGGGTGGTCACCCACAGATTAAGATTAGATTAATATGAAATAATTTAAAATTGACGTACGTCAATAAATACCACAAATTGGACAAACTTTGTCCACCTCCCGTTACTCGCAAAATTTGCGTGATCGGATAGTCGGTATCAGTGAAGAGGAAGGATTGGCTCTACTTGGAGCCGAGCTCTGTGGTGTAGTGGTTAGCATCCGCGCATGGCACGCGGGAGACCCGGGTTCGACTCCCGGTGGAGCCAAATCTTTTCTCTTCAAAAAATAAATAATTTAAAAAGGGTGGTCACCCACAGATTAAGATTAGATTAAAAAAAAAAAAAAAAAAAAAAAAAAAAAAAAAAAATATATATATATATATATATATATATATATATATATATATATATATGTATATACATATTAAAATCTTGTAAACTTTTAAAAGGTTTGTAATGACTTTTTATATGTGCAATTTTAATTAATTTTAAACAAGTTATTATTGTATCTCTCTTATACTTGGGACTTTTTTGTTTAATTTAACGTGAGGATTAAAAGGTGACTATTTATTTGGTCTCGGCACATAGTATATATTTATTTTATATCAGAATACGTTTCGGTCATTCAGTCATCCTCAGTGCCGCAAGGAACATCAAAAGCACTGATTGTTTGTTTGTTTGTTTAACGTCACTTTGTCAATAAAGTTTGTCCAAATATTTAGATTAACAAACTCATAATAACTTACTCATAACAACATCCATTAAAACGTTTTTTGAAGTTATAAAAACTAATATTCAATAGTTACAATAATAAATCACACTTAATTAAAGTACACACCGTATATTTAGTATCGTATAGTGCGTCTTGGGCATAGGTGAGGGTTGAAGTAAAGAATAGATATGTTTAAATTGTAGAAATAAACATAAATTTAAGGTATTGACATATTTATATAGTATTTAAGTGTTTACAGGACCTCTTTGAACACTATGTTTGAAGTTACAATATGACCATCAGTGATTGTTTGTTGGTGGGTTTGTTTTACACGGACATCGCCTGTTTTCGCTTGTAACCATGTAACCAAAAATGTTCGTCTCGACAAACTGAAAAAATCTGGTGCGTGCGCGCAACACACAACTTTCACTTACCAACTTAGATTAGAAATTAATGCGTTGTGTTAATGCCACTTCTCACTCAGATACACATTTTTCCACATTCATTTCTTATTTTTGTTTTCGTTTGTTCTATAACAAACACTACTTTCTTTTATTATTAAATAAAAGTTTTTACTTGAGATAATTCGGCAATGCAAGCATAATACTCCAAGTCGACTGATTTTATAATTCTCTATGTACTTGTTGAAAATTTCATTTAGTTACCATGAAACCAGTAATTTCCATTAAATGAACAGAACGGCTTTAATTAGGAACAATGATCTGTCATTAAAGGCCTACTACGCATGCGTGGGCTCATCGTGTTTTAAGAGTTGACTTTTTTTTTTCTTTTTTTCTGCTAAATCGTTAAAGCCGTTTTTGAGTAATTAAAAAAAAACGTGAAAATGATACAAAATTTATTAAGTAAAGTCCCCCCTCCTGTTAATCAATTTAGATGAAATTTATACAGTCATATCTCGGGAATATGGATACACCAAATACCCAGTTTGATCAAAATCGTTAAAGCCGATTTAGAAAAAATAAAAAAAACAAATGAAAATGATACAAAATCTATTTTGTAAAGTGCTCCCTCCGGTTAATCAATTTTGATGAAATTTTTACAATCATATCTCAGGCATATTAATACATCAAATACTCAGTTTAATCAAAATCATTAGAGCCGTTTTTGAGAAAATCGAAAAAAATATAAAAAGTTATTATATAAAGTACGCCCTCCCTTTGAGCAATTTTGATGAAATTTTTGCTGTCACATCGCGGGCATATACATACACTAAATACCCAATATCAGGTTCGCATGGTTTATAGTTTTTGAGCTAGTCTGTTCAAATAGATGGACACCTTTTAATCCTCACTTTAAATTATTATTTTTTTTTTCTTCTTCTCTTAAGATTCTTAAGAGAAGATATTTATATTATAACTGATAATAAATTAGCAAAAGTATCTTCCTTTTTCACCATAAATATTTATTTACAGCATAACATGTTGACGTTTCGGGGCTGTTTCCCCATTCTCAAAACAAAAATAATTTTTCAATCGTATGATTGATGGTCTTTTAATAAATATTATAATAAATATATCAACGTCATATGCTAAAATACACAGTTATACTTTTTATATATGTCAGCTCATACTTGTCGATTTCTAATTGACTAAAGGCTGCAATTTATTATTATTTTGTTTAACACAATATAATGCAGACTGTTCCAGAAAATTCAATAATAAGTATTCGAGCATTCGTATAGTAATTGTTCGTGCACGAGAATGATAGATGAGCTCTAGACAAGAGACGAAAGCGGGGATACTAATGTTGCAACAATGTTGCACCAAAGTGAATTATGTAAATAATCGGCGGCACGTGTAGAGGCCAATGCAAGGCCAGTGCGACGTAGTTTCCTGTCTTGTATATGTTCGCCAAGATCCCTAAAATATCATATGTTACTGTATATATTATATATCATATATATACATATATATATATATATATATGTATATATATATTATGTATATTCATGGACGGATTCAGGGGGGGGGGGGGGTCTTGGGGTCATGATCTCTTCAAATATTTTTTATTTTTAAATTAATAATGCACATGTGAATTATTACGTTATGGGCATAGTCCACTTGTTAGTTCCCATGCACTAAACATAAAACTATTGGTTATAAGGCAATAATCTGATCCAAAAAATGGTGCTGACAGCCACGTGATTATGAGCCGGGGGGGGGGGGGGTGAGGGACCCCCCAAATTTCGTGCCAAATCCGCCCCTGTGTACAATCATTAGGTATTAGAGTTCTAAACAATGACGCCATATATATATATATACAATAAAACTGCCAAGGGAAGTCTTTTCTATTCTTTTAAAAAATATTTAAAAATTAAAATAAGAATTTTCAAGTTATCAAAACAAGAAAACTAATTGATTTTATATGTAAAGAAATTTTACAATCGTCAAGAGACCTCACTAAATGGTTACATCCACTCATCCCTATAATTCGTAAAAAATTGCGAGATTGGTGGGAAAGAGTAAAGTGTAAGGATTGACTTGACCTGGATATGTGCCTGGTGGCTGAAGTAGCAAGAGCGCCGTACTAGTGATAGGGAAATCCGGGTTCAAATCCCGGTCAATTTTTTTTCTCTTCTCATAAAAATATTTAAATGTTTTCTTTTGGTAATCAAGTTTTATTATTCTTTAATAATTATAAATATTTTTGATGAGGATCTCCCGGGTAACATGCGCGGTACGTCGCTACTGCGCCACCGAGTCCGGGTCCAAGCCAAGTCGATTCCTTCTCCGAATATACGCAGATTCGACTCTCGGCTACGCCAATCTTTTCTATTTAAAAATACTTCGCTTATATGTGTATATTATACTTCGTTTGAATTCCGTCTCATGGAATGGCCTATTATTGATGATAATGATTTCAAAGCACATTAACAACCCATTCACAAATATATAAGTATGTAAATGATATAAATAAAAAAAAAATGATATTTAAAAAATCTGAACGAAACCATATTAATAAAAAAAAATGAACTTTAGCAAAATAAAAAAAATAAATAAAATTCTCTTCAAAAAAATAAATTATTTAAAATAATTTAAAACAAGGTGGTTACCCACAAAAATAGATTAAATTAATATAAAATAATTTAAAAATTGACGATCTTCAAGAGATGCTCAAACTTGGACAAAAATTGTCCACCTCCCATAAATACTAGCAAAACTTGCGAGATCGAGGGAGAGGTATCATTGAAGAGGAAGGATTGGCTTCGCTTGGAAGCGAGCTCTGTGTTGTAGTGGTTAGCATACCGCGCATGTCACGCGGAAGACGGGTTCGATTCCCGGCGGAGCCCAATCTTTTCTCTTAAAAAAATAAATAAAATACAATAAATAATTATTTAAAAAATATATGTGTAAAAACATTAAATAAACAACCGGGATTATTAAAAAATATTATCTTGGACCTCACACATCTATATCCAATCTTTATTTTCAAACTAGAAAACTCGCGCTTCTTTACAAGCGAGTCATTGTAATTAAACTAGATAGCTGGGGAATAAGATCCAATGATGAAAATTCTCTAATTCTTCATGCCGAGAATCTTTTGTTATATTTTCTATGTAAAATCATTTCTATGTTTCGTCCAAATTGATATTCTGATTTATTTCAATAAATGATTTGAAACTTTATAAAATAATATTTTTATATTTATTTTTTAATTTGAAATAACTTTGAGTTTAAAAAAAAATATATAAAAAATAATATATATATATATATATATATATATATATATATATATATATATATATGTATATATATAAAGATGTAATTGGGAGAAAGGACTGACAACAGTTAACTTATCAATAATTATGAGATGCAGGACTGCATAAATACATTTAGAATGCACAGCTACAAACAATGCTCTTAAAATTCCTCATCTCTTTTTTTTTTTTCTCACATTCATCATCCAGTTTTCCTCGTTTTATTTTTTATTTAAATTTGAATGTATGTTCTTCTTTTATGCCAATTCAAAAAGGGTTTTATTTTCATAAAATATTATTGATCAAATAATAGGCTTAAATTTTTCTTTATATATGTTTTATTACTGGCGTCCTATACATCACCTCCTTTTTACAAAGCGCCGTCGATATCATTCATTAGAAGGCATCTGTATGCCTATCTTCCCAATTACGTCTCGCTCTAACCCATTACGTTCAGAACTAGTTATTTTAATTTGCCTTACAACCAACTGCCGCATAGTTATTACGTCAATACCATATCACATACCATTTGCAGTTGAGCTCAAATAAAATTCAAATCGAGTAAGCAATTTCCAATCTATCACGACTAACTTACTATTAATCACGTTAAATATATTTTGCGAAAAATCCGTAAAGGTCGTTTTGCTGGGGAAACTGCAGACTAGCACTCACGTACTTATAAACCACGCAGTCAAGGAGAAATTTAAATCAAACTCCTTTTTAACGTTTAAAGAACTGATTCTACATTTTCTACTCCCTACGTAAAAAATATATAAAAAAAAAAAAAATTAAAAATTAAACTAAGAGAAAAAGTGGATCGATATCATGCAACAATGCGATGCCCTATTACGCAGATAATTTTTTATCAACAGGTTCGAATCTGCATTTAGCACGATATCTTGTCTATCTGCTGTTGATCGGAAGACTTTTGAAGGACTCTTACAACCTCGATAAACCGTGAAAGTGGGAGGGGGAGATAAAACCTGGTGGTTGAGCATGATCACAGTCAAATCACCCCCTTGCACCACAGCACATCCTTACATAGCAGGGTTTGAAATTAACTCTTATTTTCTCGGAAAGAGAATAAAAGTCAAATCCGGACTTTTATATTTCTAAAAAATAAATAAAAATCACTTCATGTCTTTTATATTTCGGGCCAGAAAATAAAAGTACTAATATGATCTTTATCACAATGATAGCTAATATAAGAGTCAAAGCTTGATTTTAATTATTTAAGGATGAATTTATTAGCTTTTTTTTCGGATTTCTCCATATTAGTGTACATTATTGGGTTAACCGTTTTTATGGAAATCTTATAGGGTAGAATTAATTACCTTATATCGATCTTAAGATCGATTATTAGATTATCAATGCTGCCGATAATGAAAATATTATCGATATAAAACCTCAGGCTCACTCATGTATCGATTATAACTTATCTGATATTTACAAAATTGAGGTCGACTTCTAGGTTATATAGGGCGCTGATTATGAAAATGATATAAATTTTTCGATTACGATAAATAGAATATCATGATATACAAACATCGATATCATTTTCGAATTCAGCGCCTCAATTAACCTAAGAGCGGGTCCCAAAATCTTGTATATCGCGTAAGTTGTAATAAATCGATACCTGAGCGTGTGAACGAAAAATCGATATCATTTTCACAATCAGCGCCCTAAATAACCTAGAAGTCGACCTCAATATTGTAAATATCGGATAAGTTATAATCGATACCTGAGCGAGCCTGAGGTTTAATATGGATATTATTTTCATTATCGACAGCCTTGATAATCTAATTATTGATCTTAAGATCGATATAAGGTAATTAATTATACACTATAGGATTTCCATAAAAACGATTAACCCAAGGTCTATATATACCTATGTTTATATATATATATATATATATATATATATCTTATAAATAAAGTTTAAATTCTGTTTGTTTGTTTGTTTTTTATAGAAATCCATACCGTTTATCCTAAATTCTCCAAATTTCGCCAGTTGTTCTTTCATACCAGGTGCGAACACCTGTCCATATTAAAATTGCATAACTTCAGCCGATCTTCAGCTGATAGTCTTTATTGTTATAGAAATCGTAATGAACTCACTTTACAATGTTTCTTTACGAAATCAACCATTTCATTAGAAAAATGAAATTCCCCGATCAAACCGGGTTATACAGCTCAAAGATGAATTTCTGTTAGTTTGTTTTTTCTTAATAAAACTCCATACCGTTTGTCCTAAATTCCCCAAATTTCGCTCAGTGGATCTTTCTTACTAGGTGCGAACACCTGTCCATATTAAAATTTCATAACTTCAGCCAGTCTCTGGGTATATTCTTTATTGTTATAAAAATCGTTGTGATTTAACTTTAAATTTGTTCACGCTTATTAGAAAAATGAAATTCCCCGGGTGAAACCGGAATATATATATATGTGTGTGTGTGTGTGTGTGTGTGTGTGTGTGTGTGTGTGTGTGTGTGTGTGTGTGTGTGTGTGTGTGTGGTTGTATGTATATAACCGAATCCACTCTACCATCTCTTTACTATATATTTAAGCAAGCAAACTTTTCCTGGTGCTTGAATGTATTTATGGGCCATGGTGCATCCTAACCTGTTCCCAAGCAAGTCTTCACAGTAAACTAACAAATAAATTATGCATTAATGCGGCGAATTTTTCCTGCATGCCCTCTTGTCCCAAAAAGGCTGTAATGTCAATCGAAAGTTATTTTAAATTTAAATTGACTCTTTGCATTTGTCAGCAAAACTGCATGTGCAGGTTCCTAACCGGGAATAGTTTTCGTGTTACACAATTTGGTTCCTTGCTCAGCCTTTGCTGGCTTAGTACCAGTAATACGGCTGAGATGAGCGTGGGGATCTCCTGTAATCTTGTTCTTTCCTCTAAAAACCTGGCTCGGGGCTTCCCAGCATGTTTGTAAATAATTTATGTATGCATTTCTGATATTTGCTGTAGTTCAGGTTTAATTTTTTCATAGTTACGGCAATTTTAAATACTATTTATTTAGATTTTCGAAAATACTTAAATTGGCAATGTGATCAGTGAGCGTGGCTAGTAACATTGTTCTCTTTTGTGACAGGTATTAATATTTTTAAGTGTTTTTCATTTAAAAAAAAAACAATTTGGCTTGATTTTTTGTTTGTATTTTTATCCGAAATTCATGCCTAAACAAAACATACATCACATGCCATATTTAGATGGGTATATTTAATAATTAATTGATTATTTTTATTTGAAGATAAAAATTGTCTACGGCCGGGAATCGAACCCGATTCCTTTGCATGTGCAGAGTATCCGCAGTGGAATACAGAGGACCCGGTTGCAATTACCAGCACTATTATTTCATCAGATGGAAAATTATATAAAACATACATTAGTTTCATATATGTTTGGGGAAACAAATATGAAATCTTAAGGTTGGATTATTTTTTCTGGTACTTTCCTCATTGATGTTAGTTCATTTGAAAAAAACAAAAAAAAAAAACTTCATAATATTTTTATATTGTAGGGTAAACCATACAGTTATTGACACTCAGTACAGTTATTGACACCTCAACTTTAACTTAAAGAAATAAGTAAACAAGCCCTAATTTTATTTCAAGATATACATGAATCTAATGTTTGAACGGTCCTCTAAGTTATCTATGAAGTAAGACTTCAACAAACTAACCATAGGGAAGATTTCACAATTAAATCCACAGGGTGTCAATAACTAGTTTTTGCACTTTTAACAATAAATATTGCCATATGATAAAACTATTGAACTTTTGACCCAAAAAAAACCTTTTGAGTCTTTATAAGGATAAATAAAGAGGAGCTATAGCAAGTTTATATTTGATCCCTTCATAAAAAGTAATTTTTTTAATTTCACCACAGAAATGTAGCCTTAAGGGTGTCAATAACTGTATGGTTTACCCCACGAACTTTCTGGCCCAAGCTAAAAAATGGAATACCAAGCATTGGAGGCGTCAATTTTCCAATACATTATGGTAGTAGTAGCGGAATCCAGATTTTTGGTTTTAATTTATTTATTTATTGAAATTTACAACTGTATAAAATCAATACATTAAGTAAATTTGATATAAGTACATTAATGACATGAAAAGGCGTGTGGAGAAACTACCCACTGGTAGCACTCGAATATTGTTTTAATTTAGTAGATCTGTAGGCCATCTTCTTTTCTGGCGCTTCTGAGGATTGTCTGAGATAGAGGAGGAAGCAAATTTGGAAACAAGAGAGTTCGGATGTGAAGGGACTTTACTGTAAAAGGTCTGGTATCTGGATAGGGCCAAATCGGTGACATAAGGAACATTAAGGTCTTCATGGATACAGTGCCAGTCAAAAGTTTAGACTCACCCTTAGATTTTGTAAAATAAATAAGTAACAACATTTTACTAATTGGACAACATAACAACTATAATTTTATTTTTAATTTATTTATAACTAGCTTTATATCCCGATTTTACCCAGGGGACTTGGAAAACAATTAGAAAAGCCGTGGATCAAGAAAAGTTCGTTAGGACAGAAATGAGATTTTATTTTATTCCAACGGTTGATTTCGTATAAAATCTAATGTAAAGCGAGATCATAACGATTTTTATAACAATAAAGAATATACCCAGAGATTGGCTGAAGTTATGCAATTTTAGTATGGACAAGTGTTCGCACCTGGTATGAAAGAACCACCAAGCGAAATTTGGAGAATTTAGGACAAACGGTATGTATTTCTATAAAGAACAAACAAAAAAAACAAACAAACTGAATTCCATCTTTATTAATATAGATTATATACAATAAACAATCATATAATTCATTTGGGTATTGGAAGAAACGAGGAAGCTGACAGGGCTGCGAATGCCGCTAGAACGGATCCTGTCACCGAAGTGAGGCATATCAACAAGACCACCCCTCTAGACTGGAGGAACTACGTCAAGAAAAGAATACATGACGTGTGGACTACTGAATGGAGAAACAGGAGCTACAAACTGGGAAAAATCAAAGATAGTCCAGATAGCTGGAAAACTGCCGAGAGAAGAAATCGGCGCGAAGAAGTTATCTTGGCAAGGATGCGCCACGGACATACCTCCATAACGCATACTTACCTCCTCAAGGGACTGTACCCTCCGACCTGCAAGTCCTGCAAGGTACCGCTTAGTGTCGAACACATTCTGCTGGACTGTGTGGCCCTTAAGGACGCAAGGAAGGAGTGCAGGATTAGTAGAAGACTGGACATCGCTCTTGGCGACACAGAGACCGCCGTTGAAAACTTGATTAAGTTTTTAAAAAAGACACAGTATTTTCACCTTATTTAACATATTTAGAAACTCTTCTGTAAAATAGAACTCTTTGTAATTATATCTAAAGATACTTCTATCTATGTAAAACCTCATCAAAAATACTAAAATTGTACACAAAAAACCATGTATTCATGCTAATGACCCAACATGGGTAGATGCATCTGTAAATAAATAAATAAATCATATAATTTTTGAAATGTTATCTCTTGAGTTACAATTATTTTTTTAAACTTGTAGTTTGCGAATTAAATACAAGTGATTCTAAACTTTTGACTGGTACTGTACATTTATTTGGGACGAAATAAGGAGCATTAAGGAATCCTGATTTAAATCCATTTAGGAAACTTTTAAAAATACTATGTGTTTCATTTCCATCGAGGTTGCTATGAGGATTATTTTAAAATAATTTATTCTGGCTGAGAAGGAGCGAGCAAAGATTGGCAACACATGCCGTGTACAAATAGATAAATTAATGTAATTACGAGTTACACGTGTATGATAATTTGATATTTTTTCCTTCAATGGCTCATTTGACTCTAAAAGAAGGTCGTGGGGTAGAGGGGGGGGGGAGAGGGGGGACTTGGCTAGTTCAACTTACGTCAGTTTTGAATTGCACTCTGCCAAGAAAAGACGCCTCTAATCGAGTATACTGCATCGTCTTCGAACCATTCCTTTTTGGTTTTTTTTTTTTTTTGTCGGAGCATCAAACGATTATAATATAATGCTTTATTACCATTAAATTAACATATCAACCTCTACATAATACTAACCATGTTCAAAAATATCAGACTGCATTTTTCTATTGCAAGTTATCTCAATGAACAAACAAATAGGTATTGGATTTCATTGACCTCAATTTGGCGGTCAAGGTTAAACACATAGCAATTATGCTTCTCATTGAAGTTGCAAGCTGAAAAGTGTGTCACAATGAGGTAGAATAAATTTTCTTATATATATATATATATATATATATATATATATATATATATATATATATTTATTTATTTGTTTTGCTTAAAGGCGTAAAAACTCTTCCATCATCAACACCTAAAAATTATTTTTATTCTTCACATTTTTCTTCTCCATCTTCTCCTGTTCCGAAATTCTTGCAGAAATCGCAGTTTCTTCAGCTCGTTTTCTGCAAGTCATCTTGACTCTCCCATGATAGCGTCTTTCTAGAACTGCAACTCTTTTTTTTTTTTCTTTTGAGCCGTTTAAGATATAATCGATAAAGCTATATAGAAATGTTTATAAAAGATAGCAACTGATATTTAGATGTCGTGTTCTTGAAAAATATTAAATCTGAGACAGGAGTTTATTTACTTTAAGAAATTTAAAGACGATTGTAGCTGGAGCTTCTTTATCACCAAGAGACCCTGACAAATTTAGGGTGAATCCGATTTTAGTGATTGTTTCTTTCTTTTTTTTTTTTTTAGCGAACTAGCAATTTAATGAATATTTTATAAAACAATTCAAATAATCATATGCCATTTTTCGACACATGATCGATACCTCGATCTAACACTCCCCCTTTTAGCCGGAGGCTGATCGCATCTCGCTGCAGACTTGATAATTTGATCCGCGTGAGGCGTATGGACTTTCCTAGTTTCCTCCTCTTCGACTAAGTACATCCTGCTGCCTAGGAATCCAACTATTTTCCTCTCTGTCCAGGTTCTTTTATCAGCCCCTCCGTCGTAAGTTCTTACATAGACCTTTTCGCCTTCTTTGAAATATACTCGACGGCCCGTGTTGACCGAATCTTCCTTCTCCATCCGGCCCCGGCCCATCTCCTTTAATGCATCCAGCCGAGTTCGGATCTCACGACCTAGCATCAGCTTCGCCGGCGTCTCTCCCGTCGTGGCGTGAACTCCGGTCCTGTAGCGGAACAGGTAACAGCTTACGACAGAACACGAAGATTCGTTACCTTGCCTGGTCTTAAGGCACTTCTGTAAGCCCTTTTTAAAACTCTTTACTGCGTTTTCAGCAGCACCATTGCTAGAGGGATGGTATGGGGGCGTTTTCATTGCCTTGATGTTGTTTCGCTTACAGAAATCTTCGAAGACCAATGAACCAAACTGAGGCCCATTATCCGTCACAATAATCCTTGGTAGGCCAAATCGAGCGAAAACTTGCTTAAGTTTATCTATAGTGCACTCGGTAGTCAAGCCCGTCATGCTAAAAACTTCGGGCCATTTAGAGAATGCATCCGTTACTATTAAAAAGGTTTTTCCCTTCATGGGCCCCAAAAAATCTACATTAATTCTTTCAAAAGAGCAAGAAGTCGCGGGCCACTTAGTTGAATTTATTTATATGAAGGAAATAGATCCTTGGCAACTTACTTCACTTACACGTGACACAGCGGGACAGAATATTCGATTTTGTGGGAGAGTGTTTGCTATTCAGATAACTAACTCTCTGTTATACGTTACGTTCTATTTTGGTAACAATCCAGTTTTTAAATAATATTATTTTTAATTCTGGGTTAAAAAAAAAAAAAAATCATAAATTTTTACCAATGTCCTTGAAGTCCACTCACCAAAGTCCTTAATCCATAATTATATATATATATATATATATATATATATATATATATATATATATATATATATATAATTTTAATGAGATGTTTCATCTTTTTTTTCCTCAGGCATTATGTGTCGAGTACTTAACATTACTTTATGGCATTACTTTATGTACTTTAACACGTTAGGTGCGGCGGCGTATTTTAGGGGTATCCTGAATTGTACGGTATCGGTCCCAGGGGTCCGACTGCTAGTATGAGCCACAGACGATATCGGACGTCGGGGTCCGATGGTAATACTTTGACGAAAGCGTTATCTTTTGATTAAAAGGGAATTAAATGAGCGTCTCAAGGGCATTATCTCTTGGTGAGGATTGGAACTAGACATAATAGGCGCAGGACAGGCCGATACAGGATTTACGCCATTCTTTATCGAAAATTGGACCTCGGAGTCCGATTCTAAAAAACAACAGAATTTCAACTGTTAGCAACATCTTCTGCACTAAAATGCAATAATCTCATTAAAAATCGACTAAATTGAGTATTTGAAGTGTTCAGCCTTTAGGACATTTTCGTGTGAAAATCGGCTGCTTAGAAGGGAATGTAAGGCATCGGACCCCGGGGACCGATGCCGCCCTTAACGTGTTAAATAAGGGTGGGGACAAATATGATGGTAGAAACTAGTACTTCTATAGAACCACCTAGATCGTTGTTTTTGAACAGTGGTATAGGCTTATAAAGTTATGTATATAACTGTTTTCGTAATGTTTTACTGAGTGCGCTTAAAACGCAACGTTGCCCTTGAAAACTAAATAATTACCCGAAGATTACGAGTTTGTGTCTCGAGCGCCAGCAGTATTTAATAACTCGCATTAATTCCCCGCCCTCGAAGCATAAGGAAAACCACGTATAGCCGACAAGTCGAGGCGGGATATGCCGGTGAATTAACACATTCAACGCCAAGTACGTCCCAGGGACGTACCACTCAGCGAGCCCAGGTGGCCAACTACGTCTCAGGGACGTACTGAGGTATCTTCTATCCTATCCACTTAAGCGATGGCCGGATAGGAAAGTTTTGAATTTAGTTAGTCAGCTGCCTGCACTGGTTCATGACTGTCATTTCGGCGTTTTTTGGTTTCCTCCTAGCTGCTTTATAGCCAAAGTTGTGGATTTTCAAAGTTTGCACTCAATTTTTGTCTAATTTTAAAATTATTCTCACTGCTTATATTATATTTTATTATTATATTACATTATCCAGTTAGAGTGGATTAGTAAAAGAACAAAACTAGATATACAAATTTTTAGGGACAAGAACGAGGAGATTTGTCGATGCTGAAACTGCGCTTGGTTAACCCCAAACTAAATTATTTTTTCGTTTTGTATATACTAATTTATTTGGATTTCATGTCACAAACCAATTGTAAATAGTGTTAATTATAGTTAGTATTAAAATAATTAGGTATAGGATTACAATTGTGTAATTAATTAAAATCTTGTAAATAATCTCATTAGTTAATATTATTTGTTGTTTTTTGTTATAACTAATGCTTTTTAAAAATAAAAGTTATAAAGAAAAAAAATAATGTATTACAGTAATTTGATGATGATTTTTTAACTGAAAATTCCCATACCCACAATTAGTTTCACTTCCAAAGGAATTAAACTTCATTTTTTTTACTTAAAATTCATTCAGAATTGTTTAATTATAAATTTGCTAGATCATTCTTACAAATTCTTATTTTATTGTTATAACATTAATATGAAACATAAAAAATAATAATAACGATAATGAAAGGCAAAAGCACTTTAAACTGGTGCGTTGCGGGTTAACAAACTCTTTGGCTACTCCGATGGCCAACTACGTCCTGGGGACGTACCGGCTCAATGATGACCCAAAACCCTCCGGCTACCTGGCCCAGCTAGAGAATATGGGGTTGGCGTTGAATGTGTTAATGCCAGAATAAAAAATAAGAATTAAAGTATTTCGTATTCAGTACATACCAAGTCAAAATATTCGAGGCGTCTTTTTGTGAACTCTGTCCACTGAACAGTTTAGTTTCTCATTGTTCCAAAAATAACACTCCATGGCGTTCTTTTAAGGGTGTCCGGTCTTTTCTTTAGTTTTGAGTCTTTGGAGAAGTCATGGCCATGTCATCTAAATCTTTTAGATTTTTTTTTTTTTTTCGTACCTTTTTAGAATATAGTTCCTGCAAGGAGAAAACTAGATTATAAAGAATAAGTTTATCGTACTTCATTAAAGCCATTGTACCCTTTCTTCTCTTCTTCCAAGGAAGGAGACAGGGGTCAAAGAACACTTTTTTTTTCGTATTTCGTATGCAGTTCTGTATTTAGACCTTCATTCGAATTTCGAACTAGTTACAACCTGTTTCATCAAAGATTATTTTTTTTTTTTTTTTTTTTTTTTGTATAATAGTTTCTTTCCTATGGTAGGTACACGGTAGTAGTGAATCTAGGAGATGGGCGGGGTGGGGGTGGGAGCGCGTGTCTACTGTGAGCCACCGGTGGTACACGCCGGCGTGAACGTGTTAAAGCATATACGACTTTCAAAAGTCTATTAGTTTAAATAATATTTCAATTTTATGAATTATTGAGATATTATGACTATTATATTATGACTATATTATTCTTATTGAATATTCGTTTTTTTTTTTTTTTTTTTTTAATTCATTTTTTTTTTCCTCCTTTGCTTCTCGCATGATTGGGAGTTATTCAAGAGCATTAGGCAATATTGATAATCCAACATTAATAAAATAAACAATACAATCCTACCTCGTTATAAATCGTCGTGGGAAGTTTTGTGATTGATTAAAGTGTCCGATGCTGCAGTCTGCTGTGAGCCACCGGTGGTCCACGCCGGCGTAAACGTGTTAAAGCACATACGACTTTCAAAAGTCTATTAATTTAAATAATATTTGAATCGTGTCTATATATCTATATTCTTTTTTTTTTTTTTTTTTTTTTTTTAGCTTACACATCCGATTGAGTAATTTAATTAATAATAAAAAATTATTTATTTGTCTTCGTGGTTTTCCTCCGTACAAATAGAGTTAGCCATACAGCACATTAGAACAAAATAATACTAAAATTCCAAATTAAAGTTTAATTATTTATAAAAAAAACAAATTAAAATTATAGGGTAAACCAGAAAGTTATTGACACTCAGTACAGTTATTGACTCCATAACTTTAACTTAAAGAAGTAAGTAAACAAGTCCTAATTTTATTTCAAGATATACATGAATCTAATGTTTGAAGGGTCCTCCAAGTCATCTATTAAGTAAGTGTTTATAGTAAGTGTAGGGAAGATTTCACAATTAAATCCACAGGGTGTCAATCACTACTTCGCAGTTTTTACTATAAATATTTCCATATGGTATAAGCTATTGAACTTTTGATCCAAAAAACCTCTTGAGCCATTATAAAGATAGATAGAGAGGAGCTACAGAAAGTTTCGATTTGATCCCTTCGTAAAAATATTTTTTTTTTAATTTCGCCACAGAAATGTAGTGTTGAGGGTGTTAATAACTGTACGGTTTACCCTATGTTACGTTAAGCTAAGCAATAAACAAATTAAACACTAATCTGAAATTATAAATGACCTTATTTTAAAAGCTGCCTGCATATAATAGTATGTAGACTTTAATTAAGCCAAAAAGGGGAACTCAAAGTTTCATATAATGCCCGAATATCCATGCCTATCAATGTTGATACATGATGTGTTCTGAGAGGTAAATAAATACGTAGGCCATACATCAACAAAATAATAAAGATCTTCCGCCGCTTTCATGTCACAAACAGGGCAGATTTCCTCAGGTATTAATGTGTATTTAATATTACCCATTTTAATTGATATTATATAATTTTTAGTATTCAATATCAATAGAGCAATGTTTCTAATAAAAGCTATGGAGGTATTGAGGGTCAAATAGGATATTCTGATTTAATGAATAATTGTTTATAAAATATACTCGTATTATATCATGATTGATTGAGTAATAATAAATCATTATTTCGGATAAGATTTATAATTTTCTAGTATTTCATTGAAATAAAAGAGGATCAAACTGGCCAAAGCTTTCGAAAATATTTCTAATTTTTTTAAGATTTTAGGTCACCCAAATGTATTTTATGTA
The DNA here is from genome assembly GCA_911387785.2 of Aelia acuminata. Lineage (NCBI taxonomy): Eukaryota > Metazoa > Arthropoda > Insecta > Hemiptera > Pentatomidae > Aelia > Aelia acuminata. Next base: position 151,359,572 of record OU426980.1, read on the forward strand.
GAATTTATTAATATTGTCAATATTTAATAATTTAAAAAAAGATTGTTAGGGATATCTTGTATAATTCATATTCAAAAGTTTGATTATCCAATGTAACAACTGTTTTATAGCGAATTAGCCAATCGGAGTAGATGAAACTTTTAATCTAACCATAAAATTCGACAGATTATTTTGTTTTTGGAGCAACCGTTTATAAAATATTGTACACTTTCTAGTTCAATATGCCTAATCGACCATTCTGGGGCAGCTTTAATAATTACTAAAACTGTATATTACTCAAAAGAGCAACCGAAGCAATCATTATTAGGGAAATTAAGTCAAGCTGCCCTAATCAATTGTTTTCTGTTTGGCCTCGATCTGTTGGTCAAGGTTCAAAGCAAAGCGATGCATATGGAATTTTAATGCATGTGCAAAGATGCTCCACATACAATCGATTATTTAACTGCAGCCTTATAAATGTATTCGGAATAATCATTCAAACACAAAGCGGTAATTTTATTATTTTTTTTTGTTTTATTCCTAAGCTCTTCTGACGAATAATGATAGTAAATTTTTATTATATGTATTAATTTATAATTTTATCAATAAATAATACGTGGTTGATTTTATCTAAAGTTGCAACTCTTTACGTAGGGTTTTTTTGATTTTGCAATCGATCCTTCGATAGTTTGGAATAATCAATTGTTTTTAAAGCAATTGATTGATTAGATTTTTTTTAATGACGTCATGATTTGTAATTATTATAAATTTTCTTGTTGAGAAATCCTCTTATATTATAAATAATTAATCAAAATGAAGATCACGCTTCGATATGAAATATATATATATATATATATATATATATATATATATATATATATATATTATCTTTATTGGCATATTCACTCGAGCAGCAAGTAGTACTCAGAAGCCGGAGAAATAATATTTCAGAACAGGAGCTGACCGAACTCTCATAAAGCAGACATGAAAATATTCTTAAAAGACAACTTTTGGGTGTTTGAATATTTTGATGAATAAAATTGAAATTTTGATAATATGTTTAAGCATTTGGATCTGTATTAATTTTAAATATTTTATTTTTGAAGAGAAAAGATTGGTATCGACCGGGAGTGGAACCCGGAATTCCCGCGTGACATGCGCGGTACGCTAACCACTGCGTCCAAGCAGAGCTAATCTCTCCTCTTCACTGATCCCTCTCCCCCGATCTCGCATAAATAATTTGCGAAAATTTTAATTTTTTAAATTAACATGAAAAATTTGCATCTGATTATTTTAATTTTTAACCTTATTATTTCAAACCATTTCTAATATTATGTGTATTTGATTTTTTACTTTCACTCACCTATATATGAAATATATAGTAAGGGAAAGTATTGCGATCGTGAAAAATTTTGTCTTCCGGTTTTCAAAGGAAATACACGTTTTGGGCTACCCGCGTCCAAATAACCAAGTCCCGCGAAATGGTCTGTGTGTGTATGTGTGAACAGACTAGCTTAAAAACTATAAACCGTGCGAACCTGAAATTGGGTATTTAGCGTATTTATATGCCCGCGATGTGACAGCGAAAATTACATCAAAATTGGTCAAACGGAGGGGGTACTTTATTTAATAACTTTTTACGTTTTTTCGATTTTCTCAAAAGCTCGTCATGTTTAATGAGAATCAAGTATTCTTTAATATCAGGTAAGATTCATCTTATTAAAATGTTCTGAGGGGGCTTAAATGAGGAAGGGGCCTTTTTTGTTTTCCTATAAAGTACCTTAGTTTTTGTTTATATGCAGAAATTATGTATCTCTCGTTTCGCCTAAAAATAAGAAATGGCTAAATATGAAATAGGAAAAAAAAAAAAATCAAGTAAACATATACAGGAGAAAAAAAGAAAAATATTCCGTCAACTCATAAAACACGTTGAGCTCACGCCCAGGATGCCTTTAATGACAGACCAATGCTTTATAATTAAAGATGTTCTGTTCATTTCATGGAAATTATTTGTTTCATGGGAACTGTAAGAAGTTTTCAACAACTATATATAGAATTATAAAATCAGACGACTTGGAGTCCATGCCTGCATTGCCGAATTATCACAAGTAAAAACTTTTATTTAATAATAAAAAAAATTAGTGTACTTTAAAGAGCAAATACAAACAAAAATAAGTAAATCAATGTGAACAATTGTGTGTTACTGAGAAATGGCATTTAAAAAAACACGTCAATTTCTAATAAAAGTAAGTTGGTAAGTGAAAGTTGTGTGTTGCGCGCACCGCACCACATTTTTATTAGTAGAAAGGGTATTTAATTTACCACTACCCCTCTCTTCCTGGATACATTCATGTAAATGAGGATGTCTGTTTTAAAATATCATCTTACGTGATTTTTTATTTTTTTAAGTAAGCGTATAGTACCGTCAAATTGCGTGAATTTTAATATTTAAATAAGTTACGAAAGTAAATGATGTTTTTAAATGTGCGGAACTGATAACTAGAGTATAAGTGACACGTTCGACCTTAATCACGGTATTAATTCTATTCTTTCGATACACGTGTCTCAAAGAAGATCGGAATTGAATTAGGTTAGATGATGCAATGGCACAACTCGTGTAGTTACGTTTGACAATTATGTCTAATTGCATAATATGTTAATTTATGAATTGTGTTGTTCCAACTTTGCTTACCTGATAATTTAGTACAATATGGTATTTTACACCCGTAATGATATGCGCTAACCTTGTCGTACTTCTGTAATAATAATAATAATAATAATAATTGTGTGGTTTATTTTTATAGCAAAAAAATGTGATGATGTTAATCCTTATAAATAAAGATGAAATTCTGTTTGTTTATTTGTTTGTTTGTTCTTTATAGAAATCCATACCGTTTGTCCTAAATTCTCCAAATTTCCCTTAGTGGTTCTTTGATACCAGGTGCGAACACCTGTCTATATTAAAATTGCATAAGTTCAGCCAATCTCTGGGTATATTCTTTATTGTTATAAAAATCGTTTTGATCTTGCTTTACATTTGTTTTTACTAAATCGACCGTTTGATTCGATAAAAGTCTCTCTTTATAGATTTAAAAAATGAAATCGTTATATACAGCTAATAATATATAGTATAATATATAGTAGTATAAGATATAATATATAGTATGATATACGTAATGCTAATGATAACACCATCTTTTCATAGGTCCAATTTAATGTAATTGTTTTTTAAGGTATGATAACAGTACACATTCACGATCTGCATTTTCTAAGTACAATCCATAAAATAATTTCAGTAGATATAACTTACTTAAATAATAACAACAATTTATAACAACTCATACTCATATAATACAAAATGCAGTTACATTGTATCGTATTTCTAAATATTTACATGGATAAAAGACCTTTTTTTATGTGCAAGCATATTAAAAGTAAAATTCCTTTATTATTATTTTCCTATGGTTGAATGCACTAACTGTTTATTTATATAAACTTTCCCTGTCCTTGCCGTTAAGATAATCCATTATTACTTCAGAGCTATTAAGTAATGACTTTCCCAGATAAATAAGATGAAATTCTTTTAGTACCGGGCACCTTCCAATGAAATTAATGGTATCCTCGATTTCTTTTAAATTGCACATAAAGCAGAACAGATCTCTCGATGGAGTAATTGAATCCTAATAGTTCACTTCGAAGTCTGATAATTGTGTTCATAAAATTCTGTTTTCTGTGGTTGTTAATATAATGGTTGCCACCTAGTTGAAAATTTAATTCTATGCCTATTAAATGAAATTTAGCTAAAGCAACTTTATTTAAAATATGTTTTTTTAAATCAATTAGCATCGCCAGTAATAGCTCAGATATCTGGTTGTGGGCTCCTCTACAGAAGGGTTCGAAATCGATAGTTATTTTCTCTAAAAAAAAAAATTAAATAATAATTATTATATTTGATTTTTAGTTTAAAAATCATGCTTGATATATATATAAAAATTTAAATTTATTAAAAATAATTTATTTGAAAATAATGATCACTGTATTATGGTATTACATATATAATAACCATAATTCAGCCATTTTATTATCATATTTGGGGTGCTCAAGTTCCTGGAGCAAACCGAGCCTCTATAAAGTGGGTACCCTTAATTGAAAAATTATGGGGGAAAAGCCTGGTGGTTGAGCGTGATCATGGTCAAACAACCTCCTTGTACGACCGCTGACCCAAAAACCTTATTTCCTTACACAGTACTGAACTCAGGACCCTTCATGGGTTGTAGTGTTACTACTGTGTCATCATATTAGGATCAAATAAAAAAACAAATGACTTATTTGATGAATGACAAAAAAAAAAAAAAATAACTTTTTAGAACATACATTTTATATACTGGGTGTCCCAGACATAGTGTAAAAAAAAATTGGGTAACACTGCATGTTAAACGGGGTAGAATGGCGCATAAACGAGTTTCCTATCTCAATCTGTTGAGGAGATTGAATTTTTTTTGTTTTTATTTTTAAAATCTTACTTTGTTCTGAAAAATGATAGTTTTCTCTACTTTGGTTTAGTGTAGAAACAAAAACGATGATATTTTCTTAACCAGCATTCAATTTTCTAAAAGGTGAGATGGGTGGGTCTAGTTATTTTAAAATCCACTTTTCAGTGGGACTTTTAACGCGCTACACACAAAACATTTATTAAAACTTAAAATTTTAATAGTTTTTGAAAATTCCTCACTCCCCACTGGAGCACCCTAGAAGCCGTCAAATTTCCTAAAAACTGCGGAATTCAGTTAGAGTTTTAGTGGTGTAACCCATGATACAATTGCACTTCACCTTTTGAGTCGAAAAGTAGTTTTTTCTTATGAAATGCACGCTAGAGAATGTCACTGCTCGGGCAAAGAGGAAGTGCGTTAGAGCCTGCATCCAAAGTAACGGATGCCGAACTTCCCATGAGTTAGAGTTAGTTTTACTTTTTAAGACTAGAAAGAACAATTTATGAATTCTAAATAATATAAAAAGGGTAATAATAATCTAATATTAAAAAAAAAAACACTCCTTATTTAAAATTAAAAAATACTTTCTTTGAAATAAATTAAACTTTTTTCTGCTCTTCTATTAAAAATTTGAAAAAATCTACATAAAAAATGTTGAAGATAAGCCTGCATCCAAAGTAATGGAGGAAATTTTGAACACGCGCTGCACTAATCCAATTTAACATGGTTCTACAACAATAATAATATTTTTTATCTTCAACATTTTTGTTTGTTCAAAAAATTTTATAGTACCCTTTTTATATTATTTAGAACTCATAAATTGTTCTTTATAGTCTTGAAAAGTAAAACTAACTCTTTGCTGATTAAGAAAATATCATCGTTTTTGTTTCTACGCTAAACCAAAGTAGAGAAAATTGTCATTTTTCAGAAAAAAATAAGATTTTAAAAATGTCTGGGACACCCAATATAGACGTTATAATTATACAGGGTGTTTCGGAATTGCACGGCACTATTTTAGGTACGTGTTCTCTAACACAAAATAAACAAAAAAGTTCATATTAACATGTATCTCAAACTCATTTATTAAACAGATATCAAAGGTTAAAGATTTATTATTACTATTTATTTATTATTATTACAACATTTAGAGTAAATGTTCAAAGGCGCCTCCGTTTTGTTGAATGCAACATTCAGCACGACGAATCCATGCTTCTCTGGCTCTTCGTATAGCATCAGGATGGTGGTTGATAGTTACTGCGGCTTCCACGATCCGATTTCTTAGCTCTTCTTGCGTGTCAACTGCCGCAGAATAAACCATAGACTTCATCCAGCCCCACACAAAATAATCTAATGGCGTTAAATCCGGAGATCGTGGTGGCCATTTAACATGTCCGTTTCGACCAACCCATCGGTCTCCATAGGTTGCATTTAAATAATCAGTGACACTATGAGAAAAGTGAGCTGGAGCACCGTCATGCATAAACCACAGCCTTTGCCTAATGCCTAGCGGAATATCTTCTAGAATATCATGCAGATTATTTTGCAAAAAATGCAAGTAAGATATACCTGACAGCCTAGGTGGCAAAAAGAAGGGGCCGATGATTTTGTCGCTTAGAAGACCACACCAGACATTTAAAGAGAATGTATGTTGGTAATGTCCAACAGCAGTCGTATGAGGGTTTTCTTCGGCCCAAGTATGGGTATTTCGAAAATTAAGAATCCCGTTTCTTGTAAAGCAAGATTCATCAGTAACCAAAATGCAGTTCAGGAAGTTAGGATCTCGTGTGCATTGTCGAATTAACCACTGGGAGAAATTTCTGCGCTTGTTATAATCTTGTGGTAACAAATCTTGCCTACTTGATACGTGAAATGGATATAATTGTTGTTCGCGTAAAGTTCGCCATACGCTGGTAGAGGAAACATCGAAACGACGTGACAATCTTCTGGTACTAGTAGTAGGAGATAACTGAACAGCATCGAGTATTTCTTCTTCTACGTTTGCAGTTCGTCGAAATCGTTGTCGACCGGCCTTCACTCGTATAGGTTTTAGCGTACCATTATCCCTAAGACGTCTTTCGATGGCCTCAAACGTTTTACGATTTGGTATTCTTCGGTTAGGAAATTTTTCACGATATCTTCGAACAGCAGCAGCACCGTTTGTATGTACCTCGCCATAAGTTAAAAGCATGTCTGTTTGTTCATCAAAAGTGAATAAATTTGTGGTATCTCCCATGATAATCATAAATTGAACTGTGTCACAAGATTCACTCACACTAAAACACACAGAACTAGACAAACAGATGAGCAACTACTGTCATTGCTTATCGTTCATTTGTTTATCAGGTGATTAAAACCTTTTATTTAGTATTAAACACGTTAAACGTTGTACAGTCAGTCTTAATGTAGTAAATAAATAATAAATCTTTAACCTTTGATATCTGTTTAATAAATGAGTTTGAGATATATGTTAATATGAACTTTTTTGTTTATTTTGTGTTAGAGAACACGTACCTAAAATAGTGCCGTGCAATTCCGAAACACCCTGTATATAGGCATTTAAATTCATTAATTTTTCTATTCCTTACTAGTTATTTTGTTTAACATATTTGGGCCTGGTGTTAAGCATTTAATTAAAACTGTTCGCCAAAGAAGTTTTACTTGTTTAACAGCTTCTCCTATTAGCACATGAAAAAAAATATGGGTCCTGAAATTAATATCTTCCAGGTCCACCAAAACCTTATTTTTTTTTATACATTTTAAGCCAAAATTTCTAATGCATTTCGGAAATAATGTTGTTCTGTTGTTTATAACTGATAACAATATTCTTCACCTACTACTGCAGATTCAAAGCATAACTATGAAAAATATTAAAAAAAAAATTATAAAAAATATGATTCTGAATTAAAAATCATCACTCTGAAATTATCGTTATTTTTAATGGTAGATTTTAAAAGTAAAATTTACATTAAAATCTGTCAGCAAAAATGTATTCAATAGAAATTATTAGTATAGAAAAAAAAATCACAAAATCAGTTGTGAAAGTTTGTATATTTACAAGAACTCAGTGTATTCTGATATTTGATTTGAAAGACAATTACATTAGAATTTACACCGAAGGTGAGTTCTTACGTCTTTTGTGAGACATTGCGTCAATCGCGAAGAAAATCACAAAATAATTATCGGATAATTATGATAAATTAAAATTCAATTAAAAAATATCATTGTTTTTCCCTTATTCTTGAGATTTTTTAGTTTAATTTAACGTGGGGATTAAAAGGAAACCATTTATATAGTCTCAACGCGTAGTATTAATTTTATATCAGCATAAGTTTCGGACATTCGCCACTCTCAGTGCAGAATGCGATTGGCAATCATATTCTTCTATAAATTAATTTTTTTATAAAATAACACCATAACTAATGGCTTGTCATTAAAAATTAGTTATTTTTTACCCTTGTCCCTCAAATAAATTGTAATTATTTCAAATATTCACCAATTAAATTAGTGGAAACTAAAGATAAATTTTAAAGGCGGAAGGCCAGTAATAGTCTCATTCATCTTGTATAATAATTTATTTATACATTTTTAATTACAAACTCTTGCCTGTTGAGGCATCATCAGGATAAAAATTATATATTTATATTAGAGCACCTGAAAGAATAATTATAATAATTGTAGCATATTATAATAATTTTGATTTTTTATAAAATAAAATAATTTACTGTCACCTACACCTACAGATGCCTAATGTCCCTCCTTACGTCTATAGTGAAAAAACATTGAGTCAGTCACGAAGAAAATCACAAAATAATAATCGCATAATTTAGATAAATTAAAATGGAACTAAACAAGATTATTAGTATTAAAATTTATATATATATACATAAAAAGGTATTTAAACAAATAACAAAGCATTGGTTTCCGCACAGCTCAATAAATCAACAACTCAGAAGTAAGAACTCGCTTCTGGTGAAAATTGTATTATATTTCATTTACTAAATCTATATAAGTAAAGATGAATTTCTGTTTGTTTGTTCTTGATAGAAATCCATACCGTCTGTCCTAAATTCTCCAAATTTCGCTCAGTGGTTCTTTCATACCAGGTGCGAACACCTGTCCAGCTTAAAATTGCATAACTTTAGCCAATCTCTGGGTATGTTCTTTATTTTTATAAAAATCGTTTTGATCTCGCTTTTCATTGGTTTTTACGAAATCGACCGTTTGAGTCGATAAAAGTCTCACTTAATAGATTTTATATATTTAAAAAATGAAATCCTCCGGGTGAAACCGGTATATGCAGCTATTAATAAATAAGCAATAACTCAAAACTTTTTTTTTTTTTTTTTTTAATACTCTTCATTTCTTTGTCAATTCATTTCCATTCATAGAGCTTAATGTAACTTTGTATTATTCACTGGTTTTTCACATGAATATTCACATTTTATGTAAATCTTCACATTTTTTCCTCTGAATTTATATGTATTAACATGAAAATTTGTGAATACAATTATTATTAGTATACACTCATATGTATACAAATGATGTAAATCATATTCTCATAAAAAGGATTTCAGGTTAGAATAATACCATGTTGTTTCCTGAATTTTAAGTACCATAATCGTGTAAATAACTAGAGCTATGGGAACTACATCCCAATACTTTCTTTGATGCTTGTAACAACTAAAATAATTCATAAAAGAAGTGAATTTGTCAAGTAATCAAATGTAATAATTTTGATTTATGTTCAGAAAATTAGTAGAAAAACACTAATTTCGAACACGCGAATTGCATATCACAAAGGAAACTCACTTAGTTCTTTCACATCCTTGGTTACAATATTACGATGACATCTTTGTTGAGGCTGGCATTTCGAAACATTTCTAGAGTAGATGACGGTTCCTAATAGGACGCGCATACTAAATACGCCATTGAGTCTAATCTGTCTAGATGACTTAATTTTAATAGCAGCTAGAACTGACTAGAGATGGGACATCGAAGGCAAAACATCGACCGAAAACATCGATGTTCATGAACATTAATGTTTTTCGACATCGATCTTTTTTAATAAATAAATTCTTTAAACATTGACTTATTAGTGCCCAAACGAATTTAAGTCGATGTTTAAGTGTAAAGTAAGTAGTTGTTTTTCATAACTATTGCATAAAATCATCGATATTTTCGACATCGATGTTTTTTCATATTCATTTATACAAGACTAGCATTTCCCGTCGCGGCTTAGCCCGCGAGCCTTTAAAACCAATTCTGTGATCATTATCTTGGTATTGATTTAATATAATATGTTAAAAAAATTAGTTTAAAAAATACATTGTTCCAACTGACCGAAAAGTTAATTTTTAGCATTAACTGGCTATTAACGCAACTAATTCGAAGTGAGCGAAGGGGGAGAGGGATCGAAGCTTCCAGTAGGTGGAATGTTGGAGGGGGAAGCTGCCGGCTCGGTAGAAGAGAGGGAGGTGCGCAATGGAGAGATTTCACTAAAACCACCGAAACAAACAATTGCTTACTCGTCGTGAACGCTTCATTTTTCGGCTTTAAAACATGATTTTCGACGCCCCGGCGGGGCTTTCGAGTTAAACTCGTCGTATCAACATCTTTGAAATGAGTCCAAATTAGATATTTTTTCTCGAAGTGCAAATATAGGTGTCCGTTAGAGTTAAACGAAAATTTCGCCATTTAAACCCCTTAGGGGTTACATTTTTGAAATTCCGTTCTTAGCAGTTACCTACATCGCGTTTAAAATCTGAATTCCGAATGTAGTATGTACAGGCAATCGTATTTCTGGTGAATATTTTGAAAGATTTTTCTAGCAGCTGCATTAAATAAGTAATTCAAATGATACTATAGTTTTGCGTTTTCATGTTTTATTAACTTATTTGAAGTTGAACAGATAGGGGGTAAGGGTAAGTAGAAGAGAGATAATATATTGTCAAATATCGATATAAAAAATATCTTTCAGCAACTATACCCATAATATAAATATCCCAGGAAATTAAGAAACCAATTATATATTGGATATAATTACAAAAAAAAACATCGATGTTAACAAAAAATTTGTTTTTGTTTAACATCGATGTTAACAAAAAAATTGTTTTTGTTTAAATATCGATGTTAACAAAAAATTTCTTTTTGTTTAAACATCGATAGTAAGAACATCTTTGATTTTGTCAAAACATCGATGTTAAAAAATTATTTGTTTTAATCAAAACAAACATTTTTAAAAGGAAATGAATATAAATACAAGTAATATAAATGTTGTCAAAACATCGATTAAATACATCATTCTTTTTGTTAAAACATCGATGTTAAAAACATTCAAGGGACTATTTACAGAACAGATGCCTCAATTCATGAACAACTTAAAACCAAGATCTTCAAGGCCAAATTTTATAAGTACTATAATTATAACTACTGGCACTTGTTTTTGTTTTTTTTTTTGTTTTTTTATAGGAACCAATATTATGTACAAAATAAAAACTTTCACTCTCACGAAATTCACGTTTAAACACGCCACTTTTTAACTTGTAACTGACAACCCTAGAAAGATTCAACGGAAAGCCAAGATTCCAAGCGGTCTGATCGCTTGTAGGTTATCTTGTATATTGTAGGATATTCATGTACAAAACATAACTCTTGGTTATCTTTTGTACATATATATCCTTTTGAACCTTGAGTGTACCAACTGTGTTATGAGGTTAAATTTTAAGTATTCTATTTTTCTTTACAGTTCTCTTTTAATAAAAAAAAAAAGTAGTCAACCACTTAAAACATCGATGTTAACATCAACACACAACCATCGATGTTAACAAAGCATTGTCCGCATAACATCGATGTTTCAGAAACATCTACGTCGATGTCGCATCCCTGGACGTGACTTGATTGGCCGTAGGCCTCACTATGTACACATATTATGAGTTCATAATAAATATTAAAGTTATATTTATAATTTTGTTATTTCTTGCATTGATATCAGAGGGAATCGCTGCTCTCGGCGGAATGCTTACATAACCTAGAAAAGAGTTTGAGGAAAAAACTAACGCGATTGCAGCCCATATCATTTATGTCATTATCTTTTTCTCCTCATGAATTGAGATACTGCCAACTTTTACACGTGTAACGACTTTTTATCTATTATCTGTTTGGATTCTTTATATATGTGTATCATATCTCTGATTTTATTTTATTATTATTTTTTTTTTCCTCAGAATATTCTAATTTATTTGAAAAATGAGTCAGCTATTTTATCTTTGAGATTGAGTAGTTCTCTTAGTGTAAAGTCTCGTCTTCAAGAAAAATCGACATAATCTTTTGAAACCATTTTCATTAAAAGAATCAGGTTCTGCCAATAATTTTTGATTTTTATAACTTTCCTAATTTTTAAACCCCCGTGATTTTTGTTCTTTATAGAAATCTATACCTTTTGTCCTAAATTCTCCAAATTTCGCTCAGTGGTTCTTTCATACCAGATGCGAAGACCTGTCCATATTAATAATTGCATAACCAGCCAATCTCTGGATATGTTCTTTATTGTTATAAAAATCGTTTTGATCTCGCTTTTCATTGGTTTTTACGAAATCGACCATTTGAGTCGATAAAAGTCTCACTTAATAGATTTTATATATTTAAAAAATGAAATCCTCCGGGTGAAACCGGTATATACAGCTATTAATAAATAAGCAATAACTCAAAACTTAATTTTTTTTGTGTGTATTTTTTTAATACTCTTAATTTCTTTGCAAATTCATTTCCATTCATAGAGTTTAATGTAAATTTGCATTATTCATTGGTTTATTTTATGTGAATATTCACATTTTATGTAAATCTTTTACACGTGTAACGACTTTTTATCTATTATCTGTTTGGATTCTTTATATATGTGTATCATATCTCTGATTTTTTTTTATTTATTTTTTTTTTCCTCAGAATATTCTAATTTATTTGAAAAATGAGTCAGCTATTTTATCTTTGAGATTGAGTAGTTCTCTTAGTGTAAAGTCTCGTCTTCAAGAAAAATCGACATAATCTTTTGAAACCATTTTCATTAAAAGAATGAGGTTCTGCCTATAATTTTTGATTTTTATAAATTTCCTAATTTTTACATCCCCGTGATCTCAGTATCACTGTTTCATTATTTATTTTTTTTATTACTCTAACAGTAATTGCCATCCATATTTTTTTTTAAATATTTTAGTATCCAATTCAAAAGTTTTATTCATATCCTTTTGTTCTGTAATTATTAATTCATTTTCATGTATGTATATTATTTTTCTTCATATAATTTCATTGGTTGCTATTTTTTTTCATACAAACCCCTTAATCTCGGGTAGGAATATATATTATTGCACATATAGTGTTGTTTTATTTGACCGCACCCCCAACCATTTCCATCACATAAACTTCTGCAGTAAACCATCTACCTCCATTAATATGTATGGTTAAGTATTAACTAGGTTCGGAAAGATAATGACTGCTTTTTTTATAATTAAGGGGAGTCAAAGGATTCCAAATGACTCTGAGTCTCTCCAAGGAGGCTCTGGAGGCCTCCAAAGGAGGCTCTGAGTTGACTAAGGCGATTCTAATCTGTATTTGGGAAGAGGAAAGATTACTAAAAGCATGGCACCAATCAGTATTCTGTCCAATTCATAAGAAAGGAGACGCCCTTGAGTGCACCAATCACCGGGGTATTTCGTTGTTGCCCGTAGCTTATAAAATTCTAACCAACATCCTATTTGTGAGATTACTTCCTTACGCAGAACAAGCTTTAGGTATGATCCAGTGTGGATTCCGGAAAGGAAAGTCAACAATCGACCAGATATTCACACTACGGCAAATACTAGAAAGGGGAAGGGAGTATAAAATACAGACCCATCACTTGTTTATTGATTTTAAAAATGCATATGACAGAATCAATAGAGAATAACTGTACAAGGCGATGAAGGAATGCAGCGTGCCCAATAAGCTAATAAGATTATGCCGGACTACAATGGATGGAGGTAGAAGTCGAGTGAGGGTTAGGGCAGAGTACTCGGAGGAATTTCCGGTCACAGTTGGTGTCAGGCAAGGAGATGCTTTAGCCTGCCTTCTATTCAATCTAGCCGTGGAGAAGGCCGTCAGAAGCTCAAATATACAAACTACTGCTACAATTATGAGCCGAACAGTACAAATTTTGGTGTTCGCAGATGATCTTGACATAATCGGCAGGTCAAAAATAGCTGTAGAGAAAGCGTTCCTTAAGCTAGAATCTAGAGCAAGATCCCTAGGGCTGATTGTGAATGAGGGAAAAACCAAGTATATGGTTACTGGACAACGAGCAGATCCTGGGGAAAGAGTGCAGTTCGGCAGTTTCAGATTTGAGAAGGTGAACGAGTTCAGAAACCTGGGAACACGGGTGAACTCAGATAACGATAATTCTGCCGAAATAAGGAGCCGGGCCACTGCTGCTAATAAATGCTTTTTTGTCTTAAGGCCTCAGCTGAGAAGCAGCCTCCTTTTCAGAACAACAAAGCTGGATCTCTTCTCGCCTTCTTCTCTACAAGGTGCTGATACGCCCTGTCCTTACCTATGGCTCGGAAGCTTGGGCGATATGCAAACATTGCTGATATTTGAAAGGCGAATCCTGCGCTGCATTTATGGAGGAATCCAAGTCGAGAATGAATGGCGAAGGCGTACAAACCGGGAATCGTATGACCTGATGAATGGGCCTGATGTGGTTAGAGTCATCAAACTTGGAAGTCTGCGGTGGGCCGGCCATGTGGCCCGTATGGATGACTCAGAAATCCCGAAGAAGACTCTCACTGAGACACTCCATGGGACAAGACGACGCGGACAGCCAAGGCTGAGATGGCTGGACAGTGTGGACCTTGATGCTAGGTCTCTCCTAGGAATTCATTCAAAACTGGAAGGCGGCTGCACTAGACATGGACAACTGGCGAAAGCTGATCAAGGAGGCCATGACTTGTTAGCGGGTTGTAGTGCCGAATAATAATAATAATAAAGGATTCCAAAAATTTCTTATATAATAGCTTTGAATATTATTTTTTTTAATTATTATTATTCATTAAATCTTTGGGAAAAAGATTTTTTTTTATACGGCTCTACGACCCACACGTTGAGTCTTGGCCCGCTCCAGCATTGACCGCCATAAATTTTGAATAAAAAAAAAAAAAAAAATGAAGACCAAAATAATAATAAAAAACGGATTCAAAATTATGATTTGCTTGAATAATTTTAGCAGCTTTGATGGACCAGATCTACATACGTCTCACAGTCTACGTACGTCAGTGGCCAAAAATCCATAACTCCTGACCACATGACGATAATCGAATAATTATTTTTCATTAAAGAGCATGGGATTCCCTTTATCAATGAGAATAAAAATAAATAAAAAATACCATCACTCAAAGTATTTCAAATTAATTTTTATATGAATCCTTTCTTCACTTGAATTCAAATAAAATAGTTTATTAGGTACAGGGTCACATGCAATGTTCCAATATAGGAATTTAAAATCGATAAATCGCCGATCGATCGCATTTGATCGATCAAATACTATTATGGTATTTTAGCAACCTTCACCCTCTACCACTGTGAAAAAAATCAGAACCAACTATTGCCAAAAAAAAATAATTTAAATACTTTCTTTTCATAAATTACATAGTTAACGTGGATGACATTAAAACGCATTTTTATAAAATATTTTTACAGCCATCCTTCTAATTTACAAAATATTTTTGGAGCAATAATATAAAAATTAAACCTCAATAGAAAAAAAATAATAATATCAGAGAGATGAGCACAGATTTTTCTTAAAATAAATTTAATTTTTTACTTTCACTTACCTATATATGAAATGTATTCCTAGTAAGGGAAAGTATTGCGATCGTGAAAAATTTCGGCTTCCGGTTTTCAACGGAAATAAACGTTTTGGGTTTTCCTATAAAGTACCTTTGTTTTTGTTTATATGGATGAATTATCTGTCCCTCGTTTCGCCTAAAAATAAGAAATGGCTAAATATGAAACATGAAAAAAATTAAGTTAAAAATTAAAGAGAAAAAACGAAAAATATTCCGTCTACTCATAAAACACGTTGAGCCCAGGCATACGCAGTACGCCTTTAATGACAGACCATTGTTTATAATTAAAGCCGTTTTGTCCATTAATGGAAATTATTTGTTTCATTGTAGGTAACTAAATACTAAACTAAGTTTTGAACAGCTTCATAGAGAATTATACAATCAGACAGGGGGCACTTAATTTCATAACTTTTTTCCCATTTTTACGTTTTTTCGATTTTCTCAAAAATAGCTTTAACGATTTTGATTAAACTCGTCAAGTTTAATGATAATCAAGTATTCATATATATCAGGTAAGCTTTATCTTTATTAAAATGTTCTGAGGGGTCATAAATGAGAGATGGGCCATTTTTGTTTTCCTATAAAGTACAATTGTTTTTGTTTACATGGAGAAATTATTTGTCTCAGATAATTACAGATTATCTCGTTTGGCCTAAAAAAAAAAGAAATGGTTAAATATGAAATGTGAAAAATCAAGTAAACATATCTAGGAGAAAAAAAGAAAAATATTCCGTCAACTCATAAAACACGTTGAGCACACGCATGCCCAGTACGCCTTTAACGACATACGAATGCTTTAAAATTAAATATGTTCTGTTCATTTAATTGAAATTATTAGTTTCATGGGAACTGTATGAAGTATTTAACAACTATATAGATAATTATAAAATAAGACATTTTGAAGTATTATGCTTGCATAGCCAAATATGACAAGTAAAAACTTTTATTTATTAATAAAAAAAAATTAGTGTAATTAGTGTAGAGAGCAAATACAAACAAAAATAAGTAAATGAATGAGGAAAGATGTGACTTCGAGAAATGGCATTTAACAAAACACGTCAATTTCTAATGTAAAGTAAATCAGTAGTAAGTCATAAGTGAAAGTTGTCTGTTGCGCGCCTAATCGATAAAAGCATCGATGTCAACGAACAGTGCCTAATAACATTTCAGCGTGGATTTATTTGTTAGCCATCATATTTGGTAGTACTAGAGTTTCATCATGTACAGTTCATATTCGGGTTTTTAAAGTAATACATTTCTTTTGGTCCCCTCCCCTTAAAGTTCACAGATGACACAGTATGGATGAGTGTCCAAATGTTCAATGGTTAATACGTATATCATTATGCGATGGAGGGAAGTTCCTCCATCCCGGGGCAGAACATACACATAATAAAAGGTAGTTGAAAGGGAAGTAGTTAAAACTGCTATAAACAATGTCCTTTTACGACGACTTAAGACAGACTCACATAGGCACCGTGATCGACCAGGTTTAGGGCTGCAGTAAAAGAGCGCTCGATAGCAAATCTTGCCCGTCTCTCCTTTATGATACACTTTACCTCGCTACCCCCTCAATACTAGATCCTCTACACTATTTTGCTTTCCTATACCATTCTTAAAAATTTTCCACCACTTTTTTTTATAAGATAAACAACAAGCAAGTAAGAGAGTAGGGGAGAGCGGGGTTGGTTGACAACAGTTTTCACTTTTTTGATTGTTGAGTCGTTCCTGTTAATATAATCCCTATGGGGCTGATACCACTGTAAACTCCAAGTATTAGAGTACTTCAAGTATTTTTTTTCACAACATAATATTTAATACTAAGATAATAGGAAATTGAAGAATTCGTCAATCAAGATTATGCCAATTAACCCCCTGTGTGGGGCAGGTTGGCCTAGAAGGTGGGATTGTTTAGCCATCTCATTCAAGTACTGCCTGACACATATTATTGTTATTAAAAGCTGCACTATAATAGTATAATAATTTTGAATCGGTTTTTAACAGCTTTTAAGAGAAAATATAATGACAATAGAAGAAGGTAGAAGTTTAGACTGTCGTCACTTTTTGCATAAGAAAAATCGCTCTCATCTTCCTTGCTGGAACTAAAGACAATTGGTAGTTTCACCTTTGATTATGTTTACCTTGCTTTTGTGAATTGCTACTGCGCCAAAAAAAAGTTGAAGAGAGCCAACTAACCCCACAGGAGAGATCATATGAAGGATGACTGCCAGGACAGGGGGAGAACAATCAAACAAGAAACTGGTTGGTCGAAAGGTTAGGTTTTTTAAAGGAGTTTGGGGCTATGTGAGCAGAATCGGAGTCAAATGTTTTGCCATGCATTTAAACCAACTTTACTGAAAATATAAAAATTTACTTACTTGGTGTAAAATCAATCAATTGAGCACACTCTTATGTACACTGTTAGGATCGGATTGAAAACTCAGGACAAGACTCCCGAGGTCGAGCGGGTCACATGGTATAATGGTGGGGCCTTCACAACAGGTGAGACGGAAACTATAAGCCAATGGCCAACCTACCCCCTATGCCAACCAACCCCGCTCTCCCCTACATACTCCAAGAGAGCATGCACTCATTTTGGTAGCATCGATAGCATTCATGTATATTTCACAATCTAAATCTTTGGATGACGGAACTGTCCATTTCGATGTAGGATTGGAGTTCGAACTTTGGTATTTTAGCGATTTTGCATAGGTTATTTCGAAATTCTAAGGTGATCTGAGCGGAGATCTAAATTACCAATAAGTTAAAAATTATACGACACATACATTTTTCTAAGATCATAACTATTTAAAAAGATCTAGATTCCGAGCCAAACTAGTAAACAAGGACGTGCTGACCACTGTTATTGTAATAAATCCAGAAAGGAGATAGATATCCCAATGAAGGTATATAGTGAATAAATGGAATGGAATGGAGTAAATGGAACCAAGAGAGTTGTTGATTTAAATCTTAGGGGCCAGGATTCTATTTCCCACCTATACGAAGATTTTTTTTGTATATTGGCGCCTACCCAACAGTGAATTATACAGGGTGTCCAAAAAGAGTATTCGGGGTTTGAAAGTTGAATAAAATATCAAATATAGAATATCAAGTAGGATGTTTACGTTTTATTTAAACACAATGAACTGGAAATTTATTTAGAAAAAGCAATATTGTCTAGGCGTCCACCATAACGCTGCTGACACTCCTCGAATCTCAAACGCAGATTTCTAAAAACGCGTTGACACATTGTTCCTGAGATTGCCGTCATTACTGTTCTGATATTTTGCTTCAATTGCGTTAGATTCGTCGGTTTCTGTTCGTATACCCTACTTTTCAGATATCCCCACAAAAAGAAATCAAGAGGACTGAGATCGGGACTCCTGGGAGGCCAGCTAATGGTGCCTCTACGAGAAATCACTTTGTTTTGGAATAATTCGTTTAGCAATTGATAAGTCTGAAGTATGGCAAGTGGCCCCGTCTTGCTAAAACCATGTTCTAGAGTTATATCCTTTAAACTCTTGAAGTTCTTGGGCCAAAAAAACCTCTTATCATTTCACAGTAACAAAAACCCGAATTCTCTTTCTGGACACCCTGTAGGATGATATCTACAGCCGTGAGTTATGTATATTGGGATTATTTCAGAAGCCTTATGTATGTATTTGAAGTTGTTTTTAGGAATATCAGCGCTGTTATATTCAAATAATTGAGTGGTGAAATATTAAACTTTATTTTATACATGTTTCGTAAAAACCAAGTCGATTCTTTACATTTTTCAACCTAGTTTCGGAATTACTTCCATCTTCAGGGATTTCTTTTAAAATTCTCACATTTTAAAAATTAATGTTAGTCCTCCAACAATTTTCTTTACCCTCTCCATACAAAAGCATTCAGCACATCATGAAGAAGTCGGTAACTTACAACTCTATGATGGTCTTTAAGATTTCGGTGGAATTATCAACTAACCGATTAATTAGCCCTACTCCCAATGATTTTCATTTTACCTACGATCACGTTGACCGATTCCGAAGTCTCAGTTGATTAAGAAACATAGTAGCTATGAAAAAACAATAAATGACAATTATTTTTCATATCATTACCCCTTGAAGGGTTGTTTTCTTCCCTAGCTTTAAGCGGAGTCGGCAGATCTGGATTCGATGAAGTAAAGAAAAATATTCCAAATACAAATTTTGCCTTGTTTTTTAATTTTCTGGGTTTTGTATTTTATACAACACATGAGTAATGCTCTGTATAAACAGATATATACAGACTTCATACAGTTTATATACAGTGACACCAGTGGAAAAATAGTAGTTGAGCCGCATTGGAGTAGTCAGCAACTCATTAAAATAGAAGTTGGGGACAAGTTAATGAATAGTTGGTACGATGTACAGATCAAATAAAGTTAATGATATTTAATTTTGTATTATATGGAAAAATGTTAAAATAGTGAAATCGAAACATCCTTACTGAAGGTTAGTCAAATATGACAATATATATACATTTAAAATACATATACATTATCATTAAGATGTTGTTCTTGAATATTATGTTTTGAAAAAATATTTATTCAAGCTTTAATTGTTCTCTAATGCTCTCTCTCATCCCCCCTCACACCCCCCTCTCTCTCTCTCTCTCTCTATATATATATATATATATATATATATATATATATAGGGGGGTGGGGCACAATGAAACAGTCGGTGCACTGGGCGAACCAAAAGTTCTAGAGCAACCAAATTCAGACTGCAAGCGGTAAGGGTGGCTCCAAACAAAGTCAGCTTATTGTCCCCTTTCGACATGTTTCGTGACAGACTCCACGTGCTGAGGGGCGGTTTTTTGTGGCAAAACTAAAATTTTTCGTCGAACGGATTTGCGTCTCTAGGTATTAGTAATTATTTTATTCAATTTGCTCTTACAACTTTTTCATTACGCCTGTATCTCTTAAGATTTTTGCCTGACGTAGGCTTTCCTAACTCTTCACGTTCATCGTAGGAACTTACAGGCATCAAAATGGCTCGTATAGGGTTCCTTGAAACAAGGGCGTTCGGGGCACAATGAAACGTTTCTTGGAGTACCACGAGTGTTTCATCGTGCCGCATGTGTCTTTCATTTTTTAACAGATTGGTGCGAAATTGAGAGCGGAACACCAAAAAACTGTATTAATTTATGACAAATTTCTTCCAAAGTCAAACTTTCCTCCTTCCTGAAGAATTTCGTGGCTATCCTAAAGCAGAAGAACGAAAAACCGACTGGAAGCCGAATAAAGTTTTATTGTTAATTATGGGGTAGTTTTTTTTTCTGCTGTTTCATTGTACATGGGGCATGGGGCACAATTAAAAAAAAAAGTATTTTTTGGAAAATAGCTGCTCGCGGTTAGACATGATGCATAAAATAATGTTTAACGCATTTCTTACATAGATTAGATCCTATGGTAACATGGAAAAAATGAAAAATTGAGAATAAAGTTTTGGGTGGGGTGCTATGGGTAAAAAAAAACTTATGTGTTTCATTTTGCCCCACCTCCCTCTTATATATATATATATATATATATACAGAGGAACTCTTCAACACCATATTTTACTTTGAATAATCAAGGTGCCCCGGTTATTTTGGTCGCAAGTGTATAGCTGTTTATTTATGCACTCAGAAAGACATAACTAGCATTTGATTGCAAGTAAAATATATCACTGATTACACAGCTGTGTTGACCTTATTCACAGAACTAACCTAATTCCAGCTCGTTCGGCGAATATAACTTAACTAGACCTCGCCACTAACTGTTATTTACATGACTTTCTTTGTCGACATCGGTCATTCGTTCATCTGTTTATATGGAGCATTAACATCCTAATGTGTTTTGTATAAAATATAAAACCACAAAAATTCAAAAACAGGGCAAAATTTGTATTAGAATTTTTTTTCTTTACTTCATCGAATCCAGATCTGCCAAGTCCGCTCAAAGCTATGGAAGAAAACAACCCTTCAAGGGGGAACGGTATGAAGAATAATTGTGATTTGTCGTTTTTTAATAGCTAATGTGTTTCTTAATCAACTAAGACTTTGAATCGGTCAACGGTTGAAAAGTTATTAATGATCGTAGGTAAAATGAAAACCGAAATTTGGCGCTAACACAATGATCCATAAGTAATAGGGGTGTAGGTTTCGGTTAATTGATATTCGTCTAATTAATTGATCGGTTAGTTAATGTAACTCCGCAGTAATCTTAAAGACCACCATAGAGCAGTGAGTTACCGACTTCTTCATGATGTGCCGAAGGCTTCTGTATGGAGAGAGCTAAGAAAATTGTTGGAGGACTTGTGTGTGATAATTTTAAAAGAAACCCCTGAAGATGGAAGTAATTCCGAAACGTAGGTTGAAAAATATAAAGATTTGACTTGTTTTTTACTAAACATGTAAAAAATAATGTTTGATATCTCATCACTCAATTATTTGAATGTAATAGTGCTGATCTTCCTAAAAACAACTTTAAAGACGTACATAAGGCTTCTGAAATAATCACAATATACATAACTCACGGCTGTAGATATCATCCTATAATTCACTAATGTATTACGAGAAATAATCGGTTAGTGGAAGTAACATCCTGTTAATGAAAAAGAATTTAATATTTCTATAATTTTTTTTAATATTCCTAATCCTAAAGTGCTAACCCTATAATAAACTGGAAATCGATATTTGAAGCCACACGATACTACACTTTTGTATAAAACCATATCAAGTCCACTATTAATGTAAGCTTGCGAAGTACGGGGTGCTGCATCATGTTCAAAACACAAAAACGTGTTAACATTCCAAAACAAGACGCTAAGAATCATAGTATATGAAATGAACAACTTGAACTTCAGGTTGAATACATAAATGAATTTATCAAAAATCGGTTCAGAAAGTTTTACGCCCAGCTGCCGTCTGTTGAAAGAACTGTTGCCTTTAACTAAAGGGAACCGACAAGGTCTCGTCAGAGTTGGGCATATTTATGTCAATAAATAAGAATACGAATTTATATTTATCTTAATTCCTATGTGAATATGAATAGAAATTTATTTATATCACAATATTTGTGAATAAGAACAGAAATAAATTCGTATTCCCGAGTAAAAAGTCGTATTCGCAAATTCTTCTGTTAATACAAATAAATTCACAGGGAAAATTGTGAATATTCATAACTAATTCTGTGTAAACGGCCGTATTCACAAATTAAGTTGTGAATACGGAAAAATTCACGAATTGAGTTGTGAATTTATTCTAAATTAATTAATTCGGAATAAAATTATAAATTTCTTTTAGGATTTCTCCATATTGGTATACATGATTGGATTAACCCTTTTTATGGAAATCGCACACAATAAATGACCTTATATCGATGAAGTTTCATTACCAGATTATTTGGAATGCTGATTATGAAAATAATATCGATATTAAGGTTACTCTAAGAGTAAGAGACCATTCCTTCACTAAATCAATTTTTAACCTTGCATGTAAATTATTATATAGACTCATGCATGGTTTTAAGTAGCCGAGCTGGAATGAATAAAGACACAGTAGGACCTCCATTATCCGGGCCTCGATTAACCGGGGATCCAATTAACCGGGGTGCCGAGGAGCCAATTTTTTTTTTTTAATAAGCTTTTTTTAATTGGTTTGTCATTTATTTTGTATCTATAATATTTTTTAAAAAATGTATACGTAAATATTTAACGATTTCACAATGTTTAACTATCTATTATGAAATAAAACAATAAATGGAAAACTCAGAAAGCTAGTATTGTATTATGAGATGTTTCCGGTAACGAATACTCCAATTCATAATCTAGGAACGGTATTGTTTTCAAGTCTTTCCAGGAAACTCCTACCTTGGCCTTTTTCGCTACAAAACAAAATATTGTCAGGTGTGATTTAGTCTCGATTTTAATACATACGAAGTAGCAAAATGTCGGAAAAAGAAAACCTGTCGTTTTAACGCTTGAAGAGAAATTAAGTATGATAAACAGATTAGAAAAGGGTGAAAGTGTTAAAAAATTGTCCACTAAACTAGGAATCGGCGAGCAAACTGTACGGGATATTTTAAAGAAGAACAAAGACATTTTCGACTTCGTGTCGTCGTCGGCCCATAATATATAAAAACATACATTTACTTGTTATTTTTGTGTATTATAATTCAATGTATATAAAATGATCGTTTGTCAATAAAAGTGATTATACCTTATAAGTGATTTTTTAACCTTTTTTTCTATCACATTAAGTCAATAAAATGTTTTAATTCAATTATCCGGGGTTTTCGATTATTCGTGGACCCCCATACCAATCATTACCCCGGATAATGGAGGTTCTACTGTATATTGCAGCAGGGGAGAGCGGGGTTGGTTGGCATAGGGGGCAGGTTGGCCATTGGCTTATAGTTTCCGTCACACCTGTTGTGAAGGCCCCACCATTATACCATGTGACCCGCTCGACCTCGGGAGTCTTGTCCTGAGTTTTCAATCCGATGCTTACAGTGTAGAGAAGAGTGTGCTTCATTGATTAATTTTACAACATTAAAGTAAATTTTTATATGTTCAGTAAATTTAGTTTAAATGAATGGCAAAACATTTGACTCCGATTCTGCTCACATAGCCCCAAACTCCTTTAAAAAAACCATAAACAAAGGTGAAACTAAACAATTGTCTTTAGTTCCAGCAAGGTGGATGAGAGCAATTTTACTTATGCAGAAAGTGACGACAGTCTAAACTTCTATCTTCTTCTATTGTCATTCTATTTTTCCTTAAAAGTTGGTTAAAACCGATTCAAAATTATTATACCATTATAGTGCAGCTTTTAATAACAATAATATGTGTCTGGCAGTACTTGAATGAGATGGCTAAACAACCCTACCTTCTAAGCCAACCTGTCCCACGTAGGGGGTTAATTGGCATACTCTGGATCGACGAATTCTTCAATTTTCTATAATCTTAGTATTAAATATTATGTGATAAAAAAATACTTGAAGTACTCTAATACTTGGAGTTTACAGTGGTATCACCCCTATTGGGATTATATTAACAGGAACGACTCAAGAATCAAAAAAATTAAAACTGTTGCCAACCAACCCCGCTCTCCCCTATATTATTATCTTTATAATATTACCTGTATATTATTTGGAAACACTCGGTCGAAAAAGAGAAAATTAAACCTATTTAAATAAATTATTGTTTAATCGTATGTATTATGTTGGCAATTTGTATAATTAAAATGTTTTATGCCTTGCGTAGGTCGGAGAGGAGATTGTGAGCTTGAGAGCTATAAAAGGGGCGGTCTTATCTCCCTCCAGTGGGGGGTGGGGGGGAGGGGGTTAGTGCATCCCTGATAAGGATTAACTACCCCCTCAGTATAATTTATTTCTTATCTAATTCCACTTTTCAATCACATCTCCTAGTCTCTTTCTTTATCCCAAAGTGCCATTTCAAATCAGCTAAATTAAACATATCAGGAATATTTTTTTTTTTGTTATTACATTCATCTGTCCATATACAGACGTAATTAATATTGTTTCGTCATGATAACCTCTGCTGAGATATCAGAAGGTCTAAGGTCTTCAAGCAATTGTCATGATTAAGGAATTCTTCCATTCATTAAGCTCTGTTTAAGAAATGAATACATTTAAATAATAATATGATAGGTTAAAAAATGGTCAGGATTTTCAGTTTACAATGATTTTATTATGGTAAGCCAACGTTTCGTTCCAACTTGTGGATCTTCATCAGGGCTAAAAGAAAACAAATATATGAGTATCTATGCTAGAGGGTGACAATAAATGGATACATTACAGAACTGATAATAATATAAAACATGGTGTATGCATGAATATTAAAATAAGAGGCTGGTTAACAAGATAAAATAGAATCTGATATTTATCTACTGAGTACAGGTGGATAATAAGACTAAAGGTAAAAATAAGGTGAGAGGTAGTGGTAGGGGGTTAGTTTGCCGACTTCAAAGGTTTATGACGGGGAAATCCAACGCTTTTGAAGTGAAGGCACATGACAACTGAGTGAACAAAAATATTTAAAAACTAACAAAGTAGATGGTATTGTATACAAATAGTTGTGTCTGGACTCAATATCTAACCACGATAAACGTCTCCTCTCAGAATCCATTTTCATCCATCTAGAAACAAATAACCCGGTAAATCACAAAATAGATAAAGAGATAACTTCATCCACTTATTCTAACATCTTCCGCATCCTCAAATCCTAGTTTTGATTTCTTAGGTACCTGCAATTATCTCTGTACCTCTTGTACTATTATTATTTTTTGTATTGTATGCTTCTTTCTGTGTATTTTCCAAATTTTTATGCATTGTTACATTATGTATTATCTCATTTTTATGTTATTATTGAGTCCAGACACAACTATTTGCATACAATACCATCTACTTTGTTAGTTTTTAAATATTTTTGTTCACTCAGTTGTCATGTGCCTTCACTTCAAATGCGTTGGATTTCCCCGTCATAAACCTTTGAAGTCGGCAAACTAACCCCCTACCACTAACTCTCACCTTATTTTTACCTTTAGTCTTAGTATCCACCTGGACTCAGTAGGTAAATATCAGATTCTATTTTATCTTGTTAACCAGCCTCTTATTTTAATATTCATGTATACACCATCTTTTATATTATTATCAGTTCTGTAATGTATCCATTTATTGTCACCCTCTAGCATAGATACTCATATATTTGTTTTCTTTCAGCCCTGATGAAGATCCACAAGTTGGATCGAAACGTTGGCTTACCATAGTAAAATCATTGTAAACTGAAAATCCTGACCATTTTTTAACCTATCGTAATTGAAGAACTGTTGACCATCTCTCATCTCTACTATTAAATAATAATAATAATAATTACTAGGTAATTTATATCAATATGAATTAGTGAAGCGCATATTATAAAAGTAATCTCAAATTAATTTTTGTCCGTCCCTTTATTCGATTATAAGTTTTATTTATGATTAGCGAATCAGCTCAGTGATTGAGATACTTAACACGTTAGGTGCGGCATCGGTCCCCGGGGTCCGATGTCTTGCATTCCCATCTTAACAGCCGATTATCACATGAAAATGTCCGAAAGGCCGAACACCTCAAAGACTCAATTTAGTCGATTTTTAATTAGATTATTGCATTTTAGTGCAGAAAAAGTTGCTAACAGATATATTTCTGTTTTGTTTTTTTAGAATCGGACTCTGGGGTCCGATACAGACCAACAAGATTACTGGACGGCATCACCCTTCCGCGTCCGATAATATTGCAACGACTACCTTTATGGTTAACTTTAATTTTATGTTTTTGATTTTATACAATGTAGTTCTATTTAATTTCTTTGTCATTCTTTAATTATTGCATAAATATGAGAAAGAAAACAATTTTTTTTGTTTAATATTTCTTACTAATTCTATAATTATAAATAAAACTTGCTGATATTTGCTTTATTTATATCATATGAATTCATTTCTATAAAACATCAAATTTTCTCAAAAAATTAAGAAAGAAATTAGGAAAGTTTTCAATTTTTTATTTTAAACCTGATATATTATAAGAAACCATTGAGATAGTATTGACGGAAGAACCTGGAGGTGTAATCAAAGATTTCATCGGGCAGGCGGCAGCAAGATCTTAGGATGGGAGAGAAGCGCTTGAGGAGTGGACATTAGATAACCTTCCATCGAGATGCAGACCAGCTCGATCGAAAGATTGATGAACAACTTTAGAAAAATAGTCTTTAGGTAGAGAGCCAGAGAGTAAAGCAGCAACAAAATCGGAGAGATTAGCACCAACTAAATCGTTTAGCTTATTAATGCCATTTTCACTCGAAAACCTCAAACCTTTTTCATTCGACCAGGAAAAAAGAAAGGACATGCAAGAAATAACTTAGTTTTTTTTTTCTATTGAAAGGATAAAGACTAAGAAATAGAAATGATAATGAAAAATTAGTGATTTTTATAATTCATAAGTATCTATAAAAAACAAAAACAAATAATTAGGGGGGGAGGAATTGTCAAATAAATAAGTTTGAGGTTATTAACTTCCTTGGATGAAGTTTAAACTGAACTAAAACAGCGTAGATTGCAAGAATAGGTTCATCTTGAAAGATACTGCAGGGGAAGCTAGTAAGAATGCTATTGATAGGTTTTTCATATTCCCTATCCTAATTATACCTGGATAGGCAAACTTTAGGACTCCCACTGAAACATCGTCCGATTAGCCTTAGTGGCATAAAGTGACGTTAAAAAAACAAACAAACAAATGATACATTTCAAAAACGAAGTACATTCTGTGCCATATAAATGAGATAGTGGAACAAAAAGAATTTCCTAAAATAACATCATTAAAAGGCATCGATGTTTTACACGTCTCATTCCATATCTCAAGCAATAAAAAATAAAAATAAAAGGGACAGCGCATATCCTTGGCATTTTACATATATTTGAAATTGTTCAATAAAGCCATTAAAATTACTTGAGTTGTGTTAAGTGGGCGGTAAAAACATAAAGCCAAGATCCCGGAATGGCAGAACACGAGGCGTTGTGGGTCAGCGGGGAACTACTTTATTGACTCTCTTCGATATAGGGCGACAGTCGTAAAAGTGCACCGATATATCGAAAAGGGGCCACTATTTTATAAGCACAAATAAAAGATACTCTGAACGCATAATAAATAAATCTATCTCACAATACTCTTATACTAAAAGAATTTTAGCGGCAATGATTTGGAGCCGTTGTTCCATTTGGTACTTATATGTTGGAGAAAAAAGCTTCCTGGGTGATGTTAGGGCGGATTCACACTATCGCTCCACTCCCGGTCCGCTCTCGGTATGGTGAAATATTTTAAAGAGAAATAGACAGAGAATTCCACTATCGGTACCGCTCCGGTCTCGCTCCACTCCCGGTCCGCTCTCGCTCTACCCCATTCACACTATTGCTCCGCTCCCGCTCCGGTCTCACTGGCAAAATATTCTAAAGAGGAATAGGGTCCAATATTGGTACAGGTCCGGCCTCGCTCCGCTCCCGCTCCACTCCCGGTCCGCTCTCCTAAAGTCTTTTCATATTCACATTTTATAATTTTACACCGTTCACGATTGAAGCTATTAATAATCGAAGCCGTCTGTATTTGGATTTTAATTAATAATTAACTTTCAGTTATTAAATTATTTATTTATTCATCAATTTGATGGCCAAAAAAAGTTCAACTTTAGAATATATATATATATATATATATATATATATATATATATATATATATATATATGATAATTATAAATTAATTTAATTAATGGTGATGAAATAATTTAATTTTTTTTTCCGAATGTATTTGAATCACCAACAATACGCGTGGTTTTTCGACGAGAAAAATTCATGTTATGTTTGAGATATATTATGCAATGAATTAATGTACTCGTAAAAAACGGTCACCGATTTATTTATTGACTACATACTCATTGCTATTATAAAATAACGTTCAATTTGACGTTCAATCATTAGGAAAAATATATTAAAGCAAAAGATTATCAAAATATGAATCAGGAAAAGAAGATTTCATTTACCGATTTCAAGCGTATTCGAATACATTCGGAAAAAATTTAAATTATTTCTTCACCATTAATTAAATTAATTTATAATTATTATTAATAATTATCATTGTATTGCAATATATTCTTATTATTATATGTTTTTATAATATTATCTTCTTCATCAAGAAAAGTACACTTAACAGCTATTTCTACAAACGAAAAATTGAACTTTTTTTTGGCCTTAATATTGATGAATAAATAAATACTTTAATAACTGAAAGTTAATCATTAATTAAAATTCGAATACAGACAACTTCGATTATTAATGGCTTTAATAGCTTAAAACTTTCAAAAGTGAACGGTGTAAAATTATATTATGTGAATATGGTAAGACATTAGGAGAGCGGAGCGATAGTGTGAATGGGGTAGAGCGAGAGTGGACTGGGAGCAGAGCGAGAGTGGAGCGGGAGCGAAACCGATAGTGTGAACAGGCCCTTATTTTCAAACTTGAGCGAAAAGGAATCAGTAGCGGATCCAGATTTTCCGAGGGGGGGGGATTCATTTCATGAGCAATGAAGGACCTAATATAAAATATTTAACGGTAAAGTTAAACGAAAACAATAGAAACAAATAGTTTAGAATAATTCCAGACCTTTTGTTCGAACGAACTAACAGTTGAAGCAAACCGTCATAGCACATGTTTGTGACTGCGATGTGCCAGTACCATCTACGCTGCCCCAGAAGGTTCTAGGCTGTTCTCCTTACGACTATATATATAAGGAGCTATGGACTGGAGAGTTAGTCTGGTTCTGAAGCTCAAGTCATATGGTTATTTCTGTGTTACGAAGAGATAACACAGGTCTACAGTCGTTTTGGTGCCGAGAGTTTTATAGCTGATTCTGAGTATAATTGGTGCCCTGAATCCAAATTCGCCATTAGTTTTCCTCAGCTCAGCTCTAGTTGTTGAGATATATACAGTACCAGTCGAAATTTTAGACTCACCCTTAGATTTTGTAAAATAAATTAGTAACAATATTTTATTTATTGGACAACGTAACAACTATAATTTTATATTATTAGTATAGTATTAGTATCTGATTTAAAAAAGTTGATAAGCAGATTCAATGTAGAACAAGAAATAATAATAGATAATACTAATAGCCTAAAAGATTTATTCTCACTGCTTAGAAATAAGTTACAAGAATCCTTTTGTAATAATTTAATAGAAAAGGCGAATAATTCATCAAAATATTTATTATACAAACAGTTATCTCATCAGTTAGAAGAAAGTTATTTATTTTGTATTAAAAACCTTAATGATATTAAATGGATTTTAAAAGCAAGAGGCGAACTTTTAGATTTAAATTATAAAATATACAAGGAAGATGAAACCCAAATATGCTCCCTATGCAATAGCAAAGAAATCGAAAATACGCAACACTTTATAGCCTCCTGTACAATATTATCCGAATTACATAAACAATGTTTTAATAAAAAACAATTAAAAAACGACGAATTAATAGAATATTTAAACGGTAAAAATTGGTTGAGTTTAATTAAATACTGTAAAATTGCATGGAATTATAGATCTCAACTTATTAAGGAATATAATTATTGAATGAACCATGAAGCGTTGTGTTTCTGTTTCATTAATATATCATCAATATTTGCGTTCTGCGGAAATGTAAATAGGTTATAATTCTGTAGTAGGTTATGATATTATTACTGTCATATGTCGATTGACTAGTTTATTTAATGCACATTATTGTTGATTGTATATAGTTTGTAGGTATTAGCGTAATATATAAATAGTGTTAACAGGTAGAATAAAATGTAGTTTAGATTATAGTATTTTTCCATGCTACAATAGATTACAGCAAGCCCCTCTTTTTGGTCTTAAAATTAAATTTTTTAAAATTTTTTATATAGTAATATTGTAATAAAGTGGATTCTTAGTTAAGAACAGTGAAAGATCTATTAGAAGTAAGGCCAAGGCCAACTCCGGGCTAACGGTCGCGAACCAAGCCCTAATAATGTTTAAAATTTTAATTGTAATTGTAATTTATATTTTTTGTAATAAAACATTATTCTATTCTATTCTATTCTATTCTATTCTATAATTTTATATTTAATTTATTTATAACTAGCTTTATATCCAGGTTTCACCCAGAGAACTTGAAAAATAATTAGAAAAGCCGTGGGTCAAGAAAAGTTCGTTAGGACAGAAATGAGTTTTTTTTTCTAATCCAACGGTTGATTTCGTAAAAACCTAATGTAAAGCGATATCATAGCGATTTTTATAATAATAAATAAATAAATAATATACCCAGAGATTGGCTGAAGTTTTGCAATTTTAATATGACAGGTGTTCGCACCTGGTATGAAAGACCCACTAAGCGAAATTTGGAGAATTTAGGACAAACGGTATGTATTTCTTGATTTATAATTATTTTTTTAAACTTGAAGATTGTGAATTAAATTCAAGTGAGTCTAAACTTTTGACTGGTACTGTAAATGGCGTGACTTACCTCTTAAAACATAATTACTCGAATGCATATGCAGGTTAATAGAAGGTGGAAAAAACAAAGATATTAAAAATTCTTTACATAAAACATTTTTAGTCAATCAAAACCATATAAACACACACATTATTTGAGGCGTTTGCTATCAAAACCAGCTCATTCCATTTTTGGAAATTTTACAGGAGACACAAAAAATTCTCACGTCCACAGTACTAAAGCTATGTTTTTTTTTTTTTAATTTTCTAATTGTAGGTATAACCGCTTAGAATTTGATTAGTTTTTGATTTTCATTCCAGGTGCATTACCTTAGGCGTAATTACACTAATTAGGATGGAATGAGCTGATTTTGATGCAAAAACACGATTTTTCTTGTTGTTTTTTTCAGTTTTTTGTTCAATTAAGTTGTGTGAAATTGTTTTTTTTCCAGTTTACCAGTTAATATTCGTGTACAGTAGGGCAAAACGGCAAAATTGTGGAAAAAACTCTATATCTCGAGAACGGTTTGTCCTATCGAGATGGAAATTGTTTTATTCGATTAAAGATCGAAAATTACCCTAGGATTGCTACTAAATTTAAAAAATATATTATTTACGTACATATAATTATAAAAGAAACTCAAGAACAGATATTTTAAATAATTAAAAAAAATAATTGAACATGCTTTTAACTTAATTTAGCTTATTTTAGTTTGATTTAACTCAATATTAATTTAAATTTCCTATAAGGTAGCACTTTTTTTTTAATTAAGCTACTGCCTTGCAGCTTTTTTGGAAAAATATTGAGAGCCCTGTCTTTAATCACCTTTCTCATCACCTCATACAGATATTTAGACAGTTTTGATTAGATAAAAACAGCTAGAGCAGAATCATTGCCGAAAATTGAACTTTAACTATTTTTCTCTGGGAGGAGACTGAAGCAGCCTGATTACTTATAGGTGTAACACTCGATATCATTGAGTATTACACTAACCATATTATATTATAAAATTTAAACCATGATTATGTAGGTATGTAGGGATTGTGATTTAATGATTTTTGAATAAATTGGAGACAGTCAATTCTACGGTATCTTCCATCTCGGGAAATGTTTTGGGCACCGCGTATTTCACATAATTGACAATAACTACCCCAGAGGCAAAAAAAAGCAAATGAAATCAGAGGAATATATTCTCTGATACATCCCGGTCCTAGATCAATCCCTGCCATCTTAAGCCAGGATAAGGCTTTATCTATAATCATGCTTCAAATTAGTTATTTTGTGCGAAAGATTTTCGCTTATTTAATCGCTTATATTGGATGAATACTGTTATAATGTCAAACGTCTATATACACACATAAAGGCTGTCAAATAACTATCACTCAAATGTGCTGTAACTAGCTCAAAATTTTTTATAATAAAAAAAAAATGACAATATTAAAACCACGACAAAACTTATAATTTCTGCTCAAAAGAAATTTTTGATAAGAAAGGAACTAATCGTTTTTTTATGTTTTATCTATTCGAGGATGAAAAACAACAAAAATTAACTCCAGATATGAACATCGGACACCCTTTAAAAAATCACCGGACCACCGCTGGACGCGAACCCGCGATCTTTAGTATCTTTTATGTGTAATTTTAATTTTTTTCCAAAGGTTTCAAAACTAAACCCATAAATATTAAAGGAAAATATGGATCAAAATTTGGACTTTAATGAAACTTTGTAGTTTAAATTCGTATTTGTAGTAAGCGGTTCTTGAAAAGGGGGGACGCCTGCTAATTAATTTTACAACAAACACACACACAAGGACAATACATTTTAATGAATTCATCATGTACAAATGAATAAAGACAAAATAAAAAAATTGCATATTTCTATTATATAAACTACAGAATAAAAAAAAATTAATAGGGGAGATAGGGTGGGGGTGGTAGATTTTCGATTCAATGATACTCAGATCTGAAAGGCCGATTGCAGGCTCCCACAGAATTGCTTCGTTATCTCCCAGCGGTTACAGATGTCCTTTTAATAAAAACCTGCCTGGTATTAAAAAGGAAAAAAAAATGAAGGAAATATACATTTCAATAAGGACAAAATTTTATAAAGATCTCAATCTGGTTAAAAAAATATTATTTATTTTACTTGTTCTCATTTCAAATTTATATATTGAAAGAAGATGGCCTCAAGATCTACTAAATTAGAAATAATATTTGAGTACTACCATTGGTTAGTTTCTCGACATGCCTTTACACGTCATTAGTCTATTTATATCATATTTGTTTATATATGAATATATGTGAATTAATAATGCCTTTATTATAAAGAGTTAAAAAAAAAATAGTTAACAAAGAATAATATATACAAAATACAAAGTGCACTAATACGACAATAACAATAATAAATAATAAAGTTCTTCTAGTTAAAAAATAAACATAAACTAATTTAACAGTAACGTTTTTACTCTTAACTGGTCTTCCCTTTAAAGGATTACGGTCTAACTTCCCAGAGTGACCAGCTTTATAGGGAAGTGAAAAAAAAAATACATAGGTAACCCAGACAGTTATTGACACCCCAACTTTAACTTGAAGAAATATGTAAACAAGTCCTAATTTTATTTCAAGATATACATAAGTCTAATGTTTGAAGGGTCCTCTAAGTCATCTATGAAGTAAGTGTTTAGAAAACTTTGAAGGAAGGAAGATTTCACAATTAAATCCACAGGGTGTCAGTAACTAGTTTTTGCACTTTTTACAATAAATATTGCCATGTGGTAAAACTATTGAACTCTTGACCCAAAAAACATCTCGAGTCTTTAAAATGATAGATAAAGAGGAGTTGTAGGAAGTTTCAATTTGAACCCTTCATAAAAAGTTTTTTTTTTTTTTTTAAATTTCGCCACAGAAATGTAGTCTTAAGGATGTCAATAACTTTCCGGTTTATCCTATAATTATATTAATCGTTGATGTCCCTTAGTTAACAAACTTCAAGAACAGTAATGAAAAACAGAAATAATAATTATTCCGCCCGGGTTCGACTCCTGGCGGAGCCAAATCTTTTCTCTTCAAAAAATAAATTATTTAAAAAAAAATATATATATATATATATACATATGGATTAAACGAGTTAACAAGTTATGATCCCATTATAATTTGACAGTAAAATGTTTACTTATAACATTCATTATTATTTTATAAATTATAAAAAGAATTTTTGTACAACAAAAATTCTGCCAAATTTTCATGGTATCATAACTTGTTAATTCGTTTAATCCATAAATAAATTTTTGTAACCTTTTAATGACTAAATATTTCACTTTAAGCTTGGGCAAACTATAACTGCAATAAACGTTACAATATTTTCAACCATCGGATCTTCTTTTTTAACTAAAAAATGAAAATTTATTGTTATTAGACACGGTTTTGGTGTTAACCAAAGTGCCTGTAAGCCAAACATAATTACTTTTTCGTTTAGGATTTCTTTTCAATTTGGATTGTTGAAGCGTTTCTTATTCGTTAAAAAAAAAAAATATATGAAAAACATGTAGATGGAACATGCAAAACATATTTAAAAGGGATCAACGTCAGCTTTTAGCACAGCTGTTTCCACCAAACACCCAACACCCCGAAAATGTCAATGGTCTATCCCTGACAAATCAATTACCGAATGAGAAACACATGTTGCTCCACCCTCAAAGACACAACCTGAGACCCAGGTCAGGTCTTTCTTTCATATTATAGTTTCCCATAAACGTCTTGGATGACGAGTGGATGGAACAAAAAAAGGAATAATTTAGTCAGAATAGTAAGTTTCTTTCATTCCCTCAATTTTTTTTTTTTTTTCCTGTTCTTCCACATTAGATAATTGAAATCTCTAAAAACAGTTTCGTAACCTTTTTCTTACAATCTGAACTAAATTCAGATTAATATTAAACTTCATAAAAACTTTCCACAATTGTATGTATATCATGAGAATTTGTATATTTTGAATGAAATTTCTCTATAATAAATAAATTAACAATATAATAATAATATTATGATTATAATAATTTTCCCTCTTAAAAACTACTATATCATGATTATCATTTTAAATTAAATAAATATTTTTAAAAAATGGCTAATGATAGGCAAGTATCTCTCTCCCAAGAGTATTAATTTATCGTTTTATTTCCGTTGCTTTTGTAATTAATATCTTTTCTAAAACTAAAAACTGCCATTTTCTTTATCTTTTAATTAAACTTATCTTTTTCCGTTTTAATTTACATTATTCTTTATGAGGACTCTCTTTGATAAATTAATGATTTTCTCCGTTTAATTTTCATTTTATCTTCATTGCACGACTGTATTTTTGAATAGTAGTTCTCAATAATTTTTAACCACAAATAAATAGTTCTTCTTTAATATCGATCATAATATTCAGCTTCATTTGGCTATATCTCATGTGTTGATGTTTTAGGAATTTAGGTTATTATTCATGAAAATTCAAATTAGGTTTATTTGTAGAAATCTGCTTATGATGTGTGATACGCTACCTCCCCCTTCAAACGAAGAACAATTTTTAAAACAGTAAATTAACTAACGTTTCATAACATATTACCTCATGGTTATAATTTTAACCGTTCCAGAAAAATCTATAACGTTGTACAAAGAAATAAAAATTAAAATATGTTTCGGTTTCTTCCGTCACAATATTTTTTAAAAAATATATTTCACTTGTATTTGCCTTGTTAAATTATTTCAAGTTTAGCAGTCGTGTCCCAAATTGGAGTCCGGCTAAGGCAGGTATTTTGATATTTTGCTAAAACACCCGTGGATGAACCCCCTTTTTTTCTTTTCCTCATACAGTAACCCTGCATAAGAGCTGTATATTTGTTAATGTGTACATGCTCCATGCACTAGGCATAATACATGTATCAATATATTAGATTTTACAAAAAATGATATTTCTAACATGAGACATAACACAAAACTATATACTAAAATATATTATAAAATAACTATATTATAACACAGAACTTTAAATAAATTAAACCAGAAAAAAATAAAATAACAATAAAGTAAACTAAATTAAAATATAAACAAAACATCAAAATGTCCGACTTTTTAATTTTCTTGGTCTTCTTGTAGAAGTTTGTTGTGAAAATCGATTTCATTCAAAAATGTTTTCACTTCTGTGGATGGACCCTTATATTGGTAAACCAACATCGGGCTCATCTAGCCTCGATGTTTTACAAATATTAAAAGAAAATATCTGTCTGCTTTGCGCGATTTCGTTTAAATTATCTCTCTGCATAACTGCTTCAGAGAAATAGTATATTATTACAATTGAACAGAAGAACCTCCATGCCATGGGTGGTATCATTAAAAGTTTATATGATGTAAACTATAAAATATTAATTAAGAAAAATTAATACGACATATATACCTTTACTTAATTTCCCCCCAAACTGAAGATTCCGATAATGTTTTAAGTCATAAATTAGCTTACAACAATCGTCCATGCGACATAAAAAAATTCATGATTTTCGTGCCTCCCACTCAAAATTATCAACTTTTATAACTGAAACTATCCTGGTACAAAGTGTCCGCGTTTTTCGAGTTATTGACAGCTTCTACTTGTTTTCTCTGTCAGAGTTTCCACTTTTCAATCTTGAAAAGGCTTCCACCTCATTTACACCTGTGATGTTATTTATTTATTTTACATAATTTCATAAAAATAACAAAATATAATCTGGACAACTATTACAGACCACTATAGTTTTACAATAACGTTTTATGATGAAAAAAATGGGGGGTGCGCCATCCCCTCTGAGAAGTGAGGATACAACATACTATATATATATATATATATATATATATATATATATATATATATATACATACAGTACCAGCCAAAAGTTTAGACTCACTTGTATTTAATTCACAATCTTCAAGTTTAATAAAATAAATTTAGCTCAAGAGGTAGAATATGGTGGATATATTCCACCATCATTAACACAAGAGGTAACATTTCAAACATTATATTATTAAGTTTAGAATAAAATTATAAATAGTGGTCACCTGTTGTGTAGTGTTTAGCATGGCAACCTAATATACTAAAGGTCGCGGGTTCGCGTCCCGGGGTGGCCCTAGATTTTTTTAATGGGAGTATAAATCATCGGCTATGCCGTCCCTCGGATAGGACGTAAAATGGAGGTCTAGAGCCTGTACGATTTCAGGTACTCGTTAAAGATCCCTATCCTAATTATACGTGGATATGCGAAATTTAGGACCCCCACTGTAGCCTCGTCCGATTAGCCTTAGAAGCATAAAGGGACGTTAAAGAAACAATCAAACAAATTATAACTAAATTAAAAATAAAATTATATTATATTAATTTAATCATTATTGTGGGTAACCACCTTGTATTTAAATTATTTTAATTAATTTATTTTTGAAGAGAAAAGATTTGGCTCCTCCGGGAATCGAACCCGGGTCTTCGTCCGATATGCTAAATGGTACACATTTTTAATTAGGTGCATCATTACTCATTAAATTTAAAAAAAATTGCCCCCCCCCCAGAAAATGTCTGGGTCCGCCACTGTAAAGAAAGTATATATTTTCATATTCGTGAATTTATCTATTGGCGATGATTATTTGTTTAGGAAATGTTAAAAACAAATTTCGAATAGAGTTTTTTTTTTATTTAAGAGGGTTCAAGCGACATCTAGAGCATCGGAGGCGAGACGGAGTTTAGTACCAGCTACCAGTCGGCAGATGTCGCTCCTTACATCTCACTTCCCTATATTCCCAATCAGTACTTAAAATAAACGTTTTCCCTTTTATTTTTATTTTATTTTTTATAATCCAAAAAATATTATTATATTTTTGTATAGAGCTATAATAAAACATTTAAAGAATTTCGATTGCAGGTTCCCTGGACGAGAGCATTTTCGAATTAAAGTTATAACAAGTTAAAGACAACCCCGACTCCTTCCCCTAATATTCTTTCTCTCTTCTAAATATTTCACAGATAATTCACTTTAAAATATTGTTCATTAAATTATTATTTATACACCCAAATAATTCTTGAAAAAAACTCACTTTAAATTCAATAAATCTAATAAATAATAATTATCTTATCCCGTAACTGCTATGGTCCATAAGTTGTTACCCAATATTTGTTAGTTAAAAATGTTCCCTGTAAATGTTCAATTAAAATGAAAACAATTTTTTTTTTTTTACAGCCACACATCATACCTAAAGGTATCTGAATGGCATAGAACACAATAAATGTAAATTTTTATTTTATAAAAAAGTATATTTAACAAAAAGCAAAACTGTAAAAATGAACATTACAAAATATTAAACATTAAAATTAAGACATGAGCACATGAAAAATCATGAAGAATAGTGATTGATTTCTATCATTTACTTTATAAGGAACATTAAAAAATTGGACAAAAGATAATTAAAAAAAAAAATTATACAAATCATAAGCACTATTGCAGGCAGTCTTCACAGACACCTTTGGCACGATCGGTGCATATTGGTGTACTGCAATGAGTACAGTAAACCTTTAGTTTTTTATCCCTGTTCCTTGAGCACTTGAGCACAACTGATTCGGCTTCCTATTCCTGATTGTCATTGGTCCCATAATCTAACTCTAATAATGGTCACTTTCTAAATCTGGATCAAAATCCTGGTCACGTCCAGAATCGCTTAAAGCATCTTCCAGGCATTGCAGAAAATAAGGATCATTAACATTTATCGACTGTCCCTGTGAATATGCCATTTTTGACTGAATCAAAATCAATTATTTATAATAAAAATGTTTCACTAACGGTATGGTGGGGTCACACGGACCCCATTCTCTACTACTAGTTGAATAAAACTCATAGATCACTTACCACAGAACCAACACTTCTGTCAACAGCTCAGAAGCTACTGCCTGAAAGGTACTGTGAATAACAGCTCCTCATAGCATCCCCAATGGGAATTATAGAATAAATCAGTTTTATTTATTCTATAATTCCTATAGAATATTAATATTATAATATTCTATAGTTCCTATGATCCTCTATATAATATAAGTATGTAACACATTCATGGGTAAGTTAAAACTTTGCATGAATTTATATATCTTTTTTTTAACAAGCATAAATCGTTATTTAAGAAAATTTGTTTATTTTTCGAAAAAGTTCTATAGAAGGACGCTATCATCGATTGCATAGGTGTCACCAGCACCAAATTATTGGCGGAGACGAATCAATATTCTCATAGATAGGTAAAAATTCTAGAGGCTAAAAGTTAACTAACAATGCCTGATAACAACTGTTAGAACATTTAATTTCTTCTCCAACGATGTATTTTGAAGGTATTTATAAAACTTGCCAAGGGTCTTTTTGATTTTAGGCAACCTGTTACTAAGTTATGATAACGGTTATTTTATGAATTTGAAAAGTGATTTATCTGTATCAGATAAAATCATATGATTTTATATTTGAAATTTTCTAAAGGTTATTATCGCAGTGTGAGTTGCTGTATAAAGTGAATCTGTGTATTTTAAAAACGAATCTGTTAGAATTATATTTTTAAGTTTTGAAGTCAAATAAAATAGCAATAAAATTTTTACAAAGAATCGGTGTTCTACATGGAAAAATGAAATGCAGAGAAAGACACTACATGAAAATAATTTACCGTGAGAAACACGTTCCGATTTGGAGATGCCGAAGACAGGGATGTAACCAATCCAGAAGTGTATACAAAGGTACATGGTTCGAAAACTGCAGGGTTTCAGCCGATAAAGCAATACCATTTATATATTCATGGGTTAATGGTTACACGACAACATATTTTTGTAAGAAAATGTTAGGTATGTTCTTTTTTTTTTTTTTTTTTTTTTTTTTTTTTTTTTTTTTTTTTTTTTTTTTTTTTTTTGGGACTTCAAGGCTTCCAATGAAGCCCTATACTGCCCATACTAACACCCATGGCACTGGGTGATACTTCTCCTACGATAGAAAAGCACCGTAGGTATGTTCTTGTTAATAAGTTAGATAGTAAATAAACCATGGGTGTTTTTAGTAATGATGTAACCGTTGTTATTATTTAAATAACCGTTATCATAACTTAGTAACAGGTTGCCTAAAATGCAAAAGACCCCTTGCCAATTCATGTAACAGTTAGAGTGTAAGTAGTTGCACCCATCCAAAATATAGGGGGGGCGCCCCCCTGCCCCCCCCTAGCGGTGACGCCCATAATCGACTACATAATAAATATGTTGAGATGCACTAATTATCCTATTGATTGATGTACTGATTCCTCGTTATAAAATATATGATAATATTACCCTGAATAGAAACCAATCAGCGGGATCAAGCTTCATTTCAGTAGGTACTACTCCATCATACGGAGTCCCGCACTGTAAAAGTTTTCTAGATTTAACTTTCTTCTTAACTTATAAGAAACGGCTTGACGTTACCGGATACTTTAGTACTTGAAAAAAGTTTCAAGTTTTTTTTTCACCCATCACTTAAAACGTTAGGTGCGGCATCGGTCCCCGGGGTCCGAAAGGCCGAACACCTCAAAGACTCAATTTAGTCGATTTTTAATGAGATCATTGCATTTTAGTGCTGCAAAAGTTGCTAGGAGATGAAATTCTGTTGTTTTCTAGAATCGGACTCCGGGGTCCGATACAGGCCATCAGTAATAAAACAAGACTACTGGACGGCATAACCCTTCCGCGTCCGATAATATTGCAACGACTACCTTTATGGTTATCTTTAATTTTATGTTTTTGATTTTATACAATGTAGTTCTATTTAATTTCTTTGACATTCTTTAATTATTGCATAAATATGAGAAAGAAAACAATATATGTTTATTTTTAATACTTCTTACTAAGTCTGTAATTATAAATAAAATGATATTTGCTTTATTTATATTATATAAACTCATTTCTTTGAAAAGAATTTTTTTTTTTCATAGAGTAAGTGGTTGTAAAGCAGTAAAGGACTCCTAAAAATTGTTTTGACATTGCAAAAATTATCAATATGGATGGTAATTCAAAATTCCAGCAGTTTAATGCTATTTTCGATAAAGTATGGCGTAAACCCTGTATCGGACCCCGGGGGCATGTCCCACTCCTGTTATTTCTAGGTCTAATCCTTACCAAGAGATAATGCCCTTGAGAAGCTCATGTAATTCACTTTTACAGTAAAAAAATAACACTTTCTTCAAAGCATTCCCGTCGGACCCCGACGCCCGATATCGTCTGTGGCTCATCCCAGCAGTCGGATACCGTCCAATTCAGGATACCCCTAAAATACGCCGCCGCATCTAACGTGTTAAAATATTTAAGAGGAGGGCCTCCATGAAACACTCGAATTCCTCTCTCATCCAATCCTTGCAATCCCAAATCCTCCAATATTTGGTCATAAACTGAATCATCCATAAATACCTTAATGTTCTATACGTCGCGAGATGTGGAACATTAAGGTCTTCATGGATAGCGAAACTAACTCTATACCAATCCAAAACCTCTTGTTTCCAATCTCCTTATTACTGGGCTGTTTCATCTTCGAGCACCAACCAAGTTCCCATTTAGATAATGCCTTGGAGCAAGGATTGTAAAAATCAAAAACGGACGGGGATTGTGGACCATTTACTCATCGGCGTATCCGTCATCAAAGGATTAAATGAAATATATTTGGTAGGGTATGGTAGGAAGGTTGGACCACTTTACGAGGGACAGTCGGGTTTATTACGGCGATTTTATTCGCAGGTTTATAGCTGATGCAACCTCCCCCCCCCCCCCCTCACTTCCCCTCTCCTGTTGTATCTAAATTGTGTCCGTTGCCGGCTCTTTTATTTCTTCGCCGGCAGTTACCCCTCTTAACGCAATCCCCTAATGGTGCCTTTAATACTTCTTCGAATCAGGCCATAAAACCGCTCCCTTCTACAGACAATTTCACCTTTTTATTCATTACTCAGGTAGGCTGTACAAATATTTAGTGGCCGATGTTCAAAGATAGGATATATATATATATATACGATGAGCACGTCTTCACAGTTAAATACGGAGATTATCACATCTTGTCGCAATTATATTTTAAACTGTTCCCTGACATCATTTCGCCATTTTCAAAACAATTTACGACAAGATCCATTGATATATTCTCTCTTAAGGGCAGAGAAAGGAAGTGTTATACACTAAAACCGCGATATGACTCCATAGCGGAGTGGCGATCCCTGAAAATATTTTAGTCCGGAAGCTGAGGGCCAAAAAGGGGCCTGATTTGAAGGACGTTGATCATATAGGCTGAAAGTATTTTGAGAGTATTGAATTCTCCTGACCACAGATTAACCAAACAGCTTACTTACAAAATTTGGTTTAAAAAAATAGGATTTTACACGGATTTGGAAAAGATATGTCGCGAAGTGGATGTAAAACCCGAAGATTTGTTCGTGACTCCTCCAGAAAAAGTGAAGACTATGATTGGGGAGATAATTGAAACTCTCGTGCAAAGAGTGCAAAGAGAGACAAAAATGTTTAGATAAACTATCTAAAGCACAGTATCACTCAACCAACAAGAGACTAAAATTCGAATGCAAAGAGCTCTCATATATAAGCGACCAAAATAGTCTTAAGATGATGAGTAACATAATGAGAGCCAGGACAGAAACTCTGAATCTCAACCGGAAACCTTGGACCTACGACGAAAGCGCCCTTTGTTCCCTCTGCAACCTGAAAGAACCTGAGAGTGTTATACATTTCATTGGAATCTGTCCCATCCTGTCCGAGATAAGAATCAAGATATTCAACAAAAGCAAGATCCCTGAAGAATAAGTCATAGAATACCTAAATGGAAAAAACTATAATGTCCTACATAAATTTATAACTTAAGCGTTATTATTTAAGTATGATTTTGCAGAATAATTCCTTTTCTATTTTCCCATTTTTTCACTTTATATTTTCTATTATAATCATGTATGTCACTCGAATGACGGATAGTATATATCCAAGTCTATGTCAATTTATTGTGAATAATATTGGTATTTATATGTATTCGAAATTAATAAATTTACTTTACTACTACTACTATAGGCTGAAAGTACTCATTTCATAGACAACAAATGTGAACGTCTGACACCTCAGATCGAACTTTCAATATTTCGCTAATAACTCGAAAACGATAAAAGGACATCAAATTTCGCGTCGAATGAGGTCCTCACAGTTAATATCGGGTAAGCCTTTTCGCCAAAACCGATTGCCAATTGGATGGAACTTTAGCGGAAAAATGAATTACGCTCATGTTCCAAAGCCTGTAATTTAAGGAGGGTCATTCCAAATAAAAAATGTTGCCTATAATATGTAGAATATCGAATTCTGTGTAAAACGATCTCATTAATTTTAAAATTAGCCCACTCCTGTGGAGACAAAGCAATTAAAACGTGAACGTATTAAGCGCCTTGTGGTCTGAAATTCAAGAAATGTTTTGGGATTTTTTTTTCAGTTTCTCGCATATAATGCGGCAAATATAGATCACAAAGTATTGCTTTTTTCTTACTACAAGAGGCTAAACGTATCGCAAATAGAATGATATATTTGAAGTTTAAATCGGTTTAGTGGTTCAGCCGGTTACGGTACATCAAAAATTTGTAATTTTTACGATTTTGGTGGAAACCGTGTTCCAACTCAAAAACACCTTGTTTAAATGAAAAATGTTTTAGATAAAAGTTGCAGAGCATCAAATTTAGCAGGAAATAAGCTCCCTACACACAACATTAGCTTAACCCTGTATGGAAATACAAATAAAAGAGTGAAAGAATTCGTAGTGGTTACTTCCTTTGAAGTATCGTGGGATTTGATAAAATATTCATTCTGCGATGAATCGTTTTCGAGTTATTAGCGAAATATTTAAAAAAGTTCGAAAATGTCGATTTTGTTCGCCTATAAAATTTGATAGCAACCGATCTGAGGTGGCAGACGCTCACATTTGTTGTCTACGAAATGAGTACTTTCAGCCTATATGATCAAATATTTTCTTCATCAGGCACCTTTTTGGCCCTCAGCTCCCGGACTATTTACAAAGAAGATTGGTCGGAAAAAAA
Source organism: Aelia acuminata (assembly GCA_911387785.2). Classification (NCBI taxonomy): domain Eukaryota; kingdom Metazoa; phylum Arthropoda; class Insecta; order Hemiptera; family Pentatomidae; genus Aelia; species Aelia acuminata. Next base: position 151,404,058 of record OU426980.1, read on the forward strand.
AAAAAACACACACACAAAGCCATAGGTGAAACCCAGCCAGGAGAACAGCTTCGCATCATATTTTCTCGATTAGAAAATTATTTTTATATAATCATACTTCTGTCTTCATTTTAATGTTTTATAACAATTATCATTTATAGTAATAATGGACGTAAATATTTGCCCCTGTGTATTGTTTATAAAATTGAAGGATAATTTTTTTTTTTTATTTAATGAAATTTACAACTGTATTTAAATAAATACATTTGGTAAATGTGACAATACTAAGAAATATGTCTTGAACAAACATGAAGGATTTTGTTTTGCAAGGATTGGATTCGAGAGGAGTTTGATAGTTTGGTGGAGCCCCTAAGCTCGATGCCATAAGTCCAAATAGGTCTTATTATTGTCATGTATGTACTAAAAGTCATGGGTTCGCGAACCGCGGTGGCCCTGGGATTTTTTAATGGGAGTAAAAAATCCTTAGCGATGGCGTCCCTCGGATAGGACGTAAAATGGAGGTCCCGAGCCTGTACGATGTCAGGTACTCGTTAAAGATCCCAATCCTAATTGTACCTGGATAGGCAAAATTTAGGACTCCCACTGTAACATCGTCCGATTAGCTTTAGTAGCATAAGAGGACGTTAAACAAACAAGATCAGGGTAGAAAAGTTGAAAATGCGATAAAAATTATCACTTAGGAACTGCCTATTAGATTTTCCCGCTCATTTTTGTTGAGTGTATTCTAAAGTTTGAATTTTATAGCATGAGACATTAGCGTATATAGAAAAAGAATTTAAGGTTCTGGTATAGCTAAAAAGACTACTGCATAACGTTTTATGGTTTTTCGGTTTATTTAGATTTTTTTTTATTAATATAATGCAGACTGCTTTACATATTTTTTTCTTTATAATAATTATCTCGTAGGGGGGAGGGCTAGCCCCTCCCCACATTATATACGCCAATGGCATAAAATGTATTTTAGAGTTAAGCTGGCTAGGAAATGTCTGATACGTTGAATCTTGAGGTGGGGTAAGTTGGCCCAATGTAATCGGGGCATGTGTGGTGCGTGCGGGGTTTGTTGCGTCTATTTCTTCTCAAATACAAATAGCTTATCAGTTGCCTAGTGGATTCAGTTTTAAAGTTGCTAGCATTGGGCACATATGATCTTGGTTGTAAGTAATCAATATATATTATAAAGCAAAGTGTACAATGTGCCGAAAAGGCTCAAAAACGACTCCACGTAGGATTAAGGAAGTTATATCTTCGTTTAGCCATATGACCCCTTACGGAGAAGAAGGTTTCCGTTTTTCTCTTAAGAGTGTAAAATTGAAGAGAAATGGACGGGAATTTTAAGCCTCTCGCACCATTTAATTAGCCTCGCTGAGATTGAGATACGAGCTTATGAATAAAAAATTTAGTTCGAGCTCCAGGCTACCAGGAAGCGCTAGGGTGCGTTTCACTCAATGTTTATTGCCCATTCATTCAGCATGTAATCGTTCTATATTTTTCAGCTGTTCTTTTTAAATTACTAAAAAATTAAGAGAAAATAATTAGTTTGCGTTTCAAAATAAAATAAGTACTTTACATCTCAGCAATCAATTAGAAAACCAACTGGATTCCTTAAAAAAATAGTTTTCTCATAAGCAGGCTAATATATGCTCAGCACATTACATTTAATCTATTTATAATATATACTTAAGTAAATTTAATGCAATATGAGTGAACATTTCTTAGTATTACAGTGAGCGAATAAAATTAGACATAAAAAACAGATGAATCGACTAAATATAAATCGAAAATAAAAAGTTTGAAGTGTTCTTATTGTATTTATGAAAAAGAAGTTGGTTTTATTACTACGTATGATGAGCATCCCAGTTGACAAAACGACTAACTCCAATAACAGCATTCAAGATTTTATCATCGCTCATAGTTCAAGATAAAAAGAAATATGATGAAAAAATTGTGCCTTCAAGAAATTTTGGTTTTCACTTTGTAATAGTAGTAAGATTCGAGATATGCAGAAACCGTTCAAATTAGGGGGGATATCTTAAGGGAGGTTAAAATGGAAAAAAGGTCTTAAAAAAAAGTTTCTATGAATCTTCGGTAGTTTCTATACTTCTGGATCAAATAGGACCATCATAGTAGTCAGTGATTAAGTTTTACTCGAGATATAATTTTTTTAACTGAGATACCAGATTTTTCAACAATAATCTAATAACTTATCATCTTCTGACTACTTGGAATGGGCTTATAGGATTCAGAATCACAGAAATCATCAAAGCGAAGCATAACTAGACAAAGTTGCAGGAAAATTAATTGTTCATTTACCATTTTCAACCCCCTGTATATTATACAGGGTTCCCTATTAGGGCGGACTCTCAAGTCTGCAGTATATTGATACCAAGTTAAAACCGAATTTTCAAGAAGGTGCTAATGTTGTTCTATATTTCCTTTAATTTTAAATTTTTTTTTTGGTATTAAAACTACCACACAACTACCGGAGCGAAGCCGGGCACCCTAGCTAGTATGTTATATAAATGTAAAATCAGTTGTAAAATGTTTAACACGAAGAGCTTTTCTCAATAAACATTTCACATAACGAATTAGCAAATTAAAATCATCATCTCGTTTATAATCGTAAAAAAAAAAAATGAAAAATTGGAAAAATATATATCAGCTTTTACCAATAGATTTTTTTTTTTTTTTCCTAACCTTTTCCTATAATAGAAGAAAATAAAATAAAGCTTTTATTATTATTATTATTTTTATGATGGTATTCGATTGTGGGTAGCCAATCCAAGTAATGGCTGTTCTCCAGATGTCGCGATACAGCCAGACGCCCCCCTGAAAACCCCAGCCTGCCCTCTCCTCCTCTAATCCACTTATCCACCAATTTCTAGGACGCTTCCGTCTTCGTCTTTCAGGTGGCTGTCAATCCAAAACTCGGTAAAGTGTATTTTAAGTCAATAGGTCCATAATGTGTCAAAGCTTTTAAAAAATTATATTTATTACGATTTAAAACTGCATCAATTAAAACTACAAGTAACTTTAAGCATTAATATATTTGTTCATGTATACGTATTGCAAGTTTGCTTTGAAAGTATAGATATCAAGGATTAAGGCAAATATCTCAAAAAAAAAAAAATATGGTAATAGAAGAAGTCGATTCTAATTTTGACAAATGAAGGCGTTTTCTGTAAGATGTTGGAAACAAAAAGACATCTCGCTAATTCAGTCTGTCCCGTTGAGGGTAACATTCAAATAAAAAAGTGAGCAGTACGTGGAACCAAGCCAGGAGAACAGCTTCGCATCATATTTTCTCAATTAGAGATTTATTTTTACACAATCTTACTTCTGTCTTCTTTTTATATTTTGATAACAATCATCATCTGTAGTAATAATGGATGTAAATATTTGCCCCAGTGTATTGTTTATAAAATTGTTTGAATTAGGAGAATAATTGAAAAAATACGTAAATTTCTTTTGCTCTGTCGATATATAGGGTAAACCATACAGCTATTAACACTCTGTACAGTTATTGACACCCCACCTTTAACTTAAAGAAATAAGTATACAAGACCCAATTTTATTTCAAGATATACATGAATCTAATGTTTGAAGGGTCTTCTAAGTCATCTATGAAGTAAGACTTTAACAAACTAACTATAGGGAAGATTTAACAATTAAATCCACAGGGTGTCGATAACTAGTTTTTGCACTTTTTACAATAAATATTGCCTTATGGTAAAACTATTGAACTTTTGACCCAAAGGATAGATAAAGAGGAGCTATAGGAAGTTTAAATTTGATCCCTTCATAAAAAGTATTTTTTTAAATTTAACCACAGAAATGTAGTCTTAAGGGTGTTAATAACAAGTGGGCCTACTGAATAACGTTATAATACTAATTAATACGTTAACTTTATATAGGTCCCTGGGATGATATATATTTTAGAGTTAGGCTAGGTAGAAAATCATTGATTCGCTGAATTTTTATGTTGGGGTAGGTTGGCCTAGTGTAATCGGGGCATGTTTTGTGCGTGCGGGGTTTGTTACGCCTAATTCTTCCCAAATTGCTTATCAGATGCCCAGTGGATTCAGTTTAAAAGCTGCAAGCTTTGGGCACGTATGATCATGGTTATAAGTAATCTTGGTTATATCAGTGCAAGTGGGCCTACTTAATAACGTTATAATAATAATTAATACGTTAACTTTACAATACTAATTTCACTTATATACTTCACAGGGATGATATATATTTTAAAGTTAGGCTAGGTAGAAAATCATTGATTCGCTGAGTTTTTATGTTGGGATAGGTTGGCCTAGTGTAAACGGGGCATGTTTTGTGCATGCTGGATTTTTGCGTCTGATTCTTCCCGAAGAGCCTACCAATAAGTGTTAAAGCTGCGAGTCGTTCTGTTCCAGTAATCTGCTTTCTATATTTAAAATATCGAGGTGTGTAATTGTCAACAATTTTTCTTTAAGATAGGTTGATAAATAACCAGGATTTTCAGTTAGATCTTTTTTTTATTTAGGAAAGCCAAAGTTTCGATTCCTACAAGTGGATCTTCATCACGGCTTCTGAGTCCATTGGCTTTCCTAAATAAAAAAATATTTTAAATATAGAAAGCAGATTACTGGAACAGAACGACTAGCAGCTTTAGCACTTACTGATAGGCTCTTTGGAAAGAATCAGACGCAACAAACCCGCATGCACAAAACATGCCCCGGGAATCAATGATTTTCTACCTAGCCTAAATGTAAAATATGCATCATCCCAGGGACGTATATAAGTGAAATTAGTATTATAAAGTTAATGTATTAATTAGTATTATAAGGTCATTCAGTAGGCCCACTTGCCCTGATATAAATATTGACAGGGAAAGAAATTTCCTTTTTTTTTTTTTTTTTAAATTATCCTTCCCATCCTATACACAGTTTATACAGCTGACATTCCTAACCATCCCAACACTGTTATCACCACCTACGCCGATGACACAGCTGTGCTAGCAGTTAATAATGTCCCAGACCTTGCATCCCAAACTCTCCAATCCCACATCACAATCCTCGAAGAATGGTTTCAATACTGGAGAATCAAAATCAATCCCAACAAATCACATTCACACTTCGTCGTAAACCTACGACCTCCTGTCCTACAGTATCCTTTAATGACACTCCACTTATCCCTGTCGAACAGATCCGTTACTTAGGACTTCACTTGGTCAAACGTCTTACTTGGAATCCCCAAACAAGACTGAAACAGCAAGAAACTGCTCGTCGCTTCCGACTACTTCAACACTTACTCGACAAACGCTCGAAACTACCAATTAATTATAAAAGGCTAATTTACAATCAATAGGTTGCCATGCTCCACCCTGAAATAACTCCCATCTATCTAAAAAAATAGGAAAACTAATCACAACTGCAAGGATATATTTTCCTTTTGCAATCACTTTCCGAATTAACACGTTAGGTGCGGCATCGGTCCCCGGGGTCCGATGCCTTACATTCTCTTCTTAACAGCCGATTTTCATATGAAAATTTCCGAAAGGCCGAACACTTCAAATACTCAATTTAGTCGATTTTTACTGAGATTATTGCATTTTAGTGCAGAAAATGTTGCTACCTTCTGAAATTCTGTTGTTTTTTAGAATCGGACTCCGAGGTCCGATTTTCGATAAAGAATGGCGTAAATCCTGTATCAGCCTGTCTTGCGCCTATTGTGTCTAGTTCTAATCCTTACCAAGAGGTAATGCCCTTGAGACGCTCATTTAATTCCCTTTTAATCAAAAGATAACGCTTTCGTCAAAGTATTCCCATCGGACCCCGGGGACCGATACCGTCCAATTCAGGATACACCTAAAATACGCCGCCGCATCTAACGTGTTAAACACTGATAACTTTTACGTACCTACGTATATAAATTTATTTTTTCTCCTCTTTTATTTTTTTTAAATCATTAAAAGTTTTCTTTTGAAAAAATATGAGGATCGACCAATGGGATTTGTGACATGTTTCACTTAAGACTGTTTCACCGCTGATAATGCTCGATCTCAAGTCATAAACGTGAGAACGGACACCATTAAATTATAGGAAGGCTGGTAAAAACCCTTTTATACACTTCTCTCAATACACATTCCTCGTCGAGATAAATAACAAGAATTATCGTCTCAGATAAAACAGAAATTATTTTTCACATAGGTACCCTTAATTACCCCGCAGACGTCAGGTATAAAATAAAATTGAAAATAGAGGTCATTCGTGTCGTAAACTGACAAAGCCTTTAAGCGCTATAAATGCTCCACCTGTTTCTCTCATCCCACATAGTTATACGAAAATCGTTAGCCAGCATTTCTGTATTATTGACAACATCATTAATATAATCGTAAGAAAACGTGAGATTAATCTTTAATCCCGATGATAGTACAATAACAAAATACGAATACTTCAAATCCTGCTATCGAGTATCAACACATGTTTGTTTTTATTCACTTGGACAAACAGGAATCTGAAATTTTCCGGTGCAAAAACATGTTTATCTAATGTTAATCTAGCCATTTATCGTTAGCTATTTATTTATTTAACTTATTATCACTTAAGTCCTTTAATATTTTAATTTCAATGCTTTCAGCTAATGTCCGTGATCACTTCATACTATAATAGATCAGTAAATGGCTTGTTAAGTATACTTGGAAAAATAATATTATTTAATCTTCATTGTAGAGAAAACACTTTCGCGATTACTGCTGAGTCAGCAAAACAGACTTATAAATAAATGCCACAACATTAAAAAAAAAAAAAAAAAAAAAAATGAAAGTTGTATGACTACTTTCTTGAAATATTGAATACATAGTTCACTTTCACACTATCCAGCTAACTGAGGTTGTAAAAAAAAAAAAAAAAAAAAAAAAAAAAGGTTTAAAATGAAGATTGGATGCTACTTTAGGATCAGAAGTCTCCCAAAAAAAAATTAATCTTGAAATTGTAGAGCAGCCGAATATGCACCACAAGCAGAAAATGATTGTTGCAATAATATCATCTTAATAGTATCATATAATATATAATTTTTAATTTATATCACTTTAAATACCTTTAGTCCCGCACCCTACTACAGTAAACCCTCGATACAGCGAACTGGTAGGGGGTTTGAAATTCATAGTCCGCTATAACGAGATTCGTTATAACCGAGGGTTCTTTTTTTTTAGCCAATTCCCACACTAATTTAATCGTATTTAGAAGGAAATTCATTCATTAGAACTAGTTAAATTAAAACGCATGTATGTAATTTATTTTTAAATGAACTGCATATTGATTAAATAATGAGATTTATTAATTTACCTGCCAAGTTCACTTGTGAGTTCTTTAGCCTTAGCTTTAATAAGAGGGTCTGAGATTGGTATTTGAGATCTCATTTGTTTAATTTTTTTCCAAATATTCATGAGCCGCAGAGCGCAGTCGTTTATTTGATGCTGAAGGAAATCCTTGGGCTGCGGTTGAATCTATTTTATCTTTGTTTTTATAACGGTTGAAAATGTTGATTTTGGAATGCCATATTTTTCTGCGATGGTTTTCTTACTTAGAATTCCCGATTCAATATCCTGGAGAATTTCAAATTTTTCCTCGATTGATAAGGATCTACGTTTGTGACACGTGTATACCAACGAACTCATTGTGTATTAAAAAAACAGTGTAAACGACTACAGAACACTGATTCGAATAATACAGAGGTCGAAGCAGTACTGAGCTAGGTTTGAGAAAAAAGACAATGGAATCAGAGAGAGAGAGCAATAGGAAATCGGATTAGTTAAGAGTAAAAAAAAAAAACCACCTCAATTCTAGAAACTGGAGCTACTTTGTCTTCCCGCGCTTATTCTGCGTAATACAGTAAAAAAAATATATATTAAAACTTCTATCAGTTCGTTATAGCAGAATATATTAATTCTCAGGCATCAAATTTAGTTCGTAGTTCGCACTACCGAGGAATTTCGCTATAACGAGGGGTTCAGCAGAAATATAATGGTAATTTTGGGGGGATAGTATTTTGGTTCGCTATATCGAGGTGTTCGTTATATCCGAGTTCGTAATAATGAGGGTTTACTGTATATAGGTGTCATATTCAGTTTAATAATCATCCTAGTGTATAACACTTTCAATACATAAATCTTATAATTATTCTTTAATCATAATGCATCCAAAGATCTCTTACCCTTCATTCAGTGACTTAATCTGTATCATTATATTTTTATATTATCCATATTTTTTTATCGTTATTACATTTTCTGATTTCTAACCACTTTGTATTTTGTATACTACATTTCATCTTATTTACTAAGGCTTCATTGCTACAGACCATTGTTACCTTATTATATGTTCACCTATAGTTTAATATTTCTGTACTTTACCTCAGATATGATATCTTAAGTTTTATCTCGTTTTCATTTATTACTTTTATCATGGCCTTACTTTAAGAGCTATAATTTTCAAAAACTACAAAAAAAAAAATATGTTTATGTTTATTTTATTTAACTTATTCAATCTTGACTTGGCTATTTGGACTCAGGAGACCCCAAAACGTGCATATCTGTTGAAAACCGGAAGTCGAAATTTTTCACGATCGCATATGGGTCATTTTCCCAGAAAGGGAGAATCTGAACTCGGAATTCTTGAAATTGAAAATGTCGAATTAACGTCTGAAAAATATTTAAGGATGCTCTTTACATAACTCCAATGCAAGGTTATACAAGAGCAGGGTGCATTTATTATTTAAAAAAAAAAAAAAAAAAAAAAAAAAAAGTGGGAAGACGGGAAAAGAAATGTGCTGAGGGTTCGTTTAAATATATTTTTTCTTGAGTTTTTTATTTCTATAGATTTTATTTATTTTTCTTTTATTTTTTTTTTTTTTTGCTGACAAAAATCCTTAGCCATCTATCAGCCATTACTTAAATAAAGATGCTTTTGAAATAAATGATAGACCATCGGAAACGTCTCAAAGACCTTAATATGTATAAAGCAACGAGAAAATATAAATGCAATTAGTTTTCGGGTAGAGACAGATGGGACAATGACTCCTAATGTTTATGACCATCCAGTTTTTTCACATTTACAACTTAAATACTGCAGTTTTTTCGACAAAACGATAGACCTTTGGAAACGCGCCAACGAGTTCTATAAGTAATAAGCAGCGAACAATTTTAGATACAATTAATCTCCAAGTAAACTTGAGCGGAAGAAAAACACCCGATATTGTATTGTATGACCATCCATTTTTATCTATTCAATACTTAAATACAGCCATTTTTTTAAACAACGATAGACCGTCAGAAACGTATCAACTTTCTCTAAAAGATGAAAGCAATGAAAAAATTTCGATACAATTACCTTCTAAGTAGCTACGGGTGGGACAATGACACGGGTTGTATGCCGCTCACACCGCAGCACCTACGTTGTTATCCTGACGGTTCCACAGTGACTGAAAACATTTGGCGGCAAAAAGAGTTCTTACCCGAGATGTATTCCTACTTTTAGCCAGAAGCCGCAGTCATCTGTATAGGTTAAAACTGCCAAAACACGAAAATACTACGTAAGTAGGGAAAAACCCAAACACCGGGGACAAGTCTCTTACCTCCTCTGTGTACTATTCTATCATTCTTAAAAATATCGCATACCTCACATTCTAATCTTGAGATGTTTTGAACAGCACCACAGTTGTAAAAAATTCAAAAAGCGTCAATGGTCAATTCGTAGCCGAACGTAAAGTTTGGAAGCTGGAGTTGTGACTTGACCAGGGAAGGAGATTTCCACTGGTCATATCAAATCAAAATTCAACCTTTAATTTTTAATGTTATATGAGTAAAACCCTACGTAGTCGACAGGGCAAGTCACAGAGCCTAATTAGAGGTTGTTTTAATGAACAAAAATGGTGAGGGGGCTTCAGAATCCATCGGGGACAGCGATTTGCCCTTTCTGGGAAAATGACCCATATATATCCCTTACTATATTTCATGTGTAGGTAAGTGGAAGTAAAAATACTAAGATGGTATCTCTTGTAAACTGTATAACGATCGATATTTACTCACACCAGCCACGTGCTCAGTAAAACAAAACACTGGCATAAACTGACTTGGTGTATTTTTAAACATTAAATGAGCAGGCGGGGGATAACAACTCCTTTGTTCTTTTACGACTGGTAAAGATGTTGCAAAAGTTGGTTAACGTTTAACATGCTTAAAGGTAAGTGTACTCAGCGTATAGATTGCAACGAGCAACTATAACTGTAGCATCTTTTGGCAGCGGAAAGTGGTGTAGGGTGCCAAAATTATCTGTCAAACACGTGTGTAGATGCGGTTTATAAGACGTGCGGGACAAACATAAACCCATCCAAGTGTTCGTCGTCCATCAACTTTATCTACTGTCGGCCCCGGGAACATAAGAGCCCTCTCCTCTGTTTACACAAAGTTCACCTCATAACTAATGAGTAGTTCCTTCCGATAATGGAGAAAAAACCACTCGCGGCATCAATCTTAAACGAATAGTTTTTAGACGAAAATAGCGCTCCATTCAAATGTTTACGATGGAGAGACAAGTAACTGAGTGCTAGGTTTTAGATTCCTCAGATTAACATGACTGCCGAAGTTGTTTTAAAAAAGTTCCTTTTATTTTATTCAAATTATGATTCCGACTGTTAAAGTTAAAATTCTAGGGTGTTTTTTACTTTACCCACTCCAGTTATTTGTTTATATTATAAGGGATGTATAAAAAAAAAATTATATACATTAAGGAGGTTACCTACCTATTACCTCGTTAAAGTTGTTTTTGCTAACAATGAATTTGATAAAACTGAGTAAGGTTCTTAAATCAGAAGAAATGGCATTTAAGACATTTCAAAGGTTAGGTATCTTATTCATGATGTATAAGATATTTAACTAATTTACACTTTTGAAAATCGTGTTTTCTGGTACATCAATGAGAAAAAAAACATTAATTGTTTGGAATTTATTATCAATGCCTTTCTTTTTTTTTTCTTTTTTTAACACGAAACGGCCAGCAAGGGCCACGCGCATATCATTTCCGTTTCCTCCTCACATCCTCTTCCTTCCTCTTACTCCAATACTCTCTCATCCTCCTGGACTGTTCCCTTCTCTCCTCCTCAGTCCATTTTCTCCTTTGTCTCTCCTTCCTACCCAACCCCAACCCCTTTCAGTTTTTCCCTGAAAAGCTCTCTATCCAAGCAATCTTTTAGCCTGTCCAATCCCTCTTTTCTTTTTTTTACATAACCCCCACCCCCATACTTTTATAGCTGCAGACTTGGTCAAAAACAATTTTCTTTTGTCTTTCACTATTCATCCTGACTATGTGCCCGTAGAACTTCAGTCTCAACTATTTCTTCTGGATGTAGAATGTTACAAAAAAATTTCAGTTAACGTTTACATTAATCTTGAATGTTTTTCTAACAACTACTAATTACATAAAAAAAGTTATTTATCTATCTCTGTTTAATATTCCGTAATATCGTTAAGAAGAAAATTGTTGTTATCATCGGGGGGGGGGGGGGGGGGAGAGAAGTTTAAGAACCCATAGCTTTATTTTATTTTATTTTTAATCAACTCTAAATAATGTTTTAAAAAAATATTTCATGATATTGCATTATTTACATATTTATAAAACATTGGATGTAAAAAAAAAGTAATATAGAGGGAAATGAAAGTCATTTTTCTAGATAAGTAGAAATTTTATTTCCATGTTTGATAAAATTTATCATTCATGATGTATAAGATATTTAACTAATTTACACTTTTGAAAATCGTGTTTTCTGGTACATCAATGAGAAAAAAAAACATTAATTGTTTGGAATTTATTATCAATGCCTTTCTTTTTTTTTCTTTTTTTTAACACGAAACGGCCAGCAAGGACCACGCGCATATAATTTCCGTTTCCTCCTCACATCCTCTTCCTTCCTCTTACTCCAATACTCTCTCATCCTCCTGGACTGTTCCCTTCTCTCCTCCTCAGTCCATTTTCTCCTTTGTCCCTCCTTCCTACCCAACCCCAACCCTTTTCAGTTTTTTCCTAAATCAATTTCCAGTTCATTGTTTTTAAATAAAACGTAAACATCCTACTTGATATTCTATATTTGATATTTTATTCAACTTTCAAACACCGAATACTCTTTTTGGACACCCTGTACTTGGAACAAACTTTCTTACTGTATGAATAAAAAAATCGTCAAATGCTCTGGAACAGTATATTGAGCAAGCAGAGCTAACATTATTATCTTATTTTCTAATCATGTTAGATATGACTCTCTTGCCAAATATGTTATGAGTTCTGCTACATTCTCTATTCTCCTGTTAGGCATATCGATATAAGCCGAAATATATAAATAATTTTTTATTTCTCTGTGTTTCAGCGACAAAAGAAGTAGCGGAGAAGGTGAACGAGGAATCAGGGAGGATGGAAACGGGGCAAGTGGGGGCGCACTACCCCTGGCTGGCACCACACTATCACCCCTTGCCCCCTCGGGCCCCCGATCTCCAAGCTGCTTCCCTCTACAAGATACCACCGGCTCTCTACCCGAGGCCCGTACCATTCGGCTTCCCTTTTCCACTCATCAGGGCGACACCATACGGCTTCGCACACACTGTTCCCTCTACCACTTACAGCATTCCCTGTCATGAGGTAACAGCTCACATATAATATATATATATATATATATTTTTATTATAGAAACATAATATAGCTATTTATTCTGATCAAAAACCTAGTAATCTCGGCTTACAAAGCATATGCAAAATTAGTGTAGATATTGATATAGGTAGATATATTTATTTGTCTTTGGGGGAAGTCCCCATATAAATAGAGTCTGGCTGGGCTGTATAACGATACACATTATTGAGTTTTAGAAAGTATCAAATACATCTCATAAATTTAGTTTACTTGGGCCGGGATAGCCGAGCGTGTTGGAGCGCGAACCGCTTTAGCACGCTCGAGCCGAACGGTGGCGTAGAGTGCTTCGAGTATATGGAGTTCTTAGACAAAAATCTTTCGACTATGGAATATTATAGTAAACTAGCTGTATATCCCGGTTTCACCCGGGGAATTTCATTTTTCTAATAAACGTGAACAAATTTAAAGTGAATCATAACGATTTTTATAACAATAAAGAATATACCCAGAGACTGGCTGAAGTTATGAGATTTTAATATGGGCAGGTGTTCGCACCTAGTAAGAAAGATCCACTGAGCGAAATTTGGGGAATTTAGGACAAATGGTATGGATTTTTATTAAGAAAAAACAAACTAACAGAAATTCATCTTTAAGCTGTATAACCCGGTTTGATCGGGGAATTTCATTTTTCTAATGAAACGGTTGATTTCGTAAAAAACCATTGTAAAGTGAGTTCATTACGATTTCTATAACAGTAAAGACTATCAGCTGGAGATCGGCTGAAGTTATGCAATTTTAATATGGACAGGTGTTTGCACCTGGTATGAAAAAACTACTGGCGAAATTTAGAGAATTTAGGATAAACGGTATGGATTTCTACAAAAACCAAACAAACAAACAGAAATATTGGCCTGCAGTTTCAGCTTCTCGCAAATCGGCTTGCCTAAGCCTTTGTGGCGCAAAGCGGGCCTCGTATTCCTGGGCAGACTCAGTTTCCCGCGATTCTGCCTGTCTAAGCCTCTGTTGTTCAATCCTATTTTGATGTTCGTCGAGAGTTTCAGCTGCTCGTATTTGATGTTGTTTTTAAGCTTTTGAGCTCACTACTCCTATTGAAGATCGCTTCTTAGGAGGCATTTATAAAAAATAAATTCACCATACATGTAAATAAACCTGTTGTGATGTTAAAAAAAAACAAAAAACATATGGTTTAAAAATCCCAGAACTCGACGCCTACCAAGGGACGGTCTTACCGGGCCTTGTTGGCCTCTTCAAAATCTATAAAATGATTTTTTAGGCCGTTTTTTCGACTCAAACGGTCGATTTCGTAAAAAAAACCATTGTAAAGCGAGATCATGACGAATTTTTTAACAATAAAGAATATACCAAGAGATTGGCTGAAGTTATGCAATTTTAATATGGACAGGTGTTCGCACCTGGTATCAAAGAACCACTGAGCGAAATTTGGAGAATTTAGGACAAACGGTATGGATTTCTATAAAGAACAAACAAACAGAATTTCAACTTTATTTATATAGATTTTGTGCGGATTACGAATATACCTCATATGTGGAGTAGGAAATAATATTTGGCAGAATTAGAGCCAAAAACAAAGGAACATTACGGTTTTGGCAAAATATGTTAGATTTAATGGAAAATAGAGAATCATTTCTTTCGAAATATTTCTTAATTTTAATAGCAATTGAGTTAACAAATATATGTAAATATTGTAATTAATGATTATTTATATCTTCAGGAACATTTTAAATCTAAAAGCAAGAAAACTAAGAGCAATAAAATAAAAACTAATAAAATCGAATCCGCCCCGGGAGGGTTGACTTTTATTTCGTGGAGGCCCCACGCAATAAATCTCGACCTACCCACCATGGTTAGAATAGGTTAGTTATACCTATAGAGTAACTCCCCGTATGCCACACATGGCCAGATGCTGATAACATATGATGCTAAAATGAGGTTATTAATAATGTATGCAATTGCCAACATAAAGAATTACTTAATTACGTCTTAAACCATAAAATAAATATGAAATATATAAAGCTTTACAGATTTAAATCTATATGTTTAAAATGCCTCATATCCACAATTGATTTCTGAATAGAGTCCACATTCCTACAAAAACTCACACATGTAGGAGTCGTGTATGTCTCTTGAGGTAGAACAGAATTACCTTTTTTTTTTTTTGTTTATTGAGTTATCCACAATTCATTTTACCCAATTTTAGAGCTTTGTATTGCAAACTACACCTGTGGTACACGAAACGAAGTCACTTAATTTCTTCTATGAGATTTTTTCTTTTTTTTTAAGCTTTTTTCGTGAATACTTTTATTCAAAATATATAAAATCATAACACTCCTGTTCTTACTTTTATAACTGTATATTAAACTCAGTTATAATTTATGTACTTTCTTGGTGATTTATTAGGAATCATAATGAATATGCAAAACTACATCACGAAACCTTTGGGAAAATACCTTTATTGTAATATCTACCACATGTTATCATTGTCTCGTGTTTTTTTTTAAACTGTTATTTTATAAGGTGAGAAAAATATTAAAATATAAGTAGTTTTTCCTTCTGAGTTCCCTTAAGGAACTGAACCGCAGTACAACTTTCTGAATGTTGTTTGTTTCTATTATCCAAAATATTGAAAGAAGCTAATTAGGAAACAAAGTTTGATTACCCTCCTCTTATTTAAAAAATTACCCTCTCTCGGTTGTTCACAGCCAAAGTGTCGCTAGGTTCTCGGTGGCTTTAAATCTCAAAAACAGTAGTTACAATGGTTATAACTACCTTCCACTCTCCTCCTTTCATAACTGCACACGGACTATTATTAAGAGCCACAAATCACTTAAAGCTATTTTGCATGTAATAAACAATGTTTTATTCTGCCTTCCTTTAAAGGCGACTTGTCGGGGCTAACCGCCCACATAAAACCAACCAATTTTTTTTCATAAATTCCTCTCAAAGTAAGTATTTGTCGATTGGGGAAGGAAAAGTGAGACAATATGAGAAAGTAATGAGATAAATATTTAAAATGCAGCTTAACTAACTTATTTAAAAAGAAATACTAAAGAAAGAAAGTCATGATTCCGTAAACTATCCACAAACTGGATCGAAATGATAACAAGAGTAGAGGCAATAGTGGCAAGAATATTGCAGTTATAGGACCAGACTGAGGGGGGGGGGGGTCGAAGGGGGGCAATGGGGGGGATTCAAGAAAGCAAGCAACCCGTTAGGAATCTGCAGCCAGAAACGTTAATAATACAGAAGGCCTGGTCCCAGGTCCTTTTATCGCAACCGTAAACGTCGAGGGTCGCTCAATATGCTGAGCATAAAGTCTCCTTTTTATACAGGCTACTTTTAATGAAACTATCTCTCCAACACCGTTAGAAGACTTATTAAAAGACAGACTTTTTTTAGAGCTCATAAAACCTTTTCAAATTAGCGCACTTACCCTTCTCTTAAATTGAATCTCGAGTGTCCAATATAAAAAGGTAAATTTTATCAGCGATATTTCGAAGAGTAGCCTGTTGGCAGCTATAGCTTATCTTTATCGTCACTATTTACCATTCACGAATCCTTTTGATAAAATACGATGCGATGTTTAAAACATCTCCTTCCCCAAACTATTAAAAGGGTAATAATTTAGTGAGTCCTCAATGACTATTATTGGCTTCTTATTGGAAAACTCTCTTAGTCTGTTTCATTTCAAAAATGAATAGTAAATATTTAAAACAAATAGAATTGCCCTTCGATAATTATTTCAAATCCATTGTGGCCATCTTATTCTCAGACTTATCGGAGGTCGTAGGTGAAACCTTTTGAACTAGAGAGTTAGGGGACCCAAAAAGTTTGGATTATTATTATTATTATTCTGGCGCTACGGTCCTGCAAGAACCCGGGCCTCCAACACCACAGCCGACCAATCTCTGCGATCCTGTGCTACTCTTCTCCAGTTTGGTACACCCAGCAGTCTCAGGTCCTCCTCGACATCATCCAGCCATCTAATTCGAGGGCGTTCTCTGCTTCGTTTACCGTCCGGTTTCTCATGGATTATTCTTCTTACTATCCTGTGCTCCGGCATTCTTTCCACATATCCAGGCCATCTCAGTCTGGCTTTCTTTATTAACGTCACCATGTCCGGTTCTCCATATAGCTCCATCAGCTCCTCGTTCTTTCTTCTTCTCCAAGTTTGGGATTGGAAACGATAAATCTGCATGGGTTTAAGAATAATTTCGTTTGTGACAGAATAAGGAGCATTGAGAATCCTACACGGAGTATTTTGGATTGCAAGGTAGTTTTATGGAGTCTAACTTCCATCAAATGATTTTCTGGTTCCCGCCGTAAAGAAAATGCAGAAACATCGTACTTGCTAAGCGGCATCTCTTGCTCTGGTAGGATCCAATTCGATGCCGCTGAAGAATAGTGGAACGTTTGAGCAAGATCTGTGAATATTTGATTCCGAAGAGAAATGTAAGCAAGCAACAATACTTTCAAAAGGTTACCGAGTTCTTATTAAGTATCTTTGAAAAAATTTAAATAATTCAATCTAGAAAATAATTTACAAATTAAAACATTTACGAAAACCCTCCCTGATATCCTTCTTGGTAAGGGAGAACCTTACGAAGAATCCTAAACGGGCTTAATTATGCATCATATATTAATTTATTACATTGATCGAAAAGAATAGATATGAATGGTCTAAGCAGAGTACACAAACCAAATTGTAAACACATTTCTACTAGTTTGAGTGAAATCTGGAAATAAATAATTTTAAGGCCATGAATCATCTATTTTTAAAAATTTGAATTGCAACATTTTATCATGCAAAGAAAAAAATTGCCTGTTGAACATAAACAGGCCGAAGTCTAACACAACAGTACGTGGAAACGTGGGGTAAACCATTCAGTTATTGGCACTCAGTACAGTTATTACACTCCGACTTTAACTTAAAGAAATAGGTAAACAAGTCCTAATTTTATTACAAGATATACATGAGTCTAATGTTTGAAGGGTCCTCTAAGTCATCTATGAAGTAAGACTTTAACAAACTAACCATAGGGAAGATTTCACAATTAAATCCACAGGGTGCCAATAACTAGATTTGGCACTTTTATCAATAAATATTGCCATATTGTAAAACTAATGAACTTTTGACCCAAAAAAACCTCTTGAGTCTTTTTGAGGATAGATAATGAGGAGCTATAGGAAGTTTCTATTCGATCCCTTTATAAAAAGTATTTTTTTTTTTAATTTAAAAACAGAAATGTAGTCTCAAGGGTGCCAATAACTGTAAGGTTTACCCTTTTATATTCCGTAAATATCGTACATGGCTGGTAGTTTATATATATATATTGCAGTGGACATATCGTAGACTCGTTTATGGTTTAGTTTAGAGCGCGTTCATTCTAAATAAGTGAAAGAGCTTTGCGGAGGCCTGCAACTATAAATCTAGTTGGTGGATGGAGTTGCGCTGTAGGAAACTGGCCGTAAAATCAATCCATCATAGAGCTCCCAGGCTTCACCCCCCCCCCTTCAACACCCCTACTCAGTCTACTCAGTCCAGGTTTTAACTATACAAAATGCGCATTTAGCGAAATATTTTAGAGTACTTTAATATTTCATCTCATTCTTATATCTTCTCTATCAGAATTTAAACTGAAAGGATGAAGTAACAATTGAAAGATTCAATAGGCTTCAATTCCTATGGTTACATCGAAAATTCGTTCCCATATATTTAAATTTTTTGACTGCAATAATCCACACTTTCTTATGGTTTCATAATTATAAAATAATTTAGATCAGTGTTTCCCAAAGTGTGCGCAGTGCAGCGACTGTTCTCTTGGGCAGCCGTGAAATGTTTCCAGTAAAAAAAAAATTGTATTACTAATATTATTACTTTACAAAATATTAAGGTAACAACAGGAAAAAGGTTTTAGTTTATTTTATTATTTTAGTTAATTTGAAAACTAACCAAACAAAATCAAGCTTTGTATTTAACCCTTAGCTTGTCAAGGTACCATATATGACACCATGACTTTGTGGATGTTTTCCCCGCTCCAGGATGAATATTTTCGTTTCGTTTCTTTTTCACCATCTAGGGAATTTATCTGAGAAGTGATTTGGTTATATTGATTGATAGTGGCAGATAATTTAGCCGAGCAAACAAGTAAAACCTTCTTCAAGATCAACACAAACAACAAAATGGCGCTACATAGAGGAAACATAAGTTTTGTAATATTTTATCTAATTGACATAAAAGTAACTTTTTTTTAGTTATTTTTACTGTTTTTGGTGTATTATATCACTAATTTAATAATTATAATCCCCAAAACACAAAATTCCATTTATTTGATGAAAAAATCGTGCAAGGTACCATATATGGTACCATACCAATAAACTTTTATGCATTCACAAAAAAAAATATTTTTTCTTCATATTTTTGTTATTGTATCCCCCAACTGACAGAAAAATATCAAAATTTAAAAAAAAATCACTGTGGATCTATTTTCGCGTCAATTGTGCGAAGTGAATGTATTGAAAGCAATCAAAAAGACAAGGATAGTCGCAACAACCAATTACTGGACACTTACTACTATGACTGTCCAGTCTCATTATACATAAATATCCCGCGAAAACTGAAATGTATTTCACATTATAGCAAAAAAATAGTACTTATCTACTTTTAATATTTCACTGTTAGTCGACAATTTTTTTTTTTTTTTTTTTTTTTTTTGGCTAATGGCCTCCATTGAAGCCCTATACTGGCCGAGCCGAAAAATTGAAGTCAAAATATTTAATTATTTATTAAACCAAACGGAAAAAATAATATGTATTCATTTATAAATGCGTATTTGAATTCGAAATGAAGAAATCTATGTTTGTTTTGAGATTAGATTTCCTGCACCACGGAAAAGTTCTAATATGTAAAGGACGCCATACCTGATTCCAAAAAGGTTTTGGAACCACTGGAAGATTCTATAATATCAGATTGGGATCACATATTTGACAAATTTTATCATCGTAATGGTTTACGTTATCCACAAAACGAGACAAACATTTTTTAGAAAAGTCCATTTTTTTTCCTGAAATGAATAGCTTTCAGCGGTGACGACAAAAATGTTTTTATTTAATAGCTTTTCTTAATAATACTAAATAATTATTGTTTCCAAAGCATTAACAATGAGAGCATTATGATAGGTACTGAGTTCAATAACGGTTCTTTGCTGAATAGTTGAATATTTTAAGGCGTTTAAAAAATAAAAATGAAGAATTAATGAATAATTACTACTTATAATTTATTTAAAGACTTTTTCTGTATTGTTGGTGATCGTCTGGGAAAAGGCTAGTAAGCCATTTGGATGCTAGGGGAATGCATATTCAACAAACGATTCCATTCTTAACATTTGCTTGAACTACGCGAACAAATTTTATTTTGATTCGTGTTTGTAAAGGCTTAAGGAGAGCGGGGTTGCTCATTGATTAGGCATTGAGCTACTTTGCTCAAGGTCCCGATTTCGAATCTAACTTGGCATGATCGACTCGTTTGCCAAGAGACTCTCATGTGACAACTCTCTCAACCTCTATAAAATGGGTACCCTTTATTGAATAATTATGTGGGAAAAATCTGGCGGTTGAGCGGGATCACAGGCAAATCACCTTGCCACGTTGTCCAATAAATAGTACTTCCTTACACAGTTCGGAACCGAAGACCCCTCATGGGTTGTAGCTGTACATTTTTATATACATTAGTATAGTGATAGCATCAAAGAATAATTGATCGATTATTTCCCCTATTTAATTACTATGAAGTATGAATGAACATCGCTGTTTTTCATTTGATAATCGATGACAACTACTTCGATATTATCGATTATCGATTAATCTAAAAATTAAATCTTTAAGGTACTGCTGTTACATTATTATTACGCTCTTGATAGAACGTTTTTTACTTGTTGCGTGTTACTGTTGTGAACTCGGAAAATTTAGTTGTAGCGCTTTAGGATTTTTTATTTTTTTATTTGTGAGTGAAAGAGATCGTTATGTCCCCATTTAGTCGGGTTTAGACAAAGTAGCTGCGTTTTCGGGTCAATGTCGTGCCTGATTTAAAACTTCAAAGGAATCGGATTACACAAACAATCTGAAAAACCACATGTTTCCATTAATTAATTGAAGGAGGAAAATTAAACCTTTTAGATGTGACTATTTGTTAGAGAATCAATATTTATATTTATATTAAAATTTAAACATAATGTTTGTTCAAATTATATTCGATTTAGGTCTCACAATATTATAACATTTACAACCAGTTTTTTGAAGAAACGCAACCCCTTAAATTAAATTAACCGTCTTTATTCAATCATATCGACGTTTCGGGCTGTCTACCCATCTTCAAAGTTATTATTAATAATAATTATTCATGTTCATACACATATAGGGTAACTATACCAATAGTTGACAGTTTAAGAAAAATAAATTATATAATTGACACTGTTAACCAAATATTGATGTTAGAATAATCTTTGTTGTGAATTTAGTTAGGCCAATCCCTCTAGAAAACTGGAAATGCAATATCCTATGGTCTACATTTACGGTTTTTATAAAAAATGATTTCTTAGAAACTTATAAAATGATCCAATAGTTGACACATCAAAATGCGAAGTTTTGGAAAGTTGAAATTTATGGTTTTAAAGTTGACACATGCATTAATTTTTTATTTCTTATGATTTTTAATAGGTAATAAGGACTGCAATAACAGTTAATATATTTTTTATTTATAAACTAGTAAATTCACAATGGAAACAAAATAAAATTTGCACGATTTAATTATTTTATACACAAAAAGCTTAAATGAGACAAAAAACAAACCAACATATTTAAACGAAAAATGAGATCATCCAGCTAACTAAATATGATGAATAGATTTTAGTAATGGCCAGAAGTTTCTTTTTTTAATGTTGGGTTTGCACAATTTTAGACTCTCCAATGATGAACTTCACTCTTCCGGTGCTCTTTTAGACAATTAAAGGTGGCCATATTCATTGGTTGGATGAAATGAGTAGCATTTTGATTGTGCGACTAATAGCAAGTATGTCATGTTATTTGCAGAATCAGAAAGTGGGGAGAGTCAGATGAGACGCTTGTCCATTCAGGAATAGGATTATTGGCAATGCAATTTTGCTCTCAATGATCCATGGATAGAACCCACTAGCTATAAATTCATAAAATAAGACACATTTCATCCAGCCAGAGTCAGACTTACATAAACCACGCCCAGATGGAACACTTGAGTTGATGGTGTTGTTCTCTTAGTTAATAAATGTGGTTCTGATAATTATTAATATATATATATATATATATATAATATATAACGATTAATTTTAGTTAAAATAAATGCAGTTCCCAGAGGTATTAGATCGAAGTGTTCGGACTGCCTGATGATTTTTTTTTTCCTAATATCATTTTTCCCGATCCAGTTGATTGGAATCTATAAAAATGAAGATGAAGGGGAGGCCTTGTTATATTAATATTCGACAAAGGATGAGACATAAAGTTGGGATTAGGAGAGCGCGGATCGTAAAATGGGACGCCCACTAAAGTCCAATCCTTTATTAGGAAAGGATGTGTAGTATCCAAGCTGCTTTATACCTCACTTTATTTTCCGATTTACTTTGATACCTCTCTTAGCTTATTATACATGTATATTTATTGTCATTAAATTCACTCAAGTTAGACTTCTTTATAACCGTTCAGATCATATTCCCTAGGACGCAGAAGTTGTAAAACAGCAGCAGCGATAAATTATCTTTCCTGTTTTTTAAGTACCAAATTACTTACTAAGAAGTCTTCCAACTTACATCTAATCGATTAATGAAGAGATCTGAGAAAAATATTCAATATTTAAGATATATAACAAATTAATTTCGATAAGACCGAATACCTGGCAGTGAACAGTTAAGAGGCCGCGGACCTTCAGATCAATGGGAAGATCTGCAAGAGGGTAAACTCCATCAAATAGCTCGGGTCAACAATCCATGAGAATGCACGTCAGAACCTGAAGTTAGGAGGAGAGTAGGCCTGGCAAGAAAGGTGACTAGAAGGCAGAGTTGGGCAAATTGTAATCTGAATAATGATTAATGAATATGAATAATTGTAATAACCATTATTCATAATCAGTGCGGAGTATTTTTAATGATTATTGAGTGTTAATGGTATTCATTTGAAATTAATAATGAATAACTGTAATTCAGTTAATCATGATACTGATAAATTCAGTTCGTCATTATTCATGAATAAAATATATTCATGAGCTAGGATTAATATAATGTTCATCAATCATGAATACCTAACATTCATAAATCATGAATAACAAATGTTCACCAATCGTCAATATAAATAAATAAATTCAGGAGTATTTTTGAACCATCCCTCAGCTACCCCGCAGAGACCTGGCATTTGCGCCATATTCATCTGTAATAATGTTGAGATACCATTAAAACCTCTGTCACTATATATTCCTAAGCACAAGCTTAATGGTAAATTTTTATAAAGAAATGAAGTAAAAAAGTTATGATTAGCCTAGATGGATCATACATTTTTACACTATATTTGAAAAAAAATGAGTAGGATTTTATAGGATAAACCGTACAGTTATTGGCACCCTTAAGACTACATTTCTGTCAATAAATTTAAAAAAAAATACTTTTTATAAAGGGATCAAATAGAAACTTCCTATAGCTCCTCATTATCTATCCTCATAAAGCCTCAAGAGGTTGTTTTGGGTCAAAAGTTCAATAGTTTTACAATATGGCATTTATTGTTAAAAGTGTAAAATCTAGTTATTGGCACCCTGTAGATTTAATTGTAAAATCATCCCTATGGTTAGTTTGTTAAAGTCTTATTTCATAGATGACTTAGAGGACCCTTCAAATATTAGACTCATGTATATCTTGTAATAAAATTAGGACTTGTTTACCAATTTCTTTAAGTTAAAGTTGGGGTGCCAATAACTGTACTGAGTGCCAATAACTGTAGAAGCTTACCCTATCTTGGAGAAATAGTTGAATGAAAAAAACCACTTGTTGGGTCACAGGTATAATTTAAAATTATTAAACTATAATTTTATAAAGGCATTGATAATAAATTCCAAACAATTAATGTTTTTTTTCTTCTCTAATGTACCAGAAAACACAATTGTTAAAAGTGTAAATTGGTTAAATATCTAATATATCATGAATGATGAATTTTAGCAGACTTGGAAATGACATTTCTAATTATCTAGAAAAATGACTTTCAATTCCCTCTATATTACTTTTTTTTTACATCCACTGTTTTATAAATATGTAAATATTGCAATATCATGAAATAAATTTAAAAAAAAATTATTTAGAATTAATTAACAATAAAATAGAGCTATGGGTTCGTAAACCCCCCCCCCCCCCCGATGATAACAATGATTTTCTACTTAACGATATTACGGAATATTATATAGAGATTTTTTTTTATGTAATTTGTTTTACGCGACATTTATTTATTCATAAATAAATAAATAGAATCATTAGTTGAACTGTGGTATTTTAGACCGTGATTGAATATTAAATCCTCAAGAAATAGAAAAAGATCTCCTGTAATCCAAAGAACTTTTTAAAGAGCGCAATATACCTATCATAAAGTTATAATTCCATAAAATAGAAACCTCTAAACAAAAGAAAAAGAAGTTACAAACGAGATAGATACAAGTATTCTTTCTTCATGTGACAATAAATTTTATTTAGTACATAATATTTCATAAATCATAGAACGTAAATTTTCCATATAATATTAGAACGATTCCTTTTATGTTCATACATCATGAGAAAATATCTATTGTTGATCTATAAATAAAAGTTATAAAATTAACAATAGATAATGTGACCATTTGTATTATAATGAGGAAAAACTTGGGCAACTGCCAACTAACTTCAAGCACTTATTCTGCTAAGCTTACAATTTTCAATTGTTTTTTTATGCATGTATTGCATCATACAGGCAAGGCATAAGAGTACGATAGGTCACATGTACTGGCAATAACATAACTTTTTATTTATAACATTGATACGAAAATATTGAATATTATTGTATAAACACAATAATAATTAGGAAATTGGTTAATATTTTTTTATGATCCTTATAGCTTTATTTGCTTCATACATAATGTGGTCGGTTAACTTCTCAATACCCGGAAGTAAGTGGCGTATTTACATCAACGTAAAGAATATTTTACTTCTGTGTTCGATTGTTATGTATGATTATCCTTCTTGAAAAGTGTCCTTAATTTGTTTAATGTATTTATTTATATGTTCATCCCATCATTTATATCTATGATCCATAAATTATGGGTATTTATATCTCATACATTTTTTTTTTTTTTTTTACTAAGGATTTCTTCATGCTTGAAGTTACCCTCAACCAAACTCTTCAATCTAATAAAGCTGATCAAATCCATTTTTAACTGAAAAGTACGCGATGTGAGGGAGCTTATATTACATTTATAGAATGGGGTTAACTTTTATCACAATAATAATTATTTAATTCACTTTACAAACAGTTAGCACTCATTAAATGAGAAATTGATAATTTTGTATTGACCATAATCTGATGTTGACATTCTCACCGTTTAAAGGACAACGCTATCTTATAACTTTTAATCTTAAAGGCTTAGCACAACCCTTATCAGGACTTGAGGAACAATGGACAGATTTTAGGTAAAGGACATTTCTCACATAATACATCAATATCATTTTACACTCACCAACTTCCTCCCACCCACTAACTATTTCTTGATTTATTAACAACCTTCTACGATAGTTTAAATGATGATCAGGATTTTCAGTTTGAATTTTTTTTTTTTTTTCGAAAGCCAACGTTTCGATCCAACTTGTGGATCTTCAGTAGGGCTAAAAGAAAACACATATATGAGTATCTATGCTAGAGGAAGACTATAAATTAATATTTTACAGAACTGATAATAATATAAAAGATGGTAAGCATTATACATTATTTAAATATCCATGTATAATGCTTACCATCTTTTATATTATTATCAGTTCTGTAAAATATTCGTTTATTGTCATCCTCCAGCATAGATACTCATATATTTGTTTTCTTTTAGCCCTGATGAAGATCCACAAGTTGGTTCGAAACGTTGGCTTTCGAAAATAATTTTTTTTTCAAACTGAAAATCCTGATCATCATTTAACCCATCGTAAAGATTAACAGTTGACTATCTCTCACCTCTATAATAACCTTCTAGATCCTCTGGACAAATGACTCTTGCAGTCACATCCCTGTAGTCAACCTCTTGTTATAAGACGTGGTAGTCGTAATCTTTGGGAGACCTGGAATGGACTCTTGCCGTCACCCGTTATAGTCATGTAAATTTTTATTACCACAATAAATGAAAATTTATTTCTGCAATGTCTCCACCAAATCTGTGATACTTCACGATTACGTAACCTTTCGAAATAGGCCAGGTCGAGAATTAACATTCGCCTAGTTTTCTTCAAAATGATTTGAGTATGTAGTTTTAAAACCTAGTTCACACTAGACACTGTCTCGACGCGGTGTATATACCGGTTTTTGTCTTGTCTAGCGTCCACATTAAACATTAAATCATTAATTGAACATTGAAAAATTAATATATCAATTATGAGTTGTTATACTAACAGACCTTATTCCTTATATAGTTGGCGAGCTGTTTTTTTTTTTTTTTTTTTTTTTTTTTTTTTTTTTTTTTATAGTCAATTTTGAAAACAAAAATTTAAATTGACATTAGTAACTTTTTTTTTTGCTCCAAGACTTGCCACCCAAGTCCTATTTTGCCAAATGATTATACATACTTAGTCACAAGTCAATGAGAATATTAGTTAGTGAAGCATACCGAAAACTGTAATAAAAACAATAATCAGGTTGTTATGGTCTAACTTACCGGCATTTCCCCCACACTTGTCGAAAATCTCTCTTTTTATTTAATTCTGATATTTTTTTTCTTTTTGTGATTTGTACATTAACACAATTTAGGAAATTGTTTTAGAAGAAAAAAAAATTGCCGCGCTAAGTCCCTATAAAACGTTTTGTTCGAAAAAACTGTAGCGTGAGGGAATTACTCACGGCGCGACCACTCTAGACACAGAACTTACTATACTATACCCACTAACTTACTATACTAATAACTTACTATACCCACCGCACGGGACGCTTCTCAAAAAGAAATTTGAGTTGGGCTTAAACCTTTTAAGAGAAAAGGTGATTACTGAAATGAGAGATTACTGTTTCCAAGAATTTTCGTTTGTTTACAATTCTTTTTTCTATTTTATGGCACTCTTTTGTCAATTGTGGTGTTAAGTTTCTTCAAATATTTGCTTAATTTGTTGTTAAGATTAGAAAATGTATCTGAGAAGGTCTAAACAATTCTATAAGTTAATAAAGCATTTTATTCTTGTTTACTCTCTTCTATTCATTCCACACCAATCAATAAATTATAATAAATGCATTAAACTGATGAAAGCACCTTTAATAATTTAATGATAAGCACATTCTAAATTAAAAGAATCAAAAATATGGCGAAGAATGCTGCTGAAAAATAATAGAATAGCCAAAAAATGAGGTATGAGGAAATTCCTAACACCACAGTATCTCACGGAGGGGCGCGACCAGCACCGAGTTAATAATAAAATCGTGGGAATAAAAAAATGTCTGTTCACACCTTTTTATAACCTCATCTTAATTTCGTCCGAAAATCTCCTCGAGTCACGTGACTATCTTTATTTATTGAGCTAAGGAAGTTGGAACTGTCTTCTATAAACGCTAATCCTAAATCGCACGCCTCTCTTTCAGAAATCTCCTACACCGAATGCGATGAGACATTGATAACTTAATAACAAAGTTTCATTGCTTCATATTAAATTTTAATTCAGAACAAAAAAATTATAACTGAAGGGAGATAGACGCTTTAAAATTCAATAGAGGGGCAGATTTTATACCACCTACAAAATTCTCTAAATATTCATGTCTGCTATCATCTCAACATATCTAAATCATTCAACTTTATATGGAGGTAAAACAGAAGTTCCAGTACATTACGACTGTAATTGGATTGTCATTGAAACATGTTCAGCTCTTGAGATTTATTTGTATTATAAAAATAATCTGTAATGTTTATTAACACTTATTTGTTAAGGCTTATTCGCAACCTTGAGGTCGAAAACATAAAAACAAC
>OU426980.1:151436975-151610632 GCA_911387785.2 Aelia acuminata
TGTATATACCGATTAAAAAATGTATGATGAAAATTGGCAATTTGAAATGAGAAAAAAATAACTTATAGATAACCCCAGAGGATGAGCCAATAGCCCGAAACGTTGGGAAATAAAATAAAATTTGAATATACGGAAGAGACTCCTTCATTTAAAAAAAATCCTATAAATAAAGCACCCTTCCTCACTAAGAGAAAGAAAAGAACCAAGTAGAAAAATTGGTGGAACTGGAAGATAATGTCAACATTCTGCGATGAACAGTTTTAATAAAATCCTTCATACAGCAGACCAAAATATGTTAAAAAAACAACATAAAAAGCATGAGATACAGCCGGGGGGGGGGGGGCTGCACCCACTAGAAAATTGAGAAACAAAAATTATTTAATTTTTTAAATATCAATACGCTTTATTTGAAGCCACAATTTAGCCTTACATAGTCAGAATACCTCGACCCCCAATAAGGGGAGGCCTGCTCGACGCAACATTTGTTGTGGACCAATCATAAATATTGTTTTTTAACTATAATATTTCTTGCAGAATATTGTGATTGAGCTTTTTCGAAGTACAGTACTAGTCAAAAGTTTAGACTCACCCTTAGATTTGTTAAAATAAATAAATAACAACATCTTATTCATTGAAAACCATAACAACTATAATTTTATTTTTAATTAATTTATAACCAGCTATATATCCCGGTTTCACTCAGGGAATTTGGAAAACAATGAGAAAAGCCGTGGGTCAAGAAAAGTTCGTTAAGACAGAAATGAGTTTTATTTCGACTCCAACGATTGATTTCGTAAAAATCTAATGTAAAGCGAGATCATAACGATTTTTATAACTATTAAGAATGTACCCAGAGATTGGCTGAAGTTATGCAATTTTAATATGGACAGGTGTTCACACCTGGTATTAAAGAACCACTAAGCGAAATTTGGAGAATTTAGGACAAACGGTATGTATTTCTATAAAGAACAAACAAAAAAACAAACAAACAGAATTCCATCTTTATTAATATAGATTGTATTCGAAACAATCATATAATTTTTGAAATGTTATCTCTTGAGTTACAATTATTTTTTTAAATTTGAAGATTGTGAATTAAATAGAAGTGAGTCTAAACTTTTGACTAGTACTGAATCATAAATATTGTTTCTTAGCAATAATATTTCTTGCTGAATATTGTGATTGACCTTGTTGAAAGTATTAATTACACAAATTTGGGTCACAAACTTGTAAATGTAATGGGTACAATTTATATGTTGATAGTAATCTATATAAATAAAGATGAAATTCTGTTTTTTCGTTTGTTTGTTCTTCATAGAAATCCATACCGTCCGTCCTCAAATCTCCAAATTTCGCTCAGTAGTTCTTTCATACCAGGTGCGAACACCTGTCCATATTAAAATTTCATAACTTCAGCCAATCTCTGGGTATATTGTTTATTGTTATAAAAAATCGTTATGATCTCGCTTTACATTAGATTTTTACGAAATCGACGGTTGGAGTCTAAAAAATTCTCATTTCTGTCCTAACGAACATTTCTAGACCCACGGCTTTTCTCATTGTTTTCCAAGTTCCCTGGGTGAAACCGGGATATACAGCTAGTTATAAATAGATTAAAAAAAAATTATAGTTGTTATGTTGTTCAATAAATAAAATGTTTTTATTTATTTATTTTACAAAATCTAAGGGTGACTCTAAACTTTTGACTGGTACTGTATGTAAATAGTAATCTATATAAATAAAGATGAAATTCTGTTTGTTTGTTATTTATAGAAATCGATACCGTTTGTCCTAAATGCTCCAAATTTCGCTCAGTGGTTCTTTCATACCAGGTGCGAACACCTGTCCATATTAAAATTGCACAACTTCAGACAATCTCTGGGTACATTCTTTATTGTTATAAAAATCGTTATGATCTCGCTTTACATTGGATTTTTTTACGAAATCGACCGTTCGAGTCGAAAAAAAGTCTCATTTTATAGATTTAAAAAAATGAAATTCCACGGGTGAAACCGGTATATACAGCTAGTTGTAAATTTAATTAAATTATACGAATCTGCGTTATAAACCTATAAATGCAATTGTATGTTAATTTGCAATTGTAAATATTAATTGAGAATGTTGCAGAAATAGCAAATATTTATGATTGTGTTGTTTCTCATGCAATAAAGCCTTTATTTATATAAATATGTTTATTTTTAAATAGCAATAAGCTTTATTTGAAGCCATAATTTAGCCTTACATAGTAAGAATAACTCGACCCCTATCCCGAATTTTTAGCCTTGCCCGAAATAAATCCTGCGGACGCACTTGATCACAAGTAAGTATTTTCAACTGATGAGTAATTATGTAAATAGATAATATCTATTTATAAATCCAGGGACAGATATTTATAATTTATAATTATAAGTATAATTATAAATTAGGTGGATATTTATATTTAGAAATAAACCGAAAAAAAGCAAGAAAGATCGAACTTTAAAGACTTGGAATACCATTGCACTATTTTGATTTAATAGTTACATCTAGTAATAGTTCAAAATATAATATTAACTGTAACTATTACGGTAATGGCACTGATTCCATGATTTCTTTTTCGTAGGAAATCGAGAAACGTTTCACGTATAAAATGGACAAAAATTCGACAATTTCAGAATTATGTTAAATAATTATAGATTGTATAAAAATAACTCCAGATTATCTTGGTAGACTGTTTTCTTTTCTTAAAATTATTAATGCTTGCAATAAGACATTTTATTTTACTATTAATTGACAAATTTACAAACTGAAATGCTAAAAGAACTTAATATTCGCACACAAAAAGGTTGGTAATGAATTATGAAACACATTGTCCGAAACGGCTGAAAATATTACAAGGTTGTAATTAGAATATAGTAGTTGGTAACGAAAAATTCAACCATAAACTGTAATAGTTAAAATAAAGTTAGTAAGTAATGCAAATTTACAATGAGTTGTGAGATTTTAATTATAAATTTTTTCTCAAATAAAAATGTTCCCGAGATTGAAAGATATTATTCCTAGATGTCTCCATTAAAGTGTACTTAAACTTATATATTTATATCCAACATAAAATACATATAAGGCAGCAATTATTGTATATAGATTAGCGAAACTTTTGCCTCAATTATCCATGTTTGAAATAATTTCGTAAGGTACTTTTTATTCAATTCTTATATAGACGTTACCATTTTGCGAATTTCCAAAGTTGGGGCTGAAGATTTTTTTCTCTGATTATATTCACTTATTTGATGCATAAGTAAGTGAAAATTAAAATTAAAGCTTGAGGGGATGAATCAATATTTAAATACTATTAATTTGATATTAAATTATGTTGGGTATCAAGTTTTGTTACTTCGTTATGTTATATATATATTAGATCTACCGAAAAGTAATGTCCGTATTTAGAATAAAACAAAGTTTTTTATTTTTCATTTTTCATACATTGAATAAACATACTTCATGCCTATCAAATGGCGATTAGGGTATCCCTTTTTTTCTAAAAATACCTTATCTTTAAAGGCAAAAAAAGAAACCATTTTATTCTGATATCTTCATTTTACTTGATTTTTTTTTTGCCCTGCATAAAATTATGTAAGGGCATAAATAAGTATAATTTCCATCTTATTGAACGTCGACTGTTAGTTTTAAACGGTCACTTTTTTGGAGTATTTTTTTTTTTTTTTAAATTATCCTATCGTTGACAAAAAAATCTTTGAATATAGCTTTTCATTCAGCTTCTGAAGTTCAGTACTAAAATGTATTGGTCATCGAATATGTACCATATACATAACATTCTCTTATTCAATCATAACCGTTTGGTGGAGGAGGGGGGGGGGGGGGGGCAAATTTCTCGCCCTAATCAAGAATTTAAATTTTTTTGGAACATCTTCTGAATGTTCTAACAGAAACAGTACCTTCAACAATCAATGTTTTATTTAATCTGTAACGCTATTAGTACTTAACGTTAAAATTTTAGCGATTTCACGACGGGATTACCCTTTTTGTGATAAACTAACAATTATTTTAAGCACTTAAAAAAACTTTATAACATAAAGTTATAATACGACCCATTTTTAGAACTGAACCAAAATATTTTCATGATATTATGGTAATCCATAATAATAAATAAGTAACAGACCTTATACCTCTTATCTGGAAACTTCTGAACGAATAACTGATTTAATAAAAACTATAATTACTTGTGCTTCAATTTCATTCTGGACAAAAACTTATCTTAATTCGCAAGAAATTGAGGAACTAGCAATAAATGAAATGTCCGGAAACTTTTGACCGATACTGATAAAATATATAGCATTTCCAAGACAACTGTAACCTTTTCCAAGTCAACTGTAATTCTTTCCAAATCACAAGAAACCTTTTCCAATTCAAACGTAACCCATTCCAAATCAAATGGAACCCCTTCCAACTCAATCGTCACCCTTTCTATTTCAATTGTAACCGTTTCTATTTCAATTGCCACCCTTGAAAAAAATCTTTTAGATTTCGGATTTCTTTCACACGGGGGTCCAATTTTATGTTATCGAGACCAGAGTTTTGAAAAAATATTCAATTTTCATTTAAGTCGCGGGGGGGGGGGGGGGGGGGGCGTACTATGAAAAAGTTAAATATTCGTCTTATAATTACCAATACAATGTCAATAATCTGCAGCTTCGTGACTTTAAAATAGTAACTCATATATAGAAATCAGAAAAGTAATGAAGATGAAAATTAATATTGAATAAATCCGGAGAGGCTTATATTAAATAATTTCTACCATATGAGTTACTATTTTAAAGTCACGAATCTGCTGATTATTGACATTTTATTGGTAATAATAAGACGAATATTTAACTTTTTCATAGTGCGCCCCCCACCGGGACTTAAATGCAAATTGAAATTTTTTTACAAAAATATCGTCCCCGATAACTTAAAATTGGACCCCCGTGTGAAAAAAATCCGAATTTTTAACTATTTTCTAGTGCGCCCCCCCCCCGCTACTAAAATACAATATGAATATTTTTTTCAAAAACACCGTCTCCGATAACATAAGATTGGACCACCGTGTGAAAGAAATCTGAAATTCTAAATATTTTCTAATGTGCCCCCCACGCCACTAAAATTCAAAATGAATGTATTTTTTTCAAATATATCGTCCCCGATAACAGAAAATTGGACCCCCGTGTGAAAGAAATCTGAAATTCTAAATATTTTCTAGAAATCCGAAAATGTTACCATCTTCAATAGATTTTTTCGGGGGTGACAATTGAAATGAAAACGGTTACAATTTAAATAAAAAGGGTGACGATTGAGTTAGAAGGGGTTCCATTTGATTTGAAATGGGTTACGACTGAATTGGAACGGGTTTCTTGAGACATGGAACGGGTTACACTTTACTTGGTAAAGGTTACACTTGACTTGAAAATGTTATAGTAACACATATTGTAGAAATTATCTAAGACTTTCCGGATTTATTCAATAGCAATTTTCATCTGCATTACTTTTGGGTTTTCTCAGCCACTAAAATACAAAAAAATATTTTTTTCAAAAATACCATTCCCGATAACATAAAATTGGACCCCCGAGTGAAAGAAATCCGAAATTCTAACTTTTTCATAGTGCAAGCATAATACTCCATCGCGTCTGATTTTATTTACCATTTAGTTGCCATGAAACAAATAATTCCCATTAAATGAACAGAACGTCTTTAATTATAAACAATGTTCTGTCATTGTTGACAACGTTGACGGAATAATTCCCTTTTTTCCTGTATATATTTACTTGATTTTTTCACAAATTGAAATGGAAACGGTTTCAAGTTAAATAAAAAGGATGACGATTCGGTTGATAGGGGGTTGCAATTGACTTGGAAAGGGTTACGTTTGAATTGGAAAGGGTTTCTCGTGAATTGGAAAGGGTTTCTTGTGACTTGGAAAGGGTTACGGGTGACTTGGAAAAGGTTCAAAGAAACATGGAAATGCTATATCAAGGAGGTAACCAGAAGTCTTCGTGTTTCAAATGGGAAGAGGTTACGGAGATGGTTCAATTGCTTTAAACCCTGACCCGCTTAAGGATAGGACATACGGCGCTCACACCTTTTTATCAAAGAACCACCCCCGTCGTGTCAATTTTGCCAGTCAACCCTTTCGGTCAAACATATTTTTGAACAATGCACTTACTATGTGCCATCAATCAGAAAGATTGGATTAGTTCCAAATTTGACGGTTTGTCTCGGTGATTAAACGAAGCCTCTGTAACATTAATGTTGAGCTTTCTAATTTCCAAATTATAAAAATCTTTTAATGATTTATTTATTTAGTTTTTTTTTTTTTTTTTTTTTTGTTAACTCTACCCTGCAAGGTCATTGGCAACATCTGTATTTTAGACCTTGTTGAAGTACTTTGTTAGTTTTAAATATTGTATTGTAGTTTTTACTTGTTGTTTCATCGTCTTCAAGATTTTCCTCTAAAGATAATCCCAATTCTAATTTTTTCCTTAGCTTTTCATAGACTTTTCAATTCTGTAGAAGGTGCTCTACTGTTATTTCTACTTTGCAAAAAGTTTCGTGTATGGGGTTCAAGAGACCTTCTAGCAAGTATGCATGGGAGAGCATACAGTGGCCTATTCTTAGCCGGCAAAGGGCAGTTTCCTCTCTACGCAATTTTCTGTTGGAGGTGGTGCATTCTCTCGGGTTCTTCTTTATGTCCTTCAGCTTTGATTCTTTTAGGTTCAATTTTACCAGCCATATTTTATGGATTTCAAGTTTTTTTGTTTTTAATAGGAATTTTATTTATGATTGTCACCTCGTTGGCATCTGGAATTCCTAATGATTCCATAGTTTTAATGATTTATAATTATCTTATTTTAATAAAAAATACTTATATTTTTTATCCTTAATTTATTATTTTATTACCATTTTTTATTTATTATTTTTTAAGTATCCTATAAATGTAGTCTCCTATAGGCGTTGATGAGCTACGGGTTTTACGCCTCTAAGCTAACAAACAAGATTGTTTTTTTTTTTTTTTTGGTTTCTCCTAGATTTTAATTTCAAGTGCGTTTTAACCCTTTTGCCCAATATTCGCCAGTAAAGGATTGGTAGCCTATACAGGGAATTTGTCATTATTATAAACAGCGCATTTGAGTGGGATATAAATGGCTACATTATATTTGTGTTGCGTATAAATAGAGCCATAAATGGGTACATTATCAGTAGAAGGGCGTTATCATGGAGGAGCGATATGGAGCGGATGCAGAGTGGGCTTTATTACCCCCCTCCCCCTCCCCCCCCCGCAATGGTTTACTGCCGGCATAAAAGAGGAATTGGACGCGTGTTGGGCATTAACTATCCCACGGTCACGGTACCACCTCATAATTGAATATTTTATCACTTCAACTTTATCAAACTTTTCTACTATTTACGATCGCCTGGTCTTCGCTCTCCATCCACCAATCAGTGGAAAAAAGAAACACACTTAAAAACATTTAAGTTCAGAAGGATAGGGGAGAGCGGGTTTGTTTGGCGTAGGGGGTAGGTTGGCCATTGGCTTCACACCTATTGTGAAGGCCCCACAATTGTACCATGTGACCCGCTCGACCTCAGGAGTCTTGCCCTGAGTTTTCAATTCGATGCTAACAGTGTAGAGAAGAGTGTGCTTCATTGATTGACTTTACAACATGTAAGTAAATTTTCATATTTTTAGTAAATTTGATTTAAAGGCATGACAAAACATTCGACTCCGATTCTGTTCACATCGCCCCAAACTCCTGTAAAAAACCTAACCTTTCGACTAACGAGTTTCTTGTTTGATTGTTCTCCCCTGGCAGTCATCTTTCATATGATCTCTCCTGTGGGGTTAGTTGGCTCTCTCCAACTGGGGTTTGTTTGCGCAGTAGCAATTCACAAAAGCGAGGTAAACATAAACAAAGGTGAAACTACCAATTGTCTTTAGTTCCAGCAAGGAGGATGAGAGCAATTTTTCATATGCAGACAGTGACGACAGACTAAACTTCTATCTTCTTTTATTGTCATTCTATTTTCCCTTAAAAGCTGTTAAAAACCAATTCATAATTATTATACCATTATAGTGCAACTTTTAATAACAATAATATGAGTCAGGCACTACTTGAATGAGATGGCTAAACAACATTCTAGGCCAACCTGCCCCACATATGGGGATAATTGGCATACTCTGGATTGACGAATTCTTCAATTTTCTATGATCTCAGTATTAAATATTATGTGGTGGAAAAAATACTTGAAGTACTCTAATACTTGGAGTTTACCGTGGTATCAGCCCTTTTGGGATTATATTAACAGTGAAAACTGTTGCTAACCAACCCCGCTCTCCCCTACCTTATCGTATATAGACCAAAGTTTAAGAATAAGAAGCGCAATGGAAAGTTACCATTGGCGGATCAATGGCCATGGTCGTCACCAGCACTAAATTATTGGGGGAGGGAAGAGTCAATATTCTCATAGATAGGTTTGGTTAAGTTGAAATAATAAAGCCTAAAAAAAACTTTTGGGACATTTAATTCTTCCTACAACTATGTATTCCAATGACATTTATAGCCTCTTAAAACTTGTCAATTTATGCCTCAGTTTATACACAGCTCTACAAAAAAAAATAATTCTTTTTTGGTGACTAGAATCTTATAGCTGATTTCAACTAAGTTTGGGGCGCTGATTTCAATAATGCAATCAGATTTTTTCAATCAGCTCTACTTTTTTAGCTTCAGCATACCTTAAAAGTAGTTTTATTTAAATTTAAATACCTACGATATAGATAACACAATCCGTAATATATATGTAAATGAATTATTTCAGCACGCTTTTTTTCCTTATTTTAGAATATTAAACTATTAGCTAGCTGTATATAATTGTTTGTAAGAATTAAAAAATAATAACTTGTGACAACGTTCTAGTATGATTTCACCCACCGGCAAATCATTTTAATTACTTTTTGCTATGGTATAGTTTCGAAATGCTCATCTGGATCATGGGATACCCACATGATGGCAGATTACTGCTGGAACCTAAAACGAGACTGTTTGAAGAAACATTCATGTAAGTCACGCAGAAGTGAAATAGAGTCTCTTTGACATGTATTGGTTTAGTTAGTAAACCCTCGATATAGCGAACTGGTAGGGGGTTTGATTTTCATAGTTCGCTATAACCGTAACATAACCGAGGGTTCTTTTTTTATATATCTTTTTTAGCCAATGGCCGCACTAATTTGATCATATTTAGAAGGAAATTCATTCATTAGAACTAGTCAAATTAAATCGCATGTATGTAATTAATTTTTAGATAAACTACATATTAATTAAACAATGAGATTCAATTATTTACCTGCCAATTTCACTTGAGAGTTCTTTAGCCTTAGCTTTAATAAGACGGTCTAAGATTGGTATTTGAGATATCTTTTGTTTAAAGCAATTTATCAATTTTTTTTTCAAATATTCATGAGCCGCAGAGCGCAGTCGTTTATTTGATGCTGAAGTTAAGCCTTGGGCTGCGGTTGAATCTATTTTGTCTTTTTTTTTATAATGGTTGACAATGTTGATTTTGGAATTCCGTATTTTTCTGCGATGGTTTTCTTACTTAGAATTCCCGCTTCAATATCCTGGAGAATTTTTAATTTTTCCTTGATTGATAAGGATGTACGTTTGTGACATACGTTTACCAACGAACTCATTGTTTATTTTAAAAAACACTATAAACGACTACAGTACACTGATTCGAATAATACAGAAGTCGAAACAGAACTGAGCTAGTTTTGAGAAAAAAGGCAATGGAATTAGAGAGAGAGATTAGTTAAGAGAAAAAAAACACCTCGATTCTAGAAACTGGAGCTACTACGTCTTCCCGCACTCCTACAGTAACGTAATACAGTAAAAAAATAAATAATAAAAACTCTAGCAGTTCGTTATAACAGAATATAATAATTCTCAGGCATCAAATTAAGTTCGTAGTTCGCACTAACCGAGGGATTTCGCTATAACGAGGGGTTCAGCAGAAATATAACGGTAATTTTGGGGGATAGTATTTTGGTTCGCTATATCGAGGTGTTCGTTATATCCGAGTTCGTAATAATGAGGGTTTACTTTAAAGTGATTATGTAAATAATGTGCGTGTTTATATGGTTTTAATTGATTTAAAGTGTTTTATGTAAAGAATTTTAATATCTTTGTTTTTTTCCACCCGCTATTAACCTGCATATGTATGCGAGTAGTTATGTTTTAAGAGGTTATGTTTTAAGTCACGCCATTCATGTATCTCAAAAACTAGAGATGATAGAGGAAAACTAATTGCAAATTTGGATTAAGCGCACAAATTATACTCAGAATCAGCTATAAAAATCTCGGCACCAAGTCCTGTGATATAGATAGTTGCTAAGACTTCATGTTGAAGGATGTAGGCCGAAATTTCTTGATTGAATTTTATCCAATTTATCCTTCTGATCCCGATCCTACTAATTTCATTGCTTTCTATCTACTCTAAATTTGATCGAGTTGATGGAAAGTAGTATCAAGCTGCTTGGTTTTAAATAAAAATGGATACCAATTCCGAAAATCCGACTTTGTTGAAGAATTCATAAAAAATTGAAATAAAAATTCATAAAATTCATCAAATATACAATGCGCCAGACAATGCTTTAAAAAATACAACACGGCACAAACTTGTGAATATAAAGTATCAGATGGAGAAATTGAGTATAATCAATTAGTATAGTATGTTTTAATTATATATATAGTGTATTAAATTTGATTAGTTACACTCGGATAAATTCGTATTTTTATTTGAAGAGTCCACGGAAGAAAGGGGGAGAGTCAATTTTTTCCGAATTTTAGTTATATACATATAATTGTTCGTCTAGATGAGTAGAATATGTTGGTGAAAAGAAATAGTCAGAAAAAATGACAGTAGGTTGGTTACAAGGGATGGAAAGAACCACGTACTCGGAAGAAAGGGGGAATGTCCACGCGGAAAAACCTAGAATGGGAGAGAGTCATGTTAGAAGTTATATGGATTGTGTATTAATATCACCATTTCATCAATAAAACAGGGAAGAAAGGGGGAGCGTCCATGACTATCCCCCTTTCTATTATGTTTAAATTGTTTTTTTTTTACTAAAACATTTTTTTTTAGAGCGTGATATGTCTGTTTCGGGCAAATATATTATTTTGACACGCAAAACAAAAAGGAAAAGGATATATAAAAAAATTGAAGAAAAATTATAAAAGATACGTAAGTAATTAAAGATCCAAACCTAAAAACTCGATTTTCTCGGAAAGCACTCCAAATGACATCCCCCCTTTCTTCCGTGGACTCTTCATTTATTTTTTTCCATCGGGGGGGACAGTCCCCTCCTGCCTAATTATGGGGGGACCTGTATCCCCTGCCCACAGAAATTAATACAAAATTATTTGGTGGTCCCTAGTTGAAAAATATCAGACACTTATTTTGCCGTTCACACCAACGCACAGTGGTCAATAATTGCTTTTTGGCGGACATAAATCTGCCATTTCCACAATTTTAGAGATAAATTGATGGGATCTTTTTTATTACCTTCTCAATAATATTCAAAAACCAAGGAAGCAATTCCCGTTAAGATTGCTTCGATATAAGTGTCCTTTTTGCTTACCCAAATCCAGGTTTCTTGTGTGTTAATAGGTAGTTATCGTTAGTATGCAAAAAATCATAGAAGAACTCAACATTTTTCAGAATTTTCTTTATTTATTTTTATAGTCTGAGGGTGGGCTTTCATACCACCGAGTATCGAAAAGAAAATTTAAATTGCATAGAACTGATGGGTATTTTAAAAACAACTAAAAATTCAACATTAAACTCGATTTTCTCCTTTTAGAAAAAAGATATCAATATACCGATTTCACTGAAAGTTTACATTCAACGGCTAGTATATTACGTATGAGCAACATGAATTTCGTTTGCTTGTTAGGGTACAAAAGCAATTTATATACTACTTTTTTTCAATAAAAACGTTTTTCTCGGTTTCAAAGTGGTGCTCCCCGGAGTTATCACTGGGGTGATTTCTAGTCTTACTTGTACTACGGCCACATAAAAAGATCAGTTAAATTGACTTGCGCCTTTTTTAGAAAAGTATGTTTTGTATATGTTTACAGAAAAATTGGCAATGTTGGCCCTGTAATCTGCTCTTAATGGTGCAGGTAAATTTACAAGCTCCTTCTAATCTATAAAATAAAATGACTACACCTATACATAAGGTTTTCACTTATAAATGTATATTGCGGTATAAAATTTTGAATAGCCTTATTGAAAACCTTGAGTACCAGTTATCGAATAATTGGTTTCACAAGTAAACAGAAGTTTGTTTCCCTTTTTCAGTTGATTAGGTGAGATGAAAAAACTACTGAATAGCTGAAATCACATACATTTTTGCTCTTCATTAAACTTAAAACGAATAAATATACACTTTCTTTGTAAAAGAAAAACCAACCGATTTATTCTCAGTTAATTTGTCACATCAATTTACACTCGTAAGGGTGAGATTTCATGACTTTTCCTGCAAACACTTATTATCTAGAAATAATAATTTTCTACCTATAGTTATTCAGGTATTTTTGTAGTGGAGGGTAAAGGAATTAGGAAAGAATCAGTATGACTGCTCTTGTTTTGCTAATCGGCTTTGTCTGCCTTACTTAAGATAAAGTTATGATTTCTCTAGACAATCTATATCACTACAAGTCTGATTCAGTCCTTCTTGTTTTGATACGAGAAAAATGGAAAAGTCCACCCTAAAGTATGGTCCAATCATTTTAACGAGTGTAAATTGATATGACGAATTAACTGAGAATTTTATACCGCAATATACATTTATAATTGAAAACCTTATTTATAGGTGTAGTCGTTTTATGTTATAGATTAAAAGGAGCTTGTAAATGTACCTGTACCATTTAGAGCAGATTACAGGGCCAAGCATTGCCAATTTTTCTGTAAACATATACAAAACATACTTTTCTAAACAAGGCGCAAGTCAATTTAACTGATCTTTTTATGTGGCCGTAGTACAAGTAAGACTAGAAATCACCCCAGTGATAACTCCGGGGAGCACCACTTTGAAACCGAGAAAAACGGTTTTATTGAAAAAAAGTAGTATATAAATTGCTTTTGTACCCTAATAAGCAAACGAAATGCATGTTGCTCATACGTAATATACTAGCCGTTGAATGTAAACTTTCAGTGAAATGGGTATATTGATATATTTTTTCTAAAAGGAGAAAATCGAGTTTAATGTTGAATTTTTAGTTGTTTTTAAAATTCCCATAACTTCTATGCAATTTGAATTTTCTTTTGGATACTCGGTGGTATGAAAGCCCACCCTCAGACTAAAAAAATAAAAAAGAAAATTCTGAAAAATATTGAGTTCTTCCATGTTTTTTTTGCATACTAACGAAAACTATCTATTAAAACACAAGAAACCTGGTTTTGGGTAAGCAAAAAGGACACTTATACCGAAGCAATCTTAACGGGAATTGTTTCCTTAGTTTATGAATTTTATTAAGAAGGTAATAAAAAAATTCCATCAATTTATCTGTAAAATTGTAGATTTATGTCCGCCAAAAAACAATTATTGACCAC
Organism: Aelia acuminata; assembly: GCA_911387785.2. Lineage (NCBI taxonomy): Eukaryota > Metazoa > Arthropoda > Insecta > Hemiptera > Pentatomidae > Aelia > Aelia acuminata. The sequence goes on from OU426980.1 coordinate 151,450,621, forward strand.
TGTGCAACGGACGCTAGAATCCGGCAAAAATAAAATAACATTAAACTACTTTATTTTAAACTCAAGTTTTGTGATGCCATGATGTTGACATGACATTGGCTCCAATTTTTTTTTTTTTTTTCAATGTGGATTTAAGTAAACTACAATTCCATTTTAGGTCATTTAATTTTTTAAAGAAAATAGATTTTCAAGTAAACTAAAGCAAATTAATGGCAATTCAAGAAAATTTGGAAAAAATCTATTTAAAAATTAGTTAAATCTAGATTGAAAAGTAAGTTTTTTGCAAGAATCAAGTCGATATGCCTGGATTTCCTCTAAGTCTTTGAGGTGAGGATTCGGGACACTCCAAAGTACGTCCTGTCATACTGGCAAGTTCGTCATCTTGGTCAAGATGCTGTTGAAAAAATCTCTAAGGATTCAGTAAAGAGCAGTAAGAAGAAACCTACTCCTCGATTTGTGCATTCTGTAGACTTTTAACGTTAATAATAATAATAACGCGGAACTGTTAGCAATCAATCGTGCAATGAACAAATTAAATACGGTAAACAAAAAAGTATACATATGTTCCGATTCAGAATCTGCTCTTAAAACAATTAAAAATCCTTTTTCGAAGAACACACTCGTAACCGATACCCTAATACACTTAAAATCATTGGAAATGGTTGGGTATAAGGTAAAATTTTTGTGGTTACCAGGTCACTGTGGTATCAGAGGAAATGAGCTTGCTGATACTATGGCAAAAAAAGGGATTAAAGAAGGAGAGCCAGTAACACATGCACTCGCCACAGAAGTAATTGCCTTAGTAAAGCAAAAGGCGCGAGAGAAATGGCAAGGCGATTGGTTCAGACTGAGGGACAATAAATTAAGAGTGGTAGAACCCAGCGTAGTCACAGATCGAAGAGAACTGCAGCTAAACCGAAGAGAGGAAGTACTTCTCAGCCGCCTACGGATAGGGCACACAAGGATCACCCACGAGTACCTCATGGCAAGGAAGTCCCCGCCTCAATGCATCACCTGCGGTGTGCCTCTGACGGTGTCGCATATCCTCACAGAGTGTTATGCCTACGAAGTAGAACGGAGAGAAGTGGGACTTGGAACGGACTTAGGCGAGATACTCAATAACACCTCGAAGATGGTCGAAAAGTTGTTCGTCTTTCTACGGAAAATTAATCTCTTTGACAAACTTTAATCTATTTACTTATTATTTTTCATTTTCCTTTCTTTTTTCACTTTAATTCATTTATAATAGTATCCTTTACAGTAGTCTCCATTTCTAAGCAACATCTAAATTCTTAATAGCGACACTACCTTCTTCATTGTTTTCTGTCACCCATAATTTTTACGTTACTATTGTTTATTTTATTTTCTACTCCGATATTTCTCTTCCTACCTTTACAACTGTTTTATGGGGGCTAAAATGACCCAAGTGGTTGAAGAGCCCAGTTTGTTGTTGTAAATAAATAAATAAATAAATAATAATATGGCAATTGTAGGATTCTATCCGATACTCTATCTTTTAAGGATACGCAAACCTACCGATATTCAAACTTAAAAAATGCACTAGGATTCTATTTTAGGTCATTTAAAATTTCAAATGACCTAATGAAACATCAGTTATTATCGGTTAAGGGGGTCTTTCATATCATAGAAGTATCCATTTAGAAACACTTCAATGACTCTGAACAAGATTATAATGCTGTATAAAAAGATCTTACAGAGTACTTACTGCGTCCTGGTGACTCCTTGTTCCGCAAAATTCAAATCCTTAGACTACTAAATGCTTTAAAGAGATGCTTCAATATTTAATAGGAAAAAAAAAAATGTGCTCAGAATTCTAGTAAATGAATATTGCTATACAGGTAACTTTTCCCGTCAGACGATAACGAAATTTACTCAAGCTGAACTAACTAATATAAACTTGGCTTGTTGTCTTCTTATATCCAGAGCAAAAATAATCTTATTTGAATTTTATTCATAACAAATAATTTAGATTTCAGAGGCCAGCGAGTAATTTAAAAAAAGTCACTACTTGCGAACGGAATTTAGCATAATTTAAGATATTTTTTTATTAGAAAAAAATGCAAAATGGGTTTTTCTGAGGTGCCAACCGACCAGTGCTAGACCACTCGAAAGGGATTGATGCAACAATTATTTACTAAATCTTCAGAACACCTTTTCCAGGATCGTAAAATATTGTACTTTAATGTATGCTTGTTGTTGAGATGTTTTTCGTAAATCAAATACTCTTCAATCTCTTCCCCAAATTTCAATTTGTCTATTAATGAAATTATATTATATATAATATTATATTATAATATTATTTTATATTACTTTATTATAGAAATGGTGCAAGTAGAGATCGATACTAAAGAATTGACTTTTATTTCACGAATAAATAACACTTACTTTAATTATCGTAATTCAGTCAAATAGATAAATTTACTCATAATTTTCCTAGTAACTGTTGATAGATAATAATTAAGAAATATTTATATTTTATTAATCATAAAAAAATTGACTAACAAATGCTGAGTAAATAAAAACTGAAACAACCATTTTATAGAGTTGGCCATATTACGAGAAACTCTAAATGGTAAATCATAGTGAATGATAAAACTTTCTAAACTGCGTTGCGTCGGTCTAAAAAATATTTTATAACTTCTTATACGGCCTTAGTATCAATTAATATTACACAATTATAATTGAATGTTAACTTCATTCAGTTTATATGGAATTTTATCAGGCCAAGTTTCCAGATTGAAATTAATGTACTGAGTTATTTGATTTATACTATTAACGGCAAACTGTAAATGTGAAGTAAATAGTATAATAAATTGCTTACGCAGATTTGAAACCCGTATATAATGAACTTGATGAAGACGTAATGACATGTTAATCAAATGATGGTGAATGAAGTGATAAAGGTCGAATAAACTATTCTAAAATAGCATTATTCAACGTTTCTAATATACGTATATATATATATATATATATATATATATATATATATATATATATACAGTACCAGTCAAAAGTTTAGACTCACCCTTAGATATTGTAAAATAAATAAATAACATATTATTTATTGAACAACATAACAACTATAATTTTATTTTTAATTTATTTATAAATAGCTGTATATCCCAGTTTCACCCAGGGAATTCGGAAAACAATGAGAAAAGCCATTTGTCAAGAAAAGTTCGTTAGGACAGAAATGAGATTTTTTTCGACTCCAACGGTTGATTTCATAAAAATCTAATGTAAAGCGAGATCATAACGATTTTTACAACAATAAAGAATATACCCAGAGAATGGATGAAGTTATACGATTTTAAAATGGACAGGTGTTCGCACCTGGTGTGAAAGAACCACTAAGCGAAATTTGGAGAATTTAGGACAAGCGGTATATTTCTATAAAGAACAAACAGAATTTCATCATTATTTATATAGATTGTATTCGAAACAATGATATAATTTTTGAAACGTTATCTCTTGATTTACAATTATTTTTTTAAACTTGAAGAGTGTGAATTAAATACAAGTGAGTCTAAACTTTTGACTGGTACTGTATGTATGTGTGTGGTACTGTAATATTGATTCGCTCCGCTAATAATTTGGTTCTGATGACGCCTATGCAATCGATGATAGCATCCTTCAATAGAACTTTTTCGACAAATAAACAAATTTTCTCAAATAACGATTTATGCTTATAATTTTTTTTTTTTTTATAAATTCCTACAAAGTTTTACTTACCCATGAATGTGTTACATACTTATTTTATATAAAGGATCATAGGAACTTTAAGATAATAGTTTTTTTAAACTTGAATATTGTGAATTAAATATAAGTGAGTCTAAACTTCTGACTGGTGCTGGTACTGGTACTTTTGACTGGTACTGCCTATACTCGTATATATATATATATGTATTTATAATTTTTTTTCTAGGATAAATATATCATTAAAGTATTTTTTCTTCTAACTATTCCTCTTATAATTTTGCAACTTTATATCTTCTATCGAGGTAGGTAATCTATTTTTGACCGCATCGTTAAAGCATCCTTGTTGTTTTTTTTTTGTTTTTTTTTTCATATTGAACTATACATGTAATCTACAGCTTTTTCTATAAAAAAAAAAATTTGTGAAGTTAATAGTTGATGATATTTTTATTTTTCAATTTCTTAATAGAATGGAAAATATCGACTAATTTAATATGGAATAACAGTTTAATAATCATGGTATAGATAGATTTTTGATTGAGCTCGCTTGATTAATATTGATGAATAAAATTGATGAATTTTATTTCCCTAACTTTTCAATTCAAATCCTCTGTAATTTCCCGCAACACACGCTATTTAGGTTAACGGATATACAAAACCTATGTACACATATGGGTGTGTATACCGATATAACGACCGAATATACCGAAATATGGAATTCGAAAGATGTTTTTATATCTAACCCTCTGGAATTCAACTCATATTCATCCTAATACCCTTCCCACCTTTAAATCCATCCTATTCAATCACTTTTTATCTATCTAGTTTCCGAAAATTCGTGAATCTATTTGACATTTGACTATAATTTTCCAATATATCAACATTAGTAGTTATTCCTAACAAATAATGATTTATTAATATCATTTTTCTTTTTTGCGAATTTATGATTTCTTTATTTTTCTTGTACTCTTAAACCTTTTTCCCTAGAATAAATAAAGTATTTATTATTTTTATAACTATTCCACACAGTAATACGAATGATCCGACCATTTCTATGAAGTACACCTATCAAATAAGGTGCTTATTCGGCGGTGCGGCTAAAATTTTGAAATCCTGTTTCAAAATACTTCAATTTAATGAAGACGAAATGGTTGGGGGTTCCGTCGGGTCTTTTTTACTTTAGGGGCGCCAGTTAATTTTTACAGTAACTATGATTTTGGATATTATACTATTTATAAACGTCATATGTTTGAAAAATATAAAATTAAGAACGTAAAGTCCATTTATTAAGATGGAAATACTTCAACACTAACATAACTAGAACTAGAATTAACAAGGCGGCCAAAACTTGTTGATTGATTTGAACATCTTTTCGAATAAGTCATCTTTTCAATATCGCCTCCTCCAAACAAACTCGCATAAATATGAGTCAAGATGGCTCCTTTTTGTCCCACATTCTATTTTATTGCGCCTTTTAATGCTTTTTTTTTAAGAGACTCTTAAATATGAAAAAAATAATAAAAATGAATAATACTCATAGATATGAAAAAAATAAAATAAATCTTCATGTCGTGTCCCCTTCCGCACTTCCTTGTTTTCTTTTGTAAACCGTACCTTTGAAGAGCCTTAAACGCAGTCTTTTCAGATTGAGAGACTAAGTTGAATTAAATTCATCTTTGCTTGATTTAGAATAAAATAGTTTTCAGTGTAACCTCCCACATAAACAAAACTAAGGTAATAATCACCAAGGAGATATTTGTATAAGTAAATTTTACGCGGAATAATTTGAACACTATCTCAAATAGTGATCATGTTACTATGAAAAGTAAGTGGTGCCCCAAAGTAAAAAAAAACCCGTTCGGTCAAAATAAATAGCCCTAATATGCAAGAATCAAACATTTAATTTTGCCTACTTTTCGACCTAAATTTCAGTTTCTCATCAGGATTCTTTGGCTGATGGTTTCAATGATGCTGTTCGGTATTTTGATTTTATTTTATTCTAATTCACAGATGATTCATTTTTTACTTTCACTTACCTATATATGAAATATATAGTAAGTGGAAGTATTGCGATCGTGAAAATTTTCGACTTCCGGTTTTCAACGGAAATACACGTATTGGGGTCCCCTGAGTCAAAATAACCAAGTCCCGCGAAATGGTCTGTGTGTGTGTCTGTGTGTGTGTGTGTGTGTGTGTGTATGTGAACAGACTAGCTCAAAAACTATAAACCGTGCGAACCTGAAATTGGGTATTGAAAGTATGTATATGTCCGCGATGTGACAGCAAAAATTTCATCAAATTTGCTCAAAGGGAGGGGGTACTTTATTTAATAGCTTTTTAAGTTTTTTTCGATTTTCTCAAAAATGGCTCTAACGAATTTGATTAAACTGAGTATTTGATCTATTTATATGCCCGAGGTATGACTGTAAAAATTTCATCAAAAATGATCAACCGGAGGGGGGACTTTACTTAATAACTTTTGTATCATTTTCACGCGTTTTTTTTATTTACTCAAAAACGGTTTTATCGATTTTGATCTAACTTGGTATTTGATGTATTTATATGCCCGAGATATGACTGTAAAAATTTCATCAAAATTGATCTACGGGAGGGGGGACTTTACTTGATAAATTTTGTATCATTTTCATGGGTTTTTTTATTTACTCAAAAACGGTTTTATCGATCTTTATCAAACTTGGTATTTGATGTATTTATGTGCCCGAGATATGACTGTAAAAATTTCATCAAAATTGATCTACAAGAGGGGGGACTTTGCTTGATAAATTTTGTATCATTTTCACGTGTTTTTTTTTTATTTATTAAAAAACGGTTTTAACGATTTTGATCAAACTTGGTATTTGATGTATGTATATGCCAAAGATGTGACAGCCAATATTTCATCAAAATTTCAATCAAACGGAGGGGGCACTTTATTTCATAATGTTTTTCCAATTTTTACCTTTTTGATCGATTATCTCAAAAACGGCTTTAACGATTTTTATCAAATTCGTCATGTTTAATAATAATTAGGTGTTCTTTAATATCACGTAAGCTTTATCATTATTAGAATGTTCAGAGGGGACCTTTTTTGGGGGGGTAGGGGCCTTTTTTGTTTGTTTTTTTGTTTCCTATGAAGTACCTTTGTTTTTGTTTATATGGAGAAATTAACTGTCTCTCGTTACGCCTAAAAATAAGAAATGGCTAAATATGAGATATGATAAAAATAAAGAAAACATATACAGGAGAAAAAAATATGAATATTCCGTCAACTTGAGCTCACGCATGCGCCAAACGCCTTTAACGACAAACCAATGCGTTATAATTAAAGATGTTCTGTTCATTTGAGAAGTGGCAATTAAAAAAACGCATTAATTTCTAATCTAAGTAAGTTGGTAAGTGAAAGTTGTGTGTTGCGCGCACGCACCAGATTTTTTATTTTTGGTTTTTAAATTTATATTTCAAGTTGAATTTGCCTCCGAAACCGTCACCGGATATAGCAATCGCTGGGCCAACAATTGGGTTATCAGTGGCATCATGATGGCATTTGGAAGGGTTTAAAATTCCGGGGTCAGCCATTTTTTTGCCCACTTGCTTTCTTGATTTTGAACAGTAAGCATCATCGTGTTTGTGATCTCCAATTAGAGTCCACCGATGGTTTGGTTTGTACCTCTTGGGCAGAGTTGGGCAAATTGTAATCAGAATAATGATTCATGAATATGAATAATTGGTAATCATAAAACAAATGAAAAATGAATAACCATTATTCATAATCATTACGGAGTATTTTTAATGATTATTGAGTGTTTATGGTATTCATTTGAAATGAATAATGAATAACTGGTATTTAGTTATGTATTATTCATTTCAAATGAATACCATAAACACTCAATAATCATTAAAAATACTCCGTAATGATTATGAATAATGGTTATTCATTTTTCATTTGTTTTATGATTACCAATTATTCATATTCATGAATCATTATTCTGATTACAATTTGCCCAGCTCTGCTCTTGGGTATCAAATTCTTACAATTTTCTACCTCCTGGGTATGAAATTGATGATTATTTTGAAGTTTTCTCTTCAGCCATCATTGTTCGCCGCTGGCCGCAAAATTCAAGAAGGACGAGCAACAGGTGAAAATTTCCTTCATCCTAAAACATCCCTTCAATGTCTTTTACCGGATTATCCTCATTTCACCCTTGCCCGAAATTCCGAATCAGCGTACAGCGAAAGCTTGGAAGTTGCATTAAAGACTTATTTCATTTTTTTTATTTTACAGTTCATTTAATTGCTTTTCCGAGCTCAATCACGTTGGTGATATTAATCAGAAACTGTACTTTTTCCCCTTTTTTTATTTTCACAAAAATTATCCTACAGATGCACTTAGTTTTGTTTTTGGCACTAAATAGGTATATGATTTTTGCATATTAGCGCTACTTTTTTTTTTTTTTTACCAATCCCCCAACCGTTTCCTATTCATTATATCTAACTATCTTCTACCACCATGTTTTCAATTTTATTCAACTTTTTTCCTTAAAATTTGATTATTAGGGATGTATTTTTATAGACGGTTTCGACGGAAAATATTATAGGGAAAAGGGCAAAGCGTATCTGAGCATGAATAAGGGAAGGGATGGGATATAAATAAAATTTAATAGAGCGGATAAGAAGGCACTAGGCAAAGTGAGACTGCTATTAAAACTATATCTGGATGGAGGCTGTCCTGGCATCATCTCCCTGTAAGTTACGATACAAACGGCATTAAATACACGTATTTTACTATTGTGCTTCTGCTATAAACTTGTCATAAAAGCACGACACTTGCATAGCAGTTTTACATCGGGTTTAGTGCCGCGAGCGGGCATCGTAAACGGAGATTATTCCGGCGGCGACCTCCAACTTTGACAAAGTATTTTAGTTCCGTCTCCATTCCTTTAGTTCATGTTCCAAAGCGGTCGTATCCTTATGATTCATTGGCCGTAGAGACCATTTCCAAGGATCGGCTCCATATCGGTCCTCAATCGTCGCAACTTTTTCATTGCCCTTCGGTTTGGAACGTTTTTGCACCTCCTAAAAGTTCATACAGCGAACGATATTGTCGGAGTCAGTCTGATGCCTCACCTTATTAATATAATTCATTATGGTGGCACCCATAAATAATGGAACTCAGCCGAATTAACAATTTAGATTATATTCACAGGCTTCACCACCGGGAGGAGGAGCGTCCCCCCCCCCAATATTTTGACAGGTGGGAACTGTCCCCCCCCCCAATATTTACTATCCTAGTTCCTCCCTCTACCGCCTTGGAATAATATCCACTCCCGGAATAATATGATGGAACTTTTGTACAAATTCATCTTTTAAAGAAATAATATTTATTTTTCCCACCCATCCCCTTTAAAAATATAAATTTCAAGACTCATCATCACATATATAATAAACACTAACCTACGTAGTATAGATAGTAAAATAAATAATAAAAAAACTGGGATAAACAAAGAGAATAGAAATACAAAAAATAAAATAAAAAAGGTAACGCTACTGCTATGTATTTCGACAAGTTATGTTACCGAACCACTTTTTACTTCCTTGCTTCCTTTTCTATTCTTGGCAGTCCTCCTAGGCGTGTGAAAAGAAGATGGCCTCGAGATCTTTTAAGTTAGATAATATTAGTTGAGTGCTAAAAGTTGATAGTTTCTCTACATGCTTATTCATGACATTATTTTATTTATTTTTTTTATCGCATTTACTTAATATAGGGTAAACCGTACAGTTATTGGCACCCTTAAGACTACATTTCTGTGGTTAAATTAAAAAAAAAAAGAACTTTTTATAAAGGGATCAAATAGAAACTTCCTATCCTCATAAAAGACTCGAAAGGGTTTTTTGGGTCAAAAGTTCAATAGTTTTACAATGTGGCAATATTTATTGTTAAATGTGCCCAACCTAGTTATTTGCACCCTGTGGATCTAATTGTGAAATCTTCCCTATGGTTAGTTTGTTAAAGTCTTACTTCATAGATGACTTAGAGGACCCTTCAAACATTAGACTCATGTATATCTTGTAATAAAATCAGGATTTGTTTACCTATTTCTTTAAGTTAAAGTTGGGGTGCCAATAACTGTACTGAGTGACAATAACTGTATGGTTTACCCTACTCGAGATTTTGTTTATTGTGATTAAAGATCGTTGATATTAGAGAAAAAATAATTACAGTTTCATAGTAGCCATATATTCAGTGTTTGAATTTCAGTTCGCTGATTATGCTTGATAGAGGCGGTTAACAAGTTTTAAGAGGATATGGTTAGGAAGGAGATTGTTGTGAGAGGTAATAAGCGAAGTAAAATAAATATTTTTTGCGTGGTTTTCGGTTTAAATCCATTTAATTTAATTTTATTTAAGAAAATAAATGCATTTTTGAAAATAGATGTTTTATTTTTTTTAAGGTAGCTTATATAATCCTTATAACAAGAAGTTGGGGGCTTATTACAACACTAGAAAAGAACAAATGATTTAAAATAGAATAACTACAAAAAAACTTATAATAAAGATTCACTACAATAGAAAAAAGAAAATATTGATTCAAACAACAGACTAAAACGTTAATTTTTACTGTATACCAATAAATAAACTGTATCATTGACTGTTATTTATCATTGATAATCTTAAACTTATTAAAGTTATTCATTTATGTTAATTGATCTTATCATAACTGCCTGTTTTACTTAATGATACAGATTTCTTATTTTCTCTGGTGAGGACAGTAAATTTGCAAGAACATAACTATGGAGCTGATAGTATTAACGAACAGGGTTTTTACATCGGGCACTTAAGAAGAAAAGGTTCTAAGTTTTTTTCAGTTTTTAGGTTACAGATTGAGCAGACTTGTTGTGGGTTGATGTGATGTGTTAAGTCAGCCATTGTTAGTGTAATTGAGTATAAGTTAGTTGTTCTTAACTGCGCGTATATTGTTATAAACTGTAAAGGTACAGTTTTTTTCAAGGAGGTGCTTGCTATACGGCTGTTTTTTGTTTGTGAACAGCTGTTTGTATAATGGACAGTGTTGGGAATTCAGCAGGGAACTTTCGTCTCTTATTTACGTACTCAGAAAATCTGACGAGTGTTCTAGATAAGTTGGCTTTGATTTTTATGGGGTCGGAAAGATACAATGGGCCAATCATTTGATCCAATCAATTGCTCCAACGCAATTTTTACTTGTGTTTCTTACCCAATTGTAAGAAAATATTATTGCTATTATTATATTATTTTTAAATATTTCTACCTATTTCTTTACCCTATTACAGTAAAATCTGTCTAAAACGGAATGCCTAGGGTCCGTCCTTATTTTTCCGTTTTGACAGGTTTCTCTTTTAGACAGGTTATGCTGGAAAGTATGAAAAATAAGCATCTGTACCTATTTTTTTGTTTAAGCAATTTAATAAAACTCCAGTAGCAAGATAAGCATTTATTACATTAGAAAATACATAAACACGTTAAAAAAGAATAATAAAAAATAAACATTTTTAAGGTAAGCGTTTATTAAAAATAGAAAATACGTAATTATGTAGTGATTTTTTTATACATATTTATACACAACGTCATATATAGGATCTTTTGATTCTCCAGAAATTATATTTAACACTATATTTAACACTGAAGCTGTAAAGCCATCCAGATGATGCTTTAAAATTCACATTACCTATTTTCTGGGCTACTTCCAAAGCTTCTGCTTGAATCATGGGTCCAGAAATCGGCATTCCTCTCGCTCGGGCACTTACGAACCATTCCCAAACAGCTTCATTAATTTCTTCATTTGAGCCAACTTTTTTGGCCCGTTTTGACTGGCCTGCTGTTCCATTTAACCACTGATCTTTAATTTTATTCTTATTTTTAATAGCTTCATAAACTTGTGTTTACCCGATTTGATATTTTTCAGCTAAAAGTTTAACCGATGTTTTTTTCATTTCGTGCTCCTCAATCAGTTTCACTTTTTCATTGAGAGATGAAGTTTTGTTTTTACGAACTGACATCTAATAAGAAAAATTAATTTTGCTAAAGACACTACTCACAAGTGTATATTTCAAAAGCTTTAAAAGGACTAAATAGAAAAGTTATGAAATAGAAGGAGGATTACCGGTACAGCTATAGTAAGGAGGATTACAGGAATCTTCGAAAATTCGATTTCCTGACTTTCAAGCTAAAGCGCTCATAAGAGCAGAGTATATATTGGATTAAACAGAGAATGGTTCTTTGAAATCTGTTTCCTACCGGATAGTTCATTAGTGCGACTAACAACTATTTTCCGTTTTATGAAAATTTTCGTACCGAAAAAAGCTAAAAAAGATCATGGGAACTATCAACCACTAATGGCTTCAATGAGAAAAGCCAGTATTATCCAAATAATTTTCTATGGCGGATTCTCGAACCCATATTGTAACAAGTTGTACTACAATCATTCCGATAAAATCGGCACTCAACTAATACTTAAAATAGGCGATTATATATATTATAAGATTACGCATTTTGTATTTAAAAGATAATAAAATAAAGGTTTCATTTCCAGTCGCATTTTTTATTTGTTTTAAATATATATTTATATCTATCAATCATAAAATCATAGAAAAAAACTTCCATCCACGAAAACGACGAAGTTTGTAATTTAGTTGTAAAAAATCTAATTAGTCATCAAAAATGTAAGAAGTAGTTACCATTTAACAGTTTTATACCATAAATAATCATTGTTCAAACTTTATGATAAGGTAAAAATATTATTTCACTTATAAAATCGCTCAGCCGATAGTGTTAGGGTATTCGTAATGCTATCGTTTGGACGCCTTTAAAAATTATATTACATTTACATCTAAAGGACTTAAATTTCTATAAATTCAGAATTGAATTAATATTATATGTTTACCTTCCGTTTCCGGGTTAGACAGATTTCCGGCTTATGCAAGGTGGTTTCAGGTATAAATTCGGTCCGTTCCGAGATAATTTTTCCGTTTTGACAGAATTCCGTTTTATACAGGTTCCGTTTTAGACAGATTTCACTGTATTTGTAAATACATTTGTAAATTTCATTGACTAATTTTTTTTTTTTTTTAAAACGTTTTCCTAAAAAATAGTGTAAACTAGATGATATATAAAGTCAATTCTTTACTGATGATGATTTGAGATATCAATTGTTATAAATATTTAGGTATGTCATGTTTCAGCCGGCGAGGCCTTCGGTCATTTCTTATGACGACTTCCAGAAGTTCGAGAACAAGAGGAGCAGCCCCTGCAGCCACCACTCCGAAGAGCCATCGTCTTTCAACCAGGTGGAAATCTAGCTCAAGTGGAGGAAGGCTGCCAAGAGAGACTCGGCAAGCTCCTCCGATTCGGATAACTAGGCGATCAAGCCATCTTCATTCCTATACTCACAATATCATCATTTTTTTTTCTTTATAAGGCTTTATATACTCTGAAAACTTTTATTTTTCATTACTTCAATACTACTACTACTACTACTACTAAAAATACAGCGCACTATTCCCCTTTATTCAGAGAAATCATAGCGACACTCCAGTCGATTTTAATATGAAATATTCTTAACCGTTATTCAATCATTGATGTACAAATGTTTTATATCCAATCTATTGGACACAAACTCGTTTTTACTCTGATCATCGAAGAAGAACGAATAATTTATTGTTCATAAATCATAGTACTTAACTATGTACCATATATTGATGCACCTCTGAATTGAAATAGTATAACTAGTTTATTACATATGCTAGCTATCGATATATATATATATAAAAAATATAGAATTTTAGTATAGATTTTGTCTTTTTTTTTTTTAATTATTATTATTATTATTATTAGCTTTTCGTTATTATTCAATCGACGTTTCCTCTCGAAGACGTTTCCTCCGTAGCCACAGAGAGCCGACGATAACAATCGTCATTTTATGTTAACATTAGTTGATCAATTTTATAGCTATTTCAGTCTCGTGAATGCCAGCCCCTACGCCTAATCAATTCAAACACTTAACGTTATAGATCCTCTAACAAAACGCCAAACATACTTATTAAAATAAAAGATAATGATATTGTAAAGATTTTCATGATTATATTCGAGTTTAAATATCATTATTAGAAAAAAAAGAACCATCCTATCAAATATTGTGAATATTTTTCTCCTGTTTGTTTTATTATGAGAACACGGTCTCAATTAATTTTTAAATAAATTATGTTTATCATTGTTATTTACAAAAATAAAAATACATAATTAGAGATAGCGTAGGGTAAACCGTACAGTTATTGGCACCCTCAAGACTACATTTCTGTGGTTAAATTTAAAAAAATATTTATTATTAACGGATCGAATAGAAACTTCCTATAGCTCCTCATTATCTATCTTCATAAAGTCTCAAGAGGTTTTTTTAGATTAAAAGTTCAATAGTTTTACATTATGGCAATATTTATTGTTAAAAGTGCCAAATCTAGTTATTGGCACCCTGTGGATTAATTATGAAATCTTCCCTATGGTTAGTTTGTTAAAGTCTTACTTCATAGATGACTTAGAGGACCCTTCAAACATTAAACTCATGTATATCTTGTAATAAAATAAGGACTTGTTTACCTATTTCTTGAAGTTAAAGTTTGGGTGCCAATAACTGTACTGTATGGTTTACCCTATACAATTTTTTTTTTTTAAACAGAAAAACCGAATATAAACAAAATAAAAATAAAGTACCGTAGCTAAAATTCATGCGGCTTATTCTATAGCCCAATAATCCGAAATTTCTACCAGAATCCTTTCAAAAAGATCATTCCCTTGATACTTTTGCGTCCATAGAAACTCTCATAATTATTAGTCAATTATGATTATGGAAATGATATAATGGATATTTATTCCACAATGTCTTCTAAAGCATCTCCATTTGGCTGTTGCCACTGAAAATATAACTCAAATCCTTCTTTACACTTCCCTTCTTTTTAAAGTAGTTCTTTTTTCTTTTAAAACCAAAAGCTGATTTTTCATCTTAAAAATCATATACTTCAAAAAAAAAATATATATATATAAATGAGACATTTCATTTAAGAAACATATATTGACTGAATTTCTAAGCATTAATTACTATTAATCACTTTAATTTTTATCTAAGATTGGCCATGGCCGGATTCGAACCCGGGTTCCCGCAAGTACGGAACAAACAAAATCAGCTTTTATTGGTACGCTAAACAACCAACTCAAATCCACGTCAATTCAACACAAGAATATATTATTTTGAGCCCCCCATCTCTGATTTAATTGAAAATCGGTACTTGTTTCAACTAAAACAATCGTGAAATATTACTTAGATATGTCTACCCGTTATAGAATTATGGACCTCAAAAATAGGTCAAGAAAAAAAAATATCATGATTTAAAATAGCTGTAGAATTTTACCTTAGAAAAATTAAAAAATTAGAAAATAGTGTACAAATTTGGCTAGGACTGTGAGATTGGTATCGTTTCAGAGTCTCTCTTGGATTATTATTCAAACCCTTATTATCAATTGTTTCAATTTTATCACTAGTTTTTTTTTTTTTTTTTTTTTTTTTTTTTTGTAATGAAGCCGATTTCATCCCATAGATATATTTTGTTGTATGATTAGATATAATATTGCCTGCTTGTTAATATTTTTTTTAATGCCATTTTTCAGAAAATTGAAATTTTGAATTTATTTTGAGGAAATTTCTTTTGCATCAACCTATACAATGTTTTATACCAAATGAAATGCGCTGTGAGACTATACCAATCTCATAGTCCTAGCCAAATTTGGAAAACTTCTACGGCTATATTTAATCATGATTTTTTTATTTTTCTAACCTATTTTTGAGGGATTTATAGGTCCATAATTCAAAAACGGTAGACATATCAATGTAATATTTCAAGATGCGTCTATTTGATTCAATTACTACACGGGTAGCAGATATAAATAAAATCTGAGATGTTGAGGCTCGAGCCTGTGTTGAATTGACGAAGAATGACCCCCAAATTCAAAGGAAAAAGAATTATTCCATACAGTAAAATTACAATGCAATAATACTAGACAAAACGTCAACTTTTTCTTGTGATGAATAATCCTATATTCATGAGGAATTTACATACGTTCAATTTGTGATCATGGGATGGATAATCTTTGGAAGAATTTCACATCTTACTGTTTCGTGTTAGGTATAGTATACTTACGTACATTTAAAAAATATGAAAACTATGAAATTGATCATTATATAAATAACCATCTATTAAATTCAAATTGTCTGTAGTTTATTGGTGGAGGCAAGGGTTTGTGAATGATATTTTTTTTTCATTATTTTTTATTTTTAGGAGGGGGGGGGGAGCGTTTTCGTGAATTATTGTGATGCCATGAGACAGAACATAGACCTATTTAGCTTTCCTTCAAATATATAAAAACTAGATTGGATTAAGTTGTAGTGTGAAACGTTTAGCACATAAAAACATTTTTGTATTAGTATGAAATGTCTATAGTTAAACCCTGTATGTGACAGACATGAATATATATATCCTAATGTATTTTCTTAGTTTTGTAATATTATTTCATATTTAATATTATTTTGTTTATTGTCAGAGTGGAATGATGTTTATATTATTAATGTTAAGAAAAGTTTTTATTGTAGTTAACGTTACCTAACTTAGAGAAATAGAATAGAAATGCATGAGAAATTGTATCCTTTTACGATATATATACTAGAATTGTACATTTATTCAATACTTTTCGGTAAACATATGATTACAATAAAGGAACTCCAATTTCGGATAATGTCTATAGCGTTATTCTTTTTTTCTTTTTTTTTTTTTTTTTTTTTTTTTTTTTTTGCATTTATTGTAATTATATACATAACTATATTAAAAATAATATTTATTCAATATACATAGCTTTAGTGCCGTATATTGTCCCAATGACGTGATGAGCGTACAAATGTGACAGCTGCATAAGTTCAAAAGATAATTGTACTCTGTATAAATGAGTCGTTTTATATTTGACTGTTACTCATACTCATGGTTGAGTCGAAATACTATCACGGATAAGTTTGGACAAATTCTTGCAGCAATGGAAGCCTCTAGTGGATGAAGTTGTTAAAACACTTTTTAAAAAATCCCCCTTTATTAATTTTTATATTATATCAGATTTCGTTTCAGAAAAAAACTAAAAATTTTAACACCAAAAAAAAATAGCTAAATGATTAAAATGAACTTTTGCTTAGATAAGTTCCCTGGGCTTATGAGTCTGGCCCTATCAACTATCAACCACTAATGGCTTCAATGAGAAAAGCCAGTATTATCCAAATCATTTTCTATGGCGGATTCTCGAACCCATATTGTAACAAGTTGTACTACAATCATTCCGATAAAATCGGCACTCAACTAATACTTAAAATAGGCGATTATATATATTATAAGATTACGCATTTTGTATTTAAAAGATAATAAAATAAAGGTTTCATTTCCAGTCGCATTTTTTATTTGTTTTAAATATATATTTATATCTATCAATCATAAAATCATAGAAAAAAACTTCCATCCACGAAAACGACGAAGTTTGTAATTTAGTTGTAAAAAATCTAATTAGTCATCAAAAATGTAAGAATTAGTTACCATTTAACAGTTTTATACCATAAATAATCATTGTTCAAACTTTATGATAAGGTAAAAATATTATTTCACTTAAGAAATCGTTCAGCCGATAGTGTTAGGGTATTCGTAATGCTATCGTTTGGACGCCTTTAAAAATTATATTACATCAACATCTAAAGGACTTAAATTTCTATAAATTCAGAATTGAATTAATATTATATGTTTCAAAAATGTTCATGTATTTCAATTGCATTAATTTTGATGGATAAACAAATCAATAAAAATATTTCTGCATATGTATATATAACAAGCGTAGGTATTCACACATCATTCTCTTCATTGTGTGATATTAAAAATACTAGAAAGTTATATATATTCTGAATGAAATTATAGAATCGTATGAACATAATTTGCATTAAAAAATAGTAAGCAATAATTCCATATAAAGCTACAACGAAATTTGATAATATTTCTCGTTTTTACTTCATTAGTTATTTTAATTTTATATTTTTGTCTAAATTTTGACAAATTTTAATGAAACATTCTGTTATTGTTATTAAATTAAAGGATCTGTAAAAAGAAATTGGATTTTTCTAAATTATTCTTTTACTAATATTCCATAGTTCTGATCAATAAAAAAGAAACAAAAAAAAAAAAAATCTACCAATCAAATTAGATTTTATCGAAAATAATTTCTATGATAAAACTACTTAAAAAATTAAGCAGCTGCATTGCTCAGCTGCATACCAATAGAAATTACCATTAGATATATATTATAAATACCTTTACAAGGCTCTCACTAAATGTCAAGTTATGTGTTAGGAGGACTTAGGCAATCTCTGCAGAATAATGTCCCAAAAATGTTCGCCTAGAAGTTCATGTTACAGTTGCTAGTAATTTAAGCTTGTATGTGCTATTCTTAGCTCTAATATTTGTAGTATTTCAACTTACCTAAATATAAATATATATATTTCAAAATAACATTTATGTATGTTACATTTATTAATAACATTGTTATCTGTCTATGTAAAATAAATAGTCGTTTCCAAATCTTTCTTCAATTTTTAGTGAATCCCTTTTTAGTAACCTGAGTAGTTACAACAACCCTTTAATTGTCCGTTCTATAAATCTACTTTCATTTTTTTTGCATTAGTACGATAATTTTTGTACTTGCATCAGCAATAAATAAATAAATAAATTAAGAATATGATACAATAGGGTAACTGTACCAATAGTTGACAGTTTAAGAAAAAAAAATTATATTATTGACGCTGTTTACCAATATATTGATGTTAGGATAATCTTTATTATGAATTTAGTTTGGCCAATCCCTCCAGAAAACTGGAAATGCAATATCCTATGGTCTACATTTACGGTTTTTATAAAAAATTATTTTTTAGAAACTTATAAAATGAACCAATAGTTGACACATCAAAATGCAAAGGTTTGGAAAGTTGGCATTTATGGTTTTAAAGTTGACACATGCATTAATTTTTGATTTCCTATGATTTTTAAAAGGTAATAAGGACTGCAACAAAAGTTAATATATTTTTTATTTATAAACTAGTAAATTCACAATGGAAACAAAATAAAATTTGCACAATTTAATTATTTTATACACAAAAAGCTTAAATGAGGTAACAAAACAAAACAAACTTATTTAAGCAAAAAATGAGATCATCCAGTTAAGTATGATAAATAGATTTTAGTAATGGCCAGAAATTTCGTTTTTTTAATGTTGGGTTTGCACAATTTTAGACTTTCCAATGATAAACTTCACTCTTCCAGTGCTCTTTTAAACAATTAAAGATGGCCACGTCTACTGGTTGGATGAAATGTGTAGCATTTTGATATAGTGTGACTAATAGCAAGTATCACATGTTCTTTGCAGAATTAGGAGGGGGGAGGGTCAGATGAAACGCGTGTCCCTTCAGGAATAATATTACTGGCAATGCAATTTTTCTCTCAATGATCCATGGATAGAGCACACTAGCTATAAATTTATAAAATAAGACACCTGTCATCCAGCCAGACTCAGATTTCCTACTACACTATTTGCTAATCTGGCGGTAGACATTGATGTCAACTATTGAAATTATGGATAAATTTTTGTTCTAATAGTTGACAGCTACATTTAAGCCCTAAAACATTGTATAAATATATTAAAAAGGATATCAAATGATTCGCATGAGCTTAATGAATCCCATAAAAGTAATTAAAACATAATTGAACTCAAATAAAAAGCTTATTTAACTTGACTTCCACCTTAATGAAACAGGGTAGCAAAAACCAAGTTTTCAGGCCACAAGAAAATTCGCTATTATAACCTCTCACAAATAAGCTTGAGTTTTCATCAAACTAATGTCTTATAATAATCTTCTAATAATCTTATTATTCACACTTTTTGTACAAAATGTCAACTATTAGAACGCTGTCAACTTATGGTACAGTTACCCTAGATTTCTCAAAAAAAAAAAAAAAAAAATTTAAAATATCACTTATAATTAACGAAATATTTAAAATTCCCACCAATGAATGTCATTGTTCCATATATTGCATGATATTTCCAAATATTATCCCCTCTTATTAAAATCGTTCAAAGAAGTATGTCTTTCCATACAGTCAATGACCAATGAAAATCAATAATGGAAACTAAATCATATAAGTAAAATTTCTAAAAAAAGTGTTTTTAGTGCGTACTTCTGCCTCAATATTCCAAAAAAATAATCGTTGAGCTCTTTTTTTAAATATTATCTGAGAGGAAAAGTAATCAGAACCCCCAGAAATATTCATAATGAACGAAAAAACTAAATTATTCTTTTCGATTATGTAAATGAAAAATTAAAAAGTACCTTAATTACCTATCATTTAAAAATCATGTAATTCTGACCATAATCAATTATATTGATTATAGCCCATTCAATTATGAGCACAAATTGTGGTTCATTATATGTATTGATTTATTATTGTGTTATATTACAATTTGGTATTATCCTATGCGAATATTTTTTCGCATAGGCCATCAAGCATAACTGATTTCTATAAAAAGACTAATACGTGTACTTGTATTTCTGTATGTATACATGATTTATTTATGTAACTCTTATAAAAAACTCAGCTTAACTCAAACTAGTGGTAAGTTTGGCTTTTCGCCAGTTTTAGTTTTGCATCTGGATGAATTTTTCATTAGTTTCTTTCTCAGAATCATTACAGTGTGCATAATGAAACTGCAATGATAATATTTTTGTAATTGATGATAAAGAATGGGTACAAGGTCTCTTACATAAAATCATCGAAACTGGTGAAACTGTAGAAAAAAAAAATTATAAAAATTAACCTAGTCTCCTAGGATTTTCTTAAAAAAAAAAAAAAAAAAAAAAAAAAAAATATATATATATATATATATATACATATATATATATAAGAGAATTAAAAAAAAAAAAAAAAAATATGATAATACATATAAAATAAAATGTAATTTAGTAATTTATCTCTTATGTATGTCATTGTGTGTGTGTGTGTGTGTAATTGTTTATTGATTGGTATGCTGTCTGATATAGCAACACAATGTACTTGAGCACAGTAGCGGATTCAGGGGAGGGACGCGGGGGGCGCAAACCCCCCCCCCTGAGAGGTGAGGACACTCATAAAGTATTACTACTTCTATTATATATAATAGATATTATACTATAATTGAAAATTAATTGAATTTAAACATTTACAGGAATTTACAACGTCATTATGTACTAATTTGTATTTTGAATTAGGGCCTTCGTTACTCATGAAATGTAAAAAAAAAAAAAAAAAAAAAAGTGAGCCCCCCTCAGAAAATGTATGGATCCGCCACTGCTTGGGCAGCACTGCTTATTGTTAAAAATAAACCATTTCTGTCCTTACATTTTATCTCAGGAGCACTACTTAGCCCTTATTAACAATACTGTAACTAAACGAATTCTCCTTCGTGACCAACGATTCCTGTTCGTGAGCATAAGGATGCTGTAAGGACAGGATCGTAAGAGAAACGTTTTCATAATAACCTTTGGAATAATCAGTCATTCAGGAATTAAAATGACTATAAATAAAAATAAAATAAAAAAGGAAATAAAAAAATACATGCTATTTCAATAAAAATAAAATAAAAAATGGATAAAATAATGTTTATTTGTAAAGATACAGAAATAATTATTAATAATAATAAATACTGAATATTATGCACTGGAAAATATAACAAAAATATTGTATTCAGAAAGGGTATATACACATAGATTGGACACTAGAGTTGGAGGACGATGGATTGGTTATAAAACTTATCTGCATAAAGTACCATTATTATAATGATAGCATTTGCAATAATTATGGTATATATTTGAATGGTACATTGTTGACAATTGGCTGAGGCGTAAAGTAAGGGGGGTAAAGTATAAACGTAAGGGGTAATACTAAACCGGTCGATTAGAGTGCAATATCTTGTCCGGGCGCCAAAAATTCCACGCGACGACTTCGTTGATAATCATTTGGATAGGGGAGTAAGGGAAGATGTGGTATGCTCTTTTTTTTTTTTTTTTTTTTTTTATTTCTTTTCAACTTCTCCGATATCCACCAAGACATTCGTTCAAGAATCGATTCATACTTATTTTACCTGATGCACCATACTACATACATTTCTCAAGATTTACTCTTTCCTTCTTCTACTGTAGTGGAAGACTCTGTCGGCTTAGAATGGGACACACCATCCGACCCCATAAGGAAGCAGTCGAACTGTAAAACCAGGATAGGTTGTCGTACGATGGTCGTCTCAAGATCAACACACATGTGAATGTTGTTCCCTTGAGTGTAGATGTCAAAAAGCTTGACGCACATTTCTGCACCTGGGATGTAAGGGATAGGAACGCAAGCCGGTGGGGGGTTCTTTCCTGGCAAGAGTTCAAAACTTATCTTGTAATATATATTTAAAAAATAACAATAAATAATTTAATAATGAAATTACAATTCATTCATCTTCGAACATATCGCACCTGTCTTAGAATAAAAATATACCTCAAAAATTGAATTTGTTGGTAAAGTTCTAGTTCTAACCTTTTGAATACCCTCGAATCAAGAAGAAACGCTTAGGTGGCAAGGGAGCCTATTAGAGTTACCCTTCTATTTTATGCACAAAATAGGCAGCTTAATCATTGTGACACTGTCGCTAACTCAAAACTTACCGTTTTTGAATTATACCTTTATTATATGGCGGGTGCGATATTATAAAGCGGAAAAAAATGTAATAAGTATTATTATAATGATTTATAGTCAGGTTTTTCAGTCAAATTTTCTTTATTAGGAGAGCCAGCGCTTCGATCCAAAAAATGTGGATCTTCTTCAGGGCTCTGGACTCAACAAGCCCTGAACATCCACATGTTTGGATCGAAACGTTGGTTCTCCAAATAAAGGACATTTGATTGAAAACCCTGACTATAAATCACTATGACCTTAAATAAAACAGTTGACCATTACACACCAAATAATTATTATCTTTTCTTATTTTATTATAATCATTAACCCTAAACTAAAATACGGGGGAGCGGGGTTGGTTGGCAACAGTTTTCACTTTTTTTATTGTTGAGTCATTCCTGTTAATATAATCCCAATATGGTTGATACCACAGTAAACCCCAAGTATTAGAGTGCTTCAAGTATTTTTTTCAACGCATAATATTTAACACTATGATCATAGAAAATTTAAGAATTCGCAAAGCCAGAGTATGTCAATTAACCCCCCGTGTGGGGCAGGTTGGCCTAGAAGGTGGTGTTGTTTGGCCATCTCATTTAAGTACTGCCTGACGCATATTATTGTTATTAAAAGCTGCACTATAATGATATATTAATTTTGATCGGTTTTTATCAGCTATTAAGGAAAATAGAATGACAAATGGCAGTATTTTACCATATTTATTTCAATTAAACAAAATTATATAACGTTTCAAACAGCAGAAATTAGAAAAATGTAATGGCGTAGAAGTATAGTTGCGTTAGAACAATGTAAACAAATTTTTCATAAAACAAAACGAATTCAAAACATCTTCTAAAACTTTAGGTAGGATAAATATTCTCTGGCCCTTTAATCGGATCATGAGAAAGTGTCTGCGGTGCACTAGTTTCATTTTCATGGTAGCCAGGTGTGGCTAGTTCATCAATAAGCTTCGATTGCGGCTGAAGGTGATATTTAGTGTCATTATTTTTTTCATTGTTTAATTCCGCTTAAGTTTAGACTGTCGTCACTTTCTACGTAGGAAATATTGCTCTCCTCATCCTCGCTGGAAATAAAGGCAAGTGGTAGTTTCACTTTTGTTTATGTTTACCTTACTTTTGTAACTGCGCCAACAAACCCCAGTTGAAGATAGCCAAATAACCCCGCAGGAGAAATCATATGAAAGATGGCTGCCAGGACAGGGAAGAACAACTAAACAAGAAACTGGTTACTTGAAAGGTTAGGTTTTTCAAAGGAGTTTAGGGCTATGTGAACAGAATCGGAGTCAAATGTTTTGCCATGCCTTAAAACCAAATTTACTGAAAATATAAGAATTTACTTAAATGTTGTAAAATCAATCAATGAAGCACACTCTTCTCTACACTACATCGGACTGAAACCTCAGGACAAGACTCCCGAGGTCGAGCGGGTCACATGGTACGATTGTGGCGACTTCAAAACAAGTGTGACGGAAATTATAAGACAAAGGCCAACCTACCCCCTATGCCAACCAACCCCGCTCTCCCCTATGTTTAAAGCTTTGCTTTCATTTCAGCTTCACTCAAAAAATATATAATTAAATTTATAAATCTGTAAATTATAATGCAATAATTTTTAATTGCAATGATTTAATTTTATGAAAAAAATAAATTTAATATAAAATTTGAAATATTGAGGAAATATCGAAAATGTATGAATATATTTAAATCAATAAATATTGCTTGATCAAAGGAACATAATACATAATGGAGAATTTAATTGTTATAAGGACGTTTATCTATTACCAGATAAGCTGTTGTTGTAGACAGACTCATCATTCATCAGTAAGTTCATTTGGATAGCAAAGTCATTTGGAACATATGTGAAATTCATGCATCCTGAAATCAAGTAAAAAAATAAATATTAACAGATGCAAAATGTTGCAATGCCAAAAATGAAGCAGTTATCGTCCAATCATCAATAAAAAATGAATAAACAATTTATGCATCCTGGAGCAACAGTATAAGAGATAGAGTTAGTATATATATTTCCTTCCTTAAAAGTCTTCTTCAAATTCTACTAAACATTCTGATATTTGTATCAAAATATTAAATCTGAAAATCAATCCTAGAACCATACGAGGCCATTTTGAATCTTTTTGAATAATGGTCTTGAAACTTACTCTTTCCAATCCGAAATCCTGAAAAATATTTCTAATGCTCCACATTATGTAACCAAAGAAATCGTACACTATGAGCAGAATGTTCCATGCGTCCAAGAACTTATATCACCGATATATTTAAATTTTCAATAGTAGCTTTCGCCTAATCCTCAGGTCACACTCATCCCCAAAATCCTCCACAATTGTCAAATGATAAAGCCAATTAATAAATCAACCACCCAGCAGAACTGGGCTTATTGTCATGCTCAATAATTCAGGCGTTAAGAGTCTATGGAAAACAGGTTGCTGCCTTGTAAAACGGATACATTATGTTGCCAGTCATTTCAACGCTATAAAAATCTTAGATCTTATTGCAAAAGAAACCAAAACAAAAAGGATCTAATCTATGTAAGAAATGCATTAAAAATTGTTTTATGCATCATGTCTGACCGCGAGCAGCTATTTTAAAAAAAAAATAATTTTGTTTCATGGTGCCACATGCCCCGGGTACAATGAAACAGCTGAAAAGAACAGCATCATAATTAACAAAAAAAACTTTATTCAGCTTCCAGTCGGTTTTTCGTTCTTCTGCTTTATGATAGCCCCGAAATTCTTCAGGAAAGAGGAAAGTTTGATTTTGGAAGAAAGCTGTTATAAATTAAGGCAGTTTTTTGGTGTTGCGCTCTCAATTTCGCAAAAAAATCTGAACACTAAACCATGAAACGTTTCATTCTGCCCCGAACGCCCCTGTTTCAAGGAACCCCATAATAGCCATTTTGATGTCTTTTACTTCCTACTATGAACGTAAAGAATAGAAAAGCCAAAGTCAGGCAAAATCTTAAGAGATACATGCATAATGAAAACGTTGTAAGTGCAGACCGAATAAAATAATTACTCATACCTAGAGACGAAAATCGGTTCGACCTTTGG
The DNA here is from genome assembly GCA_911387785.2 of Aelia acuminata. Taxonomy (NCBI): domain Eukaryota; kingdom Metazoa; phylum Arthropoda; class Insecta; order Hemiptera; family Pentatomidae; genus Aelia; species Aelia acuminata. The sequence goes on from OU426980.1 coordinate 151,476,265, forward strand.
GTTCGAATACCACATCAACTACATTACTTAGTCATCTGGTTTTGTTTATTTCTTTTTAGTTACGAAGTATATAGTGTTACTTATATGAATATATGCAAATATAGTTCTGTGTTTAACAAGATGGGCATTTCACATCTCTATAAGGATCTACTAAAGAAGATCTATTTGATAACTATTGGAAAGACAATAGATTTCACACCTCCATTGTAAACATTTTAAATATCTGTTATTTTTTCTTCCACTTTTAAAATTGAACAGATTAATTAAATGATAAGCACTCTTGAAGAAGGTTACCTTTAAGTACTTACTTGTAAAGTAACTACTTAAAAATTACCGGCGCACGGATTCTGCGTAAGACACAAAAGTTTTTTACCTTATAAACTGAAAGTGCTCATTTCATAGACTAAAAATATGAATGGTCGCCATTAAACATTATCGGCAAAAAAAAAATCGAAATTTTCGAACATTTGGGCCACTAGGCGAAACGAACACTTTCACGTTTTAATTAGTTTCTCTCCAAAGGAGTGGTCCAATTTTAAAATTGAGGAGCTCGTTTTGAACAGTGTGATATTCTACATATACATTCCATAAACAACTTTTATATGGAACTTTTTTTATTAGGAATAAAAAATTGCTCTTTTTAAATTGCATACCTACGTTGAAACATGGGCGTGATTAATACGCAAAAATTTCTGATACTTGATAATCGATTTCGGAGAAACGACTTAACGTATTTTAACATCCAGCAACTCATTGGTATGCTCCCCTATTTTAAAGTGAATACATTTTTTTCTGCGATGAATTTTTTTCCAATTATAAGCAAAAAAATGAAGACAAAAAAAGTTTGAAAATTTTGTTCACCATTAACCCTTTGTACTCGAACGGCGCCTCTCAGGCGCCATCCTATTCATTTCTGCAACCCGAGAAGCGCCATACTATTTATGATAATATTTTACCTTATATTGTGCACACTTTGTACCTTTTTTTTACTAGGTTTGAGATTAGTCCGGTATATATCAGATGGTGAACACTAATATCCTTCAGTGCAGACAAAAAAAAATTGAAATTAATATGAAATAAAACAAATTATTTTTTGAAATTAATATAAACTTATTAAAAATATATATATATATATAAAATCAAAACAAATAAATTTTTAAATTAATATAAAATTATTAAAAAAAATAAAATAAAAACAATTATTTTTTAAATTAATATAAAATTAAAAAAAAATAAGATTTTTTTTTTGTAACTATGTATTCTTGAAGGTTTACAAATACATATAACCCAAAATTTCATTGCAATTCCTTACTTGGTTCTAAAAATTTACCGTATAATATTAAGTTTTCGGGGTGTACGTTTTCGCGAATAAGTTGCGTCGAGTTGCCGGTAGGTTACGTCCGAAACGGTACCGAGTGCAAAGGGTTAAAATTTCATGGCAACCGATCTGAGTCGCTGACGTTCATATTTGAAATGGACACTTCCAGCTTATAAGATCAGCTAGTGGAAAACTTTCTTTTTGTAAGACAATTTTTTGGCCTTCGGTTCCCGGATTACAATTGCCAATTATTTTTGTGAGTTGAAAAGTAAATAATGGAAAATTACAATGCCTGAAGTTCCAAAGCTCCTGATTATGTTCAAGTGACATCTCTACCAAACAGATAAGATTATAACGCAACAATAACTCGCTTTACTCGCTAATCAGTATATCCATCTGACTTTGATCCCAGTTAAGATGAAAACCAACGATGTGCGATGTCCCTTGTTTAATTGAATTAATATAGGTTAGTAAAAAGGTCTGTTAACGTCCGTGGATATCTAAATAATTGGGACAAGCAAAAATAAACAGAGTTACGCAGTGGAAGTGATTATTATTGGTAATAGTATATACATACATACAGACAATGAATATAACTAATATATACAGGCCTATAGGCCTAGGGCAACTATACGGACAACAATACGTCTATCTGGCAGCAGATGCTGTTAGAGACTGGTGCCTTTTGGATAAGGAGGGCTTAGAGTACAAAGTTTGGCCCTATGTTATTACTTATCATATTTATATAAACTCAAATATTCACTTATCTATTTAGGCACCTAATTTACAATAATATATAATAACTCTCATTAATATCTAGAATCACAATATTTATATATGTACTAGTCCTCATACAATCTATATAAATAAAGATGAAATTCTGTTTGTTTGTTTCTTTGTTCTTTATAGAAAAATCCGTACCGTTTGTCCTAAATTTTCCAAATTTCGCTCAGTGGTTCTTTCATACCATATGCGAACACCTGTCTATATTAAAATTGCATAACTTTAGCCGATCTTCAGCTGATAGTCTTTATTGTTATAAAATCGTAATGATTTCGCTTTACAATGTTTTTTTACGAAATCGACCGTTTCATTAGAAAAATGAAATTCCCCGGGTGAAACCGGAATATACAGCTATAATCTATGATAAAGATGAAATTCTGTTTGTTCTTTATAGAAATCCATACCGTTTTTCCTAAATTCTTCAAATTTCGCTCAGTGGTTCGTTGATACCAGGTGCGAACACCTGTCCATATTAAAATTGCATAACTTCAGCCTATCTCTAGGTATATTCATTATTGTTATAAAAATCGTTTTGACCTCGGTTTACATTGGTTTTAACGAAATCGACCGTTTGAGTCGATAAAAGTCTCACTTTATAGATTCAAAAAATGAAATTCTCCGGGTGAAACCAGTATATAATAAGTAGTATAATATAATAAAAATTAATATATACGATATTTATACAATAGCCCTCTAACTATAATTACAAAATAATTATGTGTGTTTCACATCACAGATGTCAAAAAAAAAATTTTTTTTTCTTTATAATACTGTAAAAAAAAGTATTATAATTTCTGGTCATGATCTCTTTAGCTCCGAATTTTACAGCAATGTTACTATCTATATCTGTCTGGAAGACTTTAAGAGGGTGTTTTCTGACCATCAAACACAAGTTTTGCCATCAAAAGCTTTGAAGGGGGGTTATAAAATCTTGAGAGGGGGAGGGGGCACATTTCCACGGAGTAATGATTTTTCAGAAGTTATTTTCGAACTACGGAATAAGGGAAGACGTTTAAAGCGTGCCACATGTTTGACGTTTTACTCCTAATAAAAAATTCGACCTTTCTTATCCCCATTTTAAAGAAGAGGAGGGTATTAAAATAAATCGGAAGGAAGAGTATGGGCAGTTCTAGGAGGGGATGTGCTCTTCTGCATATATTAAGAATAATGGAGAGGAAGAAGACAAACAGAGGGCAGTAAGAATGAAGCTGGAACTTAAATTTATTCATAAAAAATTTATCAATCAATTTATAACTCAAATTTATTCTCATAAAGTTATTTATGAGAATAAAGAGCATTAGAACAAATACTCATTTATTCCACAAGTTTTTTGATAAGGGGTCAGTGAGATAGCCGATTGATAGCCAACTCTAAGGCCCGGTGAACATGAGCTGCAAAGCACGCATGACGCTAAGAAGCTCTTCCAGGAAGGCTTAATCCTAAATAAAAAAGGGTCAGTGCACATAAGGAGATAGGACGCCGCGTCACTTCAAAATTAGCACTCCGATACCCAGTTTTTTGTTCGTTTTGTCTTTATTTTATTTTATTTGTCTTCATTTTAGCCCTGTCGAAGATCCTCATGTTTGGATCGAAACGTTGGCTGTCCAAATACAGAATATTTGACAGAAAATCCTGGTTACCAATTATCCTACAGAAAACAGTTGACCATTACACACGTCTTAATTAATTAAATAAATAAAATGAGTTATAAAATATTAAAGATCAAATCTCAAATTACATATCTTAATAATTCCACATTGATATTGATACAAAATCATCAATCTAATTAATAATAATTTCAAAGATTAATTTTAATTGGTTATCTAATAACATTACATCTAATGTTGTTATATCTAATAACAAGTTAAATAAGTAATACAATGAAATTAATAATTATATTACTTAAAATTAACCTGTATTAAAGAGAAAGATGGGAAAGAACGCAGCGGCTCATATGCACTGTCCCTATATGAACAAGGTACTTGTGAAACGCAAAAGCGTCGAATAGCCGCCCGATACGAGGAGAAACAAGCGTTAGCTCCTGAGCCTATCGGACTAATCCGGAACATCCGGTCGTCACTTACCGCCCATGTGCACTGCCCCTATAACCCAACGTATGTCTGCCTATCAGCGTAACATTACGCCTAGCGGCGAGCGTGCCTTGCAGCTCATGTGCACCGGGCCTAAAGGTGCCTTTACACTCTGCTAAACTCACCTTCGAACCTCACACTCGAACAGCCTGTTCGGAACACATTTCATCTAATCTAAATGAGACACGAACCGAACAGGTACCTTATCTGTTCGCCTGTATGTTCGTGAATAGCGCTAGTGTCGCTTTTGATTGAGTGAGATAAGCTTCTAGACCTTCTTTTAGCATTATTCTGACGTTGCATATATCCATGACAAGTTAGAGCAAAAGTCAGAACAGCCGCTAGTCCAAGTCAGCCGTCATTGTAATGAAAATTATTGTATTAAGGTACATGGGTGCGGTCAGACATCATTAATCGCTCGACTTACGTTTAACACTAAACCTACCGACATTATATACACCTATTTCTACCGATGGCGGTCAAATGACCGCTTTTGAAATAAATATTATAGTATTTTCCAGTTGATTGTAATTGTTGCAGCACCTACTTCTAATAGAAACCTGCCTTTGTCAGTGTTGCTACAAATTATATAAATGTATCTATACCTGGCTACACTGCGGGTAACCAGACATATAAACTCCCTCAGAGTGTGTGTTGATTATTAGTGTTATATTATATTTTCAAGTGGTTTATTTATTTTTTTCAACAGAAGTTTCTTTATTTTCATTATTCGTTTTGTTATTTTTATCTGAATAAAGTTTTTTTTTTTTTTTTATCAAACTTTTTTATTATTTTTTTTTTTATTATTTTCATCCCGTACTGTTACAAATAGAACTAATCACGTCGCAAATATTTATAATGCCGCGTACAGAGCCAGTAATCTAATTTGAATGATCGCCTTTTTGCCTCACCTCGTGAGTTACCAGCTGTCGCTCTGTACCCATCATAAAACAAACTGTAAGCACATGGCGTTTTCCTTGAACACAATCGGATGAAATTTTCTCGGAAAACAACTGTTTTTGTTTTAAGTTTGAGATTTCAATGCAGATAACTTCATAAAATTTCATATATATTCTAGCGGTCAAAAGACCGCTCAGGGTAGACAACGGTAAGAGTACATATTATTATCAGGAAAAACGAAAGAAGAAGAGAAATATATATTGAAAAATTAAGCAGCTATATATTATAGAAAAAGTCGTGCAGTAAGTTCAAGAAAAATAAAAACCTGGAATTTAACAATTTAGATTAAAGTCTCAAAAGCGGTCATTTGACCGCTCTGGTAGGTTTGGTGTTAAGTGTAACTGTTTTTGCAACGAGAGCACATAGGAAACCCATTATTCGGAGCCATACCCATCTCGTGTATTATATAAAGTGCGAGCTGAACAATATTAATTCACTTATGATCTCATATTTTCGTTTCGGCGGTTTTAGAGAACTCTCTCCATTGCGCGTCTCCCTCTCTTCTAACGAGCCGGCAGCTTTCCCCTCCAACATTCCACCTACCGGAAGCTCCGATCCCTGTTATGTTGTCAATATATAACATATTACATTAAATCAATACCAAGTTAATGATCTCAGAATTGATTTTAAAGGCTCGCGGGCAAAGCCGCGACGGGGAATGCTAGTATAGTTATAATCAAATATATATAGTTTTATATACCATTACCTGTCCTGGAGAAACTGAAGAAGCTCATGTTTACGTTGACACAGCAGCCGCAGGTGGAGTCTTGGCAGGAGCACGGGAGTGGACCAAATCTCAATTTGCCGCCTTTGGTATTGCTTTGGGTTGCGGAAGGTGGATGCTGTGCGCCGTACATCGGCACGGCATTCCAATCCATGTCATAGTAAATTGTCAAATTATTTTTTACATCTAAAAATGGCAAACAAAGAAAGAAAAAGAATCAGCTTACATAAATTATTTACGAATACATTTCCTTCATCAAATAAATAACACTTATTAGGAGATGGTCGAAAATTGTTCGATCGACAGGCATATTTTATTTTTATATTTGGAGACTGATGACTAGAGCTCGGATTCCCGTACAATTGCATCTTTTTATTGGTAAGTCAGAATAAAGCGAATTCAAGTTAGTTAATCGAATGAAGCCTAATGGGATGTTTTAATGAAGTTTAATACTACATGAAATTGCACGTTTTGAAGTTTTACTGCACGAAATTGCATCATTTGATATTATGAAGAAAAAAAATATTACAAATTTTAATTGTCTTAAGTACACATCAAAACAATAGTGGGAAAATAAAGGTGAAGATCATAGGAAAAAAATGGAACTTGGGAGATGTAAGCAAACACAAACCTCCAATTTCCAAGAACTGAGGATTCAGTAGTTCCTGGATGTTTACATTTTGTTTCTTAGTTCTCATTGTTTTGTTAGTATCAAACTAGCTTCTGTCAAGTATATTGTTACTAAAAATTGCCCAAAATTGGAGGAAGTGTCTTCGAAAATTGCGGGATGGAAAAATATTGTGAACTCAATAGGGATGGTAGTGCAGTGTTTTGGTATAACTAGTGATAAAAATATTGGATGCGAGAGAAAATCACAAATTTATACCCACTGTAGCACAAGTAAGTAATTTTGTTTAACCCCAGAACGGTAACAGGGGTAGTGCGTATTGTCAGACCATTGGCGGATCCAGGGGTGGGGGGGGGCTGTGGGGCTGGAACCCCCTCCCTTTAGGATTGCAGCCCCCCTTTACAATCGGCTGGATCCGCCCACGTACCAGACTGATTTAAAAATAAGCCTACGCACCGGATATTGCATTTAGTGATTCGATAATTTGAGTAGTATTAAGATATCTTTAAGACCTTTTTTAAGATCTTCCTATTATTTCACATCTTGATGTTACAATTTCAAGTACCTAAATATTTTATGTTCCGATTTTTTTTATCGGAAATATATCGTTATTTTATACAAAAGGTCCAAAATTCAGTTATTTTACCAAAATGTATACTTGAAACAATATTATAAAAATTATTTCTAAACATAAAAGAGTTTCTTTCTACTTCAATTTACTCTCCGCTACTTATTTTATTCCAAAGTAGCTATTTTTTGTTCACAAAAATAATTTAATGCCTAATTTTCAAGCTATCCATTATTATTGCATGTTTTTGCACGTATTGAAGTTTTTAATGCACGTTTTCAAATTTTTACTGCACGGAATTCCGAGCTTTACTGATGACTAATGGGAAAGTAATCTTATATTTTTTGGCAGATCAAACGATTAAAGGTTAAGAATCCAGAATTTATTCCATAATTAATATATTAAATAGGTTGATTATTATCCACCAGTAAGCTGGCATCGCCGAGACTCTTTTGAATATTTCTCATATAGCATAATTTTCTCATTCAACTAAATGAACCATCAAGCTTTTTTTTGCGCAAAGAACATGAAACACACTTGGACGTATTCCCTCCAATATTCTTAATCACAAAAAAATAAATAACACATGGGTCTTTAAACAAATTAGTAAAAAAAAAAAATTGTAATTGTGGTGTACGACTGGTTTACCGATATGAAGGATTGCAATACATCAATTAACATGTAAATTTTAAAAAGAAAAATATGACATAAAAAGACATTGAAATGACCTTGCGTGGTGGCGGGTGCAAGAGAGAGAGCGAGGATGAGTAGACCGCTGAGGGACATCCCAAGCCCGGGGTCACTGACACTACTCATCGCCACTCAAACTTCCACCTCCCACCTCCCACTTTCCATCTCTCACCTCCCACTTTCCACCTCCAGCTCCTACCATACCTACTAGGAGGATTCAGAGACGCACCATAGTCATAGCTACTATTACTAACAATATGTTTGTATGCTATATTGGGTGACTAGAACATGGAATCAAAATCCTTCTTTGATAACTAACACAGGAACTAAGAGCCTTCTCTCAGAACCAAACCTTAGGCAATATTATGTAAGAACTACTTATCTTGTTGGCTGAATAAGCACGAACGCCCAGACTCCAGGCTACAGCAATGCCCTAGGGAAACAGGGGGCTTAGCTGGGCCCAATGCTTACAAAAAACTACGCTTTGTCAAACAAATACAAACCACAATAACAAGCAAAAATAATTATAGTTGAAATTGAACTCACGACGCACAGTGGTAAAATTTTGTGATTCAGCGGCCAAAAATATATAACTCCTCATCAAATTAAGTTAATCGAATAATTCTTTTACATTAATGAGCAATATATTTTCTTTATTAGTGCCAATAAAAAAAAATATAAATCCCATCACTCTGGGTATTTCATATTAATTTTTATATGAATCATTACTTCACTTTAATTTAAATAAAATAGTTTATTAGGTACAGCGTAATAAATAAAGAATGACATGTGTCAGTATTATTATCTGTTGAACATCCTCCTTATATAAATGGCTTTTTTAGGCATTTGCTCCTTTTGAAAGATTTTTAAATAATCATTGTCTGAGGAAGAAAAAATCCAAAAAAATAAATTAAAAATATCCTGTTAAAAAATATTTTCAAATAATTCAACTAGAATTGTATTTTATGATAAATATTCAGCGCTCCTGACAGACAGCCTTCGCGCTATGTCAGTATATACTTTATATTGTAATGACTCAGTATTATTTTCTATGTAAATTTTATGTTGAATAAAAGTATTAAAATAAAAAAATAAAAATAATACCTAATATATTCTATGATTTTGTATAATCCCGTGCCGAAAATAAATTAAATGTTCAAATATAAGAATTTAAATATTGAAATCGATATATCGCCGAACGATCGCATTTGATCGATCAAATCCTATTATGGCATTTTACCCCCTCTTACCCTCTACCACTGTGAAAAAAATCAGAACCAACTATTGCCAATAAAAGAATTTATGTCAATTTAAATATATTTTTTAAGTAAATTATATAGTTAACTTGGATGAAATTAAAACGCATTTTAATCCAATAAATTTACAGCCATTTTTCTTATTTTAAAAAAATTGTTGATGCAATAATATAGAAAGTAAAGCTTAAATAAAAAAAAAAAAATTATTTTTAAGAGATGAACATATTTTTGGCTAAAAATAAAATAATATTCTTTCTGTTAGCCTTAAGTTGTTATATTATTGAGCCAAATATATTTTGTAAATAAGTAAAATGGCTCTAAAATTATTAGATACAAATTATTTTTAATACCATCCATGCTAACTATTTTAATTTATCAAAACAAATATTTAAATTAACATAAATTCTCTTATTGGCAATAATTGGTTTTGATTTTTTTCACTGTGGTAGAGGGTAAAATGCCATAACAGGATTTGATCGATCGTTTGGCGATATATCGATTTCAATATTTAAATTCTTATATTTGAACATTTAATTTATTTTCGGGCTGGGGCTATACTAAATCATAAAATATAATTCTAGTTGAATTATTTGAAAATATTTTTTCCCGTCAAAATTTCTAAAAAACGGAATATTTTTAATTAAATTTTTTGGATTTTTTCTTCTTCAGACAATAATTATTTTTAAAAAATTCAAAAGGAGCAAATGCCTGAAAAAGGCATTTATATAAGCTGAAAGCTCAACAGATAATAATACTGACTCATTTCATTCTCTGTGTATTACCCTGTACCGAATAAACTATTTTATTTAAATTTAAGTGAAGAAATGATTCATTTAAAAAGTAATTTGAAATACTTTGAGCGATTGTATTTTTATTTTTTTTTTTATTCTCACTGAGAAATGAAATCCCATGCTCTGTAATGAAAAAAGAATTCGATTATCGACATTTAGCCGGGAGTTCTAGATTTTTGGCCGCTAAATGACAAAATTTTCCCACTGTGCGACGTAGGAGGTACCTTTATAGAAATTAATTAACTCATATTTACATGCAACTACATTATTCTATGAACGAATTTTAAAATAAATAAAAGCTTGCTAGGTATATAAAAACTAGCCGAACTCGTCCAAGCTGTGTCTTACTCTAATATTAAATTTTATGGAAATAAATAAATGTATTCCGGCGAGATTTACCCATAATGGACTAATTAAACAACATTACACATAATAGCCTGCTTTAAATTTCTGGGAAATAGAGGAGAAAAATTCTCTCAAAAATTATGATATCATAATACATATAAGATAATATGTATTTTAGTAATTTATCTCTTATATATGTGAGTGTGTGTAATTGTTTATTGATTGGTATGCTGTCTGATATAGCAACCCAATGTATTTAAGTAGCACTGCTTATTGTTAAAAATAAAGTATTTCTGTCCTTAGCTTTCATCTCAGGAGCACTACTTAGCCCTTATTAACAATACTGTAATTAAACGAATTCTCCTTTATAGATAATAAATACGGGTAGTGCCTGATTCCAGTTCGTGAGCATCCTTACAGGAACTCAAGAGAAACATTTTTCTATGAACCTTTGGAATGATCAGCTAGTCATGAATTAAAATGATGATAAAAAAAAAAAAATAAAGGAACTTGAAGGTCTGTACAATTGACTAGGTACATGATATTTCAATAAAAAAAAAATAAAAATAAATAAATGAAAAAATAATGTTTATTTGTAATGATACAGATATAATTATTATAATGAATATTATACACTGGAAAATATAACAAAAATATTGTATTCATAAAGGGTATGTACACATAGATTGGACACTAGAGTTGGAAGACGATGGATAGGTTATAAAACTTATTTGCATAAACTAACATTATTATAATGATAGCATTTGCAATAATTATGGAATATATTTGAGTATATAAAAAGAACTTTATAAAATGAATTTGTAAGATTTAGGTGCGTTAAATTATTTCACAAACACGTTTTTTTTTTCTCGAAATTTTTGGGGGAGTCGGCCTTTAACCTACCGGCGGGCGCGTAGCCGCACTCAGTGCGGCAATCTCGGTTTCCTTGAATTTCCGTAGGTAAGCCGTAGACGGAATTCTTCAGAACTTGATGTAATCCTAGTTCTACTAATTGACTTCATTTTTGTTCAATTGCGAGAAGTATATCTTTTATGACAATAGGACAATAAGATTCTCAAATAGTGAGTTCGTAGAAGCTGCACACAGTGCTGCTTGCGCCCGGTCTTATTTATTAACTTATTTTCAATATCTTTTAAACCCTCATCTACACTATTCCTCACCCGTTTTTACAGCAATTGACATCTAAGTAAAATTACTAATTACTTATCCTGTACTACTTTGTATTATTATGTTCCTAGAAAGAACCACGGGAACGAAGAAGAAGCAAGCGGAAGAAAGGAGGGTTGGACCATGTCACCTCTGTGGCCGCCATAACTAGAACAATACTACCATTAAATGCAAGAAATGTGTCAAGCACGTTTGCAAGAAGCATTCTATTCAGGAAACTAGATGTCAATCCTGTAATGCAAGTACTGACAAGACGGAGGAAGAAGAAGACGATGGACTCTAGGTTTCAGATGGCTGATAACTTTTTTTAACCAACAAAATTATGTTACCCATTTGGAAATTTTTTGATTCCTTCGTTTTTCTCATTATTATATTCTATATTCTTCGTTTTATGTTTTTTTATATTAATAATTAATCATTAAAAAGTATTATTCCTATTGTATTTAAAAAAAAGTGGCTATCTGTAGCAATATTTTATATTAATGTTTTATATAGTAACATGTTTAAATAAATTAGTCTCTGTTTACTAATTATCATTTTCCATCTACCCAAGACTAATATTTCAATATATTACCTGGAATTTTGACATGCCGCACTCAGTGCGGCACGCGCCCGGACATGTATCTCCCTAGGACGCGTCCGCCGGTAGGTTAACATGATTCTCCTTCCTTCGAAAAAAAAAAATCATGAGTGCGTAAATTTATGCACCCTCAAAAATTTATAATCTTGTAAAAATGAGCCACCTCAAAAATTTTATTCTTCTTCTTCTTCGATGGCACTAAAACTCATGAAGAGTCAGGGCCTCCCGCAGTCGGAGCCGCCCGTCTTCTCTGTTTTCTGCAGCTGCTCTCCAATTTCTAATACCAAGCATTTTTCAGGCATCTACCGCCACACAATCTACCCAGCGCAGGCGAGGTCTACCAATCTTTCTTCGTCCAAAGATTGTTTTCTCTAAGAGCATTTTTGGGACCTCATTATTGCTTAGTAGAGCAGCGTGCCCAGTCCATCTCAAGCGCCCAATCTTAAGTTAACGACATCAGGCTCATTATACAAGCTCATTATCTCTGCATGTTTTCTTAATCTCCATACGCCACTGCTACACACGGGCCCCATTATCCTTGTCAGTATTTTTCTTTACCATCTCAATACAGATGAAGAGTCCACGGAAGAAAGGGGGAATGTCATTTGGAGTGCTTTCCGAGAAAATCGAGTTTTTAGGTTTGGATCTTTAATTACTTAAGTATCTTTTATCATTTTTCTTCATTTTTTTTTATTTGTACTTTTCCTTTTTGTTTTGCGTGTCAAAATAATAAATTCGCCCGAAACAGACAGAACACACTCTAAAAAAAAAAAAATGTTTTAGTAAAAAAAAAACAATCTAAACATAACAGAAAGGGGGATAGTCCTGGACGCTCCCCCTTTCTTCCCTGTTTTATTGATAAAATGGTGATATTAATACACAATCCATATAACTTCTAACATGACTCTCCCCCATTCTAGGTTTTTCCGCGAGGACATTCCCCCTTTTTTCCATGTGCGTGGTTCTTTCCATCGCTTGTAAACAACCGGCTGTCATTGTTTCTGACTATTTCTTTTCACCAACATATTCTACTCAACTAGACGAACAATTATATATGTATAACTACAATTCGGAAAAAAATTGACTCTCCCCCTTTCTTCCGTGGACTCTTCAGATAATTCTTCAGGACTTCGTCATGGCCAAACACTCGGATGAATGTGTGAGAACTGGCCTAATTATTGTTTTATACATTTGTAACTTAGTGGCCCTGGAGAGGAACTTGCATCTTAGGTGTTTCTGAAGCCCGAAATAGCACATATTGGCTGCCTTAATCTGGCGCCATAATAAAAATTTTATTACCTTGTAAAAATGTGACCCTCAAAAAGTACTCTGGCTAAGTATTATTATTTAAACCTAGGATTACCGGAGGCGAGAGGGGTGCTTGGAGCCCATTAATATTTGTCCACTCTCTTTTGCACCTAAATTATTTTTTAAAAAATCTAAAAAAAATATTAGTTGCAAGAAAAACATTCAAGATAATTGTAAACGTGAATTGAAATTTTTCTGTACAATTTTATATCCAGAAGAAATAGTTGAGTGAAAAAAAAATCTGCTTCTAGGCCTGAGAATATAATTTAAAATTATAAAGCGCCACCGACCTCGACTACAAGAGTAGCCAATCCTTTCTTCTTCACTGATACCTCTCCCCCGATCTCGCAAGCTTTGCAAGTAGTTACGGGAGGTGTACAATTTTTGTCCAATTTGAGATATCTCTTTTTCTTTAATGTACCAGATAACGCAATTTTCGAAGTGTAAATTAGTTAAATATCTTATATATCATGAATAATGAATTTTAGCAAACATGGAAATGACATTTACATTTATCAAGAAAAATTACTTTCATTTCCCTCTATAATTTTTTTTTTTTTTTTTACATCCTCTGTTTTATAAATATGTAAATATTCCAATGTCATGGATTAAAATTTTAAAAAAATATTTAGAGTTAATTAAAAAACAAATAAAATAATTCTATGAGTTCGTAGAGCCCCCCCCCCCCCCCACGTCTATTAAACTAAGAAGACCGATACTCCTTGGTAATCCTAGGATTAAGCAAATAAAAATCAAAAAATGGAACATATAAAAAAAAACTCACTCTTTTGTTCAGGTTTTAATCTTGCATTTATTTTAATAAATAAACTTATATAATTTCAACTGCACACTATGTACAAATAGACGTTTTCTTAGAACCAAACATCAAGGTTGCAATTAATAACTTGAATGATTCTTACTCTACTTAAAGAGTTACATATGAATTAATTGATTAAGAATAAATTCATCATATTATATAAAGCAAAAATAAATAAATCATCTAATTACTAAATAAATTACTAAAATAAATAGATATAACAACAAACAAATGATAAGAGATGGCACATACATAATAGTGAGCAAATTTAATTGACAGTTATTTTTGAGCTGATTAGCACCGATCCGAACCTGAGAAAAAAAAAATAAATTAATATAAATATTGTAACACTTATGTGGGTTAAGAAATATTTATTCAGCAAAAATATACAGTTATCAATGCCTACGAGATATTACAACTTAAATATTTGAGCAGGTTACAAAAATGATAACGGTATAACACACAATCATATGACTTGAACTTCACTGTCAAGACACAGACTTAGACTCACTCGTTCAGTCACTCCCTCCATATATATAATCGTAAATGGTCAGGCCTGGAATGTTCCAGAACAATGTGGACAGTTCTACGCCTTTGAGGACTAGACCACGGAAAGATCTAGACCCAAACAGTTCGTTCCAACCGAATATTTTGTTCCAACAAACGGTATGGGAGTTTATGCCATATGTTTTTTTTTTTATTTGCTTATCGATTTAACGTTACAATATGTTATCAGTAAAATTTTAATTGAAAATTTTTAAAAGGATTTAAAGTAAAATATATTACCTAGTGGGCTAATCGTTGGAAACAAAAGTCCTTTAAGTGGAGCTATCACTTTGCACTATCATCGTAATCCAGAGGCTGGGCTGTGGAAACTGTCGGGAACGGAATAGGAAGCCCTCCACCTTCTTCTGGTCTCACGACGGCGACTCCATCCGCACCAAGTCGGAAACACTCGAACGACACCTATAAATCAACCGAAGATAAATTTGGAAACCTTTCATGATAAAATTCATTGTCATTTACATTTCTATCACAATAAAAAATAAAAGTGAAAATATAGAAGTGTGTAATTGTCAACTGTTTTATTTACGAAAGGATGATAAACTGTCAGGATTTTCAGTCAAAACATTTTTTATTTGGATATCCAACGTTTCGATCCAAACAACGTGGATCTTCTTCAGGGCTGAAATAAAAACAAATATATGAGCTAAATGTTAAGTATCTATGCTAGAATATGATAATTAATTGTTCATCGTGTAATTATTAATTATAGATAGTAAAAAAAATTTTCTGGATTTGTGTTCATAAGTGAGATAGACACTGAAATCAAGTCAGGCTGTGACATGTACTTATTTATTGCATGTAGCGAGCAACGCTACAAGGGACGAGAGACCCTGTCTGTGGACACCCAGATACTTCTAAAGCCATGGACCTTTAAGTATGGGAAAATATTGGGTTGTCCGGAAAGTTCGTAGAGAAATTTGGACAAAAATTAAAATTGATGAACAGCTTAAAATTTATTTATTTAATCTACAAAATAGTTACCACCGTTAGCGATTACCCTTTCCCAACGGCTTGGATGGTCCATTATCCCTTTTTTCCAAAAATCACTGTCCTTACTCCTGAAGAACAATAAAAGGTCCGTTTTGACGTCATCTTCTGAAGAGTAGGATTTCCCTTGTAGAAAATTTTCGTGGGAACGAAAAAAAAATCCGAAGGAGCAATGTCAGGAGAGTACGGCGGGTAATGTAAAACCTCCTATCTGAAGCTTAATAACTTTTGCCGAGTCCTTAAAGACACATCGGGCCTAGCGTTGTCTTGATAGAATAGCACTCCTTTCCGATATGCCAACTCTGGCCGTCAAAAACGGGAGATTTGCAGGCTCTTAACTTCGCAGCTATCTCACGGACAGTAATTCGTGGATTGTTTGCGATGACCGTCATAATATCCTCGATGTCAAGAGTTGAACTCTCGCCAGCCAGGGGTTGGTCCTCCAAATTGAAATCTCCTGATCTAAACCGCGAAAACCACTTCTGAACCGTGCTATCAGCAATTGAATCGCTGCCATACACGGCACGAATCTTTCTTGCAGTTTGGGCTGCGTTTTTCCCTTTTTTAAAAAAGAACAGCATAATATGCCGAAAATGAACTGAATCGTCACTCATGTTGGTTTGCAATAAACTACACTACTGAGCCTTAATAAAGACGAATTCAGTGTGTAAACATAGTTAATTCCATGAGGATCAAAGGCATATAAATAAACATTAGCTTTGTGATTCATTTTTAGTAGAAAAAAATAAAAGGTAAATTTTATTTTAAAAATCTCTACGAACTTTTCGGACAACATAATATTAATAGTTAAGTCAGATATACTGAATCAAAGATCAATTAGGTTTTCGTTTATTTCCTAATAGTAATCTTTTTGTAAGTAAATCAGTTTTTTAATTTAATTATAAAATTTTATATTGGTTTAATGCCAGAAGTCACTGCTTGAACTTCTGACTGAGATGAACTCCCGTGTATGTATTTGTATCATGCATTGTATGAAATTTTGCTATAACACATTAAGTTCATCAGAATAAAACGTGTATTAATAGAGTGTTTTTTTAAATGACTTTGCCCCTTATACAAAGTAAAAAAATAATGGAAACCAAATCCAACTGATGGTATGTTTACATGACATGGGTACTTAATCCTGTAAACCATAAAGTAGATAAAGAGATAATTTCATCTACGTACTCTTCCGCATCATCATATCCTAGTTTTAGATTTCATATGTATCCGCAATTATAGATTTACCTCTATATTATTATTACCTTTATTGTTATATAACTTAATAATTTTTATAGACATTGTTAATTAGTGTATACTCTTACTTTTATCTTATTATTGAGTCCAGATATAAACATTTTGTATGCTGTACCATCTTTACTGTTAGCTCTTACAATTCCTACTTTGGTCATGTTGTCATGACATGGGAACTTGGAAATCTGATATTGCATAGCCCTACAGAAAACATTTTTTTTGGTACCTAGAATCTTATGTTTGAGGCGCTGTTTCCAATAATGCAATCAGATTTTTTTTTCTATCAGCTCTACTTCTTAGGTTCACCACGCCTAAAACGAGACTGTTTGAAGAAACATTCAAGAAAGTCACGCAAAAGAAGCTTCCGATGTGGGAAATAGAGTCTCTTTGAAATGTAATCGGTTTCTCTTGAAAAAAAACCTAACATTAACTTTAGTTGCAAAGTGATTATGTAAATGATGTATATGTTTATATGTTTTAATGTATGTATGTGTTTATACGGTTTTAATTGATTTAAAATGTTTTTTGTAAAGAATTTTAATATCTTTGTTGTTTTTTTTTCACCTCCTATTAACCTGAATATAAGAGGTAAGTCACACCATTTATGTATCTCAACAACTAGAGCCGATAGAGGAAAACTAATGGCAAATGTGGATTCAGCGCACCAATTATACTCAGAATCAGCTATAAAACTCTCGGCACCAAGACCACTGTTGACCTGTGTTATATAAAAGATAGTAAAATTATACATGAATATTTGATTAAGTTAAGATAGCTGATTAACATGATATATTTGTATATGATTTTGCAAAATCCAGCTGACGGTATTATATTTTGTTACTTCTTATTTCTGCTATCTGTAGTTAATTTCATCTTCTAGCATTAATAATTTACCTGTTACGCATACATTTGTCTTCATTTTAGCCCTGAAGAAGATCCACATGTTTGGATCGAAACGTAGGCTCTCCAAGTAAAAAACTTTTGGCTGAAAATCCTAATAATTTATCATCCTATCGTAAAGCATATAGTTGTCCATTACACACTTCTACCACATATTTTGTTAGTCAAAGGATAAATATTCTATTGAATTATATAAATAATATTAGCAAACCTGGAAGAGTTCAATATCATTCCAATCTCCTTCGAAGTCCAGACATGCATGGAAATTCCTTCCGACTAAGTACACGTTGCTTAATCTAATGCAAACGTTGATAGCAACTATTCTTCTGATAGGCAGGCAGATGGGCTGAGGATTTTTGCCTAAAAAAAAAATCGTATTCTCTAAACGGTAGGGGAGAGCGGGGTTGGTTGGCAACAGTTTTCACTTTTTTGATTGTTGAGTCCTTCCTGTTAATATAATCCCAATAGGGCTGATACCAGTGTTAACTCCAAGTATTAGAGTACTTCAAGTATTTTTTTCACAACATAATATTTAATACTAAGATCATAGAAAATTGAAGAATTCGTCAATCCAGAGTACGCCAATTAACCCCTATGTGGGGCAGGTTGGCCTAGAAGGGGGGGTTGTTTTTTCATCTCATTCAAGTACTGCCTGACACATATTATTTTTATTAAAAGCTGCACTATAGTGGTATAATAATTTTGAATTGGTTTTTAACAGCTTTTATGGGAAAATAGAATGACAATAGAAGAAGATAGAAGTTTAGACTGTTGTCACTTTTCGCATAAGAAAAATTGCTCTCATCTTCCTCGCTGGAACTAAAGACAATTGGTAGTTTCACCTTTGATTATGTTTACCTTAATTTTGTGAATTGCTACTGCGCCAAAAAAAAAAAAGTTGAAGGATAGGTTTTTCAAAGGAGTTTGGGGCTATGTGAACAGAATCGGAGTCAAATGTTTTTCCATGCCTTTAAACCAACTTTACTGAAAATATAAACATTTACTTACATGTTGTAAAATCAATCAATGAAGCACAGTCTTATCTACACTGTCAGCATCGGATTGAAAACTCAGGACAAGACTCCAGAGGTCGAGCGGGTCACATGGTACAATGGTGGAGCCTTCACAACAGGTGTGACGGAAACTATAAGTCAATGGCCAACCTACTCCCTATGCCAACCAACCCCGTTCTCCCCTATACGATGCTTCCATTACATGCATTATAAAAGGTGAATTCAAAATTATGTTAATCCGTGTTCCTAATAACGTCGGCATAAAGCCAAAGAGGTGGAAAACCTTGGAGATTTGGGTAATAGGCCAAGGAGGACCGTTCATGCCGGCGCACAGTGGTCAATAATTGCTTTTTGGCGGACATAAATCTGCCATTTCCACAATTTTACAGATAAATTGATGGGATCTTTTTTATTACCTTCTTAATAAAATTCAAAAACCAAGGAAGCAATTCCCGTTAAGATTGCTTCGGTATAAGTGTCCTTTTTGCTTACCCAAATCCAGGTTTCTTGTGTGTTAATAGATAGTTATCGTTAGTATGCAAAAAATCATAGAAGAACTCAATATTTTTCAGAATTTTATTTTTTATTTTTTTAGTCTGAGGTTGGGCTTTCATACCACCGAGTATCCAAACGAAAATTCAAATTGCATAGAAGTTGTGGGTATTTTAAAAACAACTAAAAATTCAACATTAAACTCGATTTTCTCCTTTTAGAATTAAGATATGAATATACCGATTTCACTAAAAGTTTACATTCAACGGCTAGTATATTATGTATGAGCAACATGAATTTGTTTCGCTTTTTATGGTACAAAAGCAATTTATATACTACTTTTTTTCAATAAAAACCGTTCTTCTCGGTTTCAAAGGAGTGCTCCCCGGAGTTATCACTGGGGTGATTTCTAGTCTTACATGTACTACGACCACATAAAATGATCAGATAAATTCACTTGCGCCTTTTTTAGAAAAGTATGTTTTGTATATGTTTACAGAAAAATTGGCAATGTTTGGCCCTGTAATCTGCTCTAAATGGTACAGGTACATTTACAAGCTCCTTCTAATCTATAACATAAAACGATTACATCTATACATAAGGTTTTCACTTATAAATTTATACTGCGGTATAAAATTTTGAATAGCCTTATTGAATACCTGGAGTAGGTACCTGTTATCGAATAAGTGGTTTCACAAGTAAACAGAATTTTGTTTCTCTTTTTCAGTTGATTAATTGTGATGAAAAAACTACTGAATAGCTGAAATCACATACATATTTGCGCTTCATTAAACTTAAACGAATAAATATAGACTTTCTTTGTAAAAGAAAAACCAACCGATTTATTCTCACTTAATTTGTCATATCAATTTACACTCGTAAGGGTAAGATTTCATGACTTTTCCTGCAAACACTTATTATCTAGAAATAATAATTTTCAACCTATAGTTATTCAGGCATTTTTGTAGAGGAGGGTAAAAGAATTAGGAAAGAATCAGTATGACTCTGCTCTTGTTTTGCTAATCGGCTTTGTCTGCCTTACTTAAGATAAAGTTATGTTTTCTCAAGACAATCTATATCACTACAAGTCTGATTCAGTCCTTCTTGTTTTGATACGAGAAAAATGGAAAAGTCCACCCTAAAATATGGTCCAAATATTTTAACGAGTGTAAATTGATTTGACGAATTAACTGAAAATTTTATACCGAATTTTTAGTTGTTTTTAAAATACCCATAACTTCTATGCAATTTGAATGTTCTTTTGGATACTCGGTGGTATTAAAGCTCACCCTCAGACTAAAAAAAGAAAAAAGAAAATTCTGAAAAATATTGAGTTCTTCCATGTTTTTTTGCATACTAACGATAACTATCTATTAGCACTCAAGAAACCTGGTTTTGGGTAAGCAAAAAGGACACCTATACCGAAGCAATCTTAACGGGAATTGCTTCCTTGGTTTTTGAATTTTATTAAGAAGGTAATAAAAAAGATCCCATCAATCTATCTGTAAAATTGTAGAAATGGCCGATTTATTTCCGCCGAAAAGCAATTATTGACCACTGTGCGGCGTTAACCACCGGTGGCTCACACTAGACTGCCACATCGGACACTTTAGTCAATAAAAAAAAAATGTTTGATTGTCAACACTGGATTTTTATTATAAGTTTTGTGTACTTGTTCTATTTTAAATCATTTGTTCTTTTCTAGTATTTTAGTAAGATGCCAACTTTTTGTTATAAGGATTACCTATATGAGCTACCTTAAAAAAAATAAAACATCTATTTTCAATCATACATTTATTTTCTTAAATAAAATTAAATTAAATATTAATTTAACCATTATTGTGGGTAACCACCTATTTTTTAAATTATTTTAAATAATTTATTTTTGAAGAGAAAAGATTTGGCTCGCCTGGAATCGAACCCGGGTCTTTCGCGGTATGCCACGGAGTCGCTTCCAACCGGTGCCAAATCCTTCTTCTTCACTGACACCTCTCCCAAGATCTCGCAAGTTTTGCGAGTATTTACTGGATATGGACAATTTTGGGCATATCTTGACGTTCGTCAATTTTTTAAAGTATTTTAAGTAATTTAAAAAATAGGTCGTTACTCACAATAATGGTGTAATTAATATAAAATAATTTAAAAAATTGACGAACGTCAAGAGATGCCCAAATATTGGACAAAAATTGTCCATCTCCCGTAAATACTCGCAAAACTTGCGAGATCTTGGGAGGGGTGTCAGTGAAGAGGAAGAATTTGGCATCGTTTGGAAGCGACTCCGTGGTGCAATGGTTAGCATACCGCGCATGTCACGCGGAAGACCCGGGTTCGATTCCCGGCGGAGCCAAATCTTTTCTCTTCAAAAATAAATTATTTAAAATTAAATTAAATGAATTTAAACAAAAAACCAAGCAAAAAATATTTATTTTACTTTGCTTATTACCTCTCACAACAATGTCCTTCCTAACCACATCCTCTTAAACCTTGTTAACCGCCTTTATCGCAGTAGAGAACTGAAATTCATACTCTGAATATATGGCTACTATGAAGCTGTAATTATTATTCCTCTAATTTCAACGATCTTTAATCATAATAAACAAAATCTCGAGTACGGTAAACCATACAGTTATTGGCACCCCAACTTTAACTTAAAGAAATAGGTAAACAAGTCCTAATTTTATTACAAGATATACATGAGTTTAATGTTTGAAGGGTCCTCTAAGTCATCTATGAAGTAAGACTTTAACAAACTAACCATAGGGAAGATTTCACAATTAAATCCACAGGGTGCCAATAACTAGATTGGCACTTTTAACAATAAATATTGCCATATTGTAACACTATTGAACTTTTGACCCAAAAAAAACCTCTTCAGTCTTCATGAAGATAGATAATGAGGACCTATAGGAAGTTTCTATTTGATCCCTTTATAAAAAGTATTTTTTTTAATTTAACCACAGAAATGTAGTCTCAAGGGTGCCAATAACTGTACGGTGTACCCTATATACTTAGAAAAAAAAATAGAAAATATGCCTTGCCCCCTTATTAACCCATTGCCTTCAGCTTCCTTACTTACCATTATGAAATTACAAGCAACATAGCAAGGTGGAAAATATATCTTACCGGAAATCCGGTTCTGGTACAGCTGCCTTCCGTTAAAGAGAAGTTTAAAATGGAATTCAAACTCGTCGGGTTCATATTGGACACTGAGGCAGGCCTTGTTCCTGGTAGTTACGTTGAACCTGTTGAGCAAATATCCGGTACAACAGAGGCAAGTCCCTTCCCGGCATTGGCATGGGTATCTTCGGGATGTCGTAGGTACGGCTAAAAAAAAAAAAAAAATAATAATAATTATAAAATGAAAGGTCAATAACCATCTGTTGGATAATATAATTTGTAGAAACATTGGTGTTTCTAAAAGGGGATTTAGTTTTGTACAAATAATCAAATTTTTATTTTCCATAGGTTTTTATAAATCGTTCAAATTATAGTTTGGTTCTTAACAATATTTCAAAACACAAACCAACATTGGTTCATAACTGAATTCGCCCATTCCTCGATCATCTAACTTCCATTCGTATGCTCTGCATTTGTCACAGAACACGAAAAAGTACTATTTATGAGATCTTTATTTATTGAGCTTGTTCAATTGTTGGCATATGTTGATGATATAGACATCGTGGTATGCACCCTTCAGGCCGTGACTGATGCCTTTTGGCAGTGTTAGGTTCTGCCAATAGACTTGGGCTGGAATGTTATGAGTCCAAAACCAAGTAAATGGTAACAGAAGAGACTCCCAAGCATGGTGAGACAGTTACTGTTGGGCCGTGTAGATTTTAAAAAGTTTCGGAATTCATTTACCTGGGATCTGTGCTCACCCAGGACAATAACCACGATATTTAAACAGGAGAAGAATAACAGCATCCAACAAATGCCGCTTTGCGTTGAGAAACACCTACGCACGCGGATACATTCCTGACGAAGCAAGCTCTTTATGTACTTCTTTATGTATCCGAGTGCTGAACAACTTCAAAAGCCTCTGAAAGGAGTCCCTTATTTTTGAAAGAAACGTTTTCCGAAGTGTTTTTGGAGGTGTGAAAGTTAGAGAGGAATGGAGGAAACGCAAGAACGAGGATCTGTACTACTCTTTGATGCTGATGTCGAAGGAATAATGAAGTTGAGGGGCTTGAGATATGTGAGGCATATAGCCAGAATGCCTGACGGAGAAATGCCTAAAACGTTGCTCACTCTGCCGACAGATAGAAAAAGAAGAAGAGGGAGACAAAAGCTGCGGTGGTCAGATGAAGTGGCAGGAGTAAGAAACTGAATGGCATAGGCAAAAAACCGTGACTTTGGAAGGAAGCGGTTGGAGAAGGCTAAAAACTATAAGGCCTATAACCGGTTTGCATTACCTTGTGAAAAAAAATAGATATTCAAGAGGATAATCATAACAAAATTTCAATTACAATCAATATTCCTATCACTATCATTATACAGGATTATCTAAATTCTAATGTAGTTGACAATAAGTCATGTAAGAAAAAGGTGAAGCTTACCTGGGACTTGAGTCGTGGTAGAAGGAGCAGCAACAGTTGTAGGGGCAGTTGTAGTACTAGAGACAACAGCAGTCGTCGATTCGGAAGTGAGTACTATCGTCACCGGGGTGCTGCTCGGGTCCGGATCTACGGCCTCTATTTCATTCTCTTTGGAACAACTTGCGATGCTCGCAGCAAGCAGCGCTAAAGTAATCGTGGACAGTAACCTGAGGCGAAAAAAATCCTCATTGAATCTCATTTATAAATTACAAGAGCTATTTGCATTTCATTAGTTACTAAATAGTTGATCGTAGCGGACATCTTGGAGATAGAAAATAGATAGGGTGGCAAAAAAAAAACTTAAAACAAGAAAATTCTTTGTCCACTAATCTATTTGAAGAAATTCAACATTTTGTAGATCTTTAAATCAATATAAACAGGAGGCATTATTTATTGCTGGTATGAAACCGTTCCTCAGATTGGCAGCTATGGATAACCAAGTCCGCTGAGTCTCGTCTGAGTCATGATAACAGCATTTTTGAGACTGATCAGATGTGACTCGACTGACTCGTGCACACCGGACCTATTCTCTCAACAATAAATCGATAAGAAGAAACAACTTGGAGATTTAGGATATTTTCATGCTAGATTGAGAACAACAGTATACTTATACTTCTTTCTGCTCTGCCAGGATTCAATTTTCCTAAACGAAACCATCATTTAGAGCGATGATCTACCTACTTGTCCCTGATGCTTTCTCTGTATGCGATTTCGTGTAAGCTGAACATGGGCGGATCCAGCTGATTGTAAAGGGAGGGCTGCAGTCCTAAAGGGGGGGCTGCAGTCCCACATACCTTCATTTGGATCTGCCAATCAGCTTTTTTACCTTTATGTTCCTTTCCCACAACTTCTACTTGTTCTGCACATTATTTGTTCTTTAACTTGTTTCCTTGCTTTAAGGAAAGTCTTTAAATGATGAAAAATTTCCAAAGGAATGGGCTGCAGCTACCACAGCCCCCCCCCCCCCCGGATCCGCCAATGAAGCTGAAGCCTGCATGCACTTATACAATTATAAGCACGGTTTTTCGAGTTTTATCTGTATTCAAAATAAATAAATTTTTATTTTACATTTCTTATTTATATACAATAACTGCATTTCATCTTTAATATATTTTAAGATCTTTAAATAATTTTCATCTTGAATCTATCTTGCGTCTGTAGGTATGAAAAAGTCTCTTATGAGAGTCCCAACGACAGCATGCGTATTTAAACCTTTTAATTGTTTTGTGGTACCCCCTACTGCATGCACCTAAACTATTTAATACCTCACTAATTATGATTAACTTGTTTTTAGTGAAGAGGAAAGTAGCGAAGCGAAGAGCGGAAGTTAGATACGACGCGACTCGACAATTTCTTATTCCTTTTGTGAAGAAAGCTGGAGAATCCGTTTACAGGCATCGGCCCAGAATCAGTTGCCAGCGAAGGAAATCGTTAAGTAGTTGGCTATAACTTGGAAAGTTTATAAGCGCTCGACAATAAAATATTCACACCAAGTCCTGAAGAAAAGTGTGTCAGCGATCTTCAACTAAATTACTAAACTCTATTAATAATTTAAAAACGTAAGCAATATTTTAGATTAGATTAGTAGATTTAGTCCTCGGAAATATACGTATTAAAAAAATTCGTTTATATAACGACATGGACTTGAGGCGGTTAGGTTCAGCAAAAGTACAGAGCAAACAATACCACAACAATTGTATTTAGTGTAAACCAAGATTTTTTGTTTAAAAAAAAAAAAAAAAAAAAAAAAACAGGAAAATAGAACCTTTCAGGACAGTGAAAAAATAAAATGAATGTAAAAATTAAAGTGGGAGAATTCATCATTCTACTAGTATATTTCTCAAAATATTTACCTCATAATTATAAAAAAATGTAGATTATTTTTAACACTTACCTAAAAGAGTTTTAGGTTTTAGGAGTAAATGATAAAAAAATGAAGTTTCAAAACGTTCCATAGCAAAAATTCAGGCGAACTTTCTTTATAAAATTTGAAACAATTGTGTAAATGTGAAATTCAGCTTACCACTGTTTTTTTTTTTTCTTGTCCATTTTTCTGATCGATTGGCGAAAATTCGTAAAGGGGCTCATCTAATTTACATTTATATAATTCATTTTAGGTTTATTTGAATTAAAAATATCGAAAGAAACATTGGCAACTAGGATATTATTATTTTTTTTTCAAATTTGATCAAGACGACAGATTGTTCTATACCCGACGATCTATGATGGATTTCTTATTAGTCTTTAATATATTTAATATTACTATTATTTTTATAAAACACGCTAGTCAATTTCACATCAAAGATATTTAATCAAGGCCTATATATTTCAATATTTCATTTAATTATTCGAATCATACCCCCTCTTTTCATACACAGTTTCTAAATAAACGTTTTATCTCCGCTCTATATAGAAATAAAAAATAACGAAAAGAATTATTTAAAATATTTTTTTAAAAAATAAGACCTACTTGGTGCTCATCCTTAGAACGCCGGCTACCGACTAATGGAGAAAGGGGGTCAGTTAGAACCCGTTAGTTTCAATCTCTCATTTCTTTTAGGGCGATTCTTCCATTTTTTTGGAAAATAATTATTTCTTCCACACCCACCTACCGATAGAAGATAATAAAATTGAGGCGAAAAAAAAAAAGAATTAAATAGTAAATGTGGAACCAGTAGCGTACCTACACTCTATAAAAATTACAAAAACTGTTTTGTTTTTTTGAAAAATAACATAACTAATGTTCAGAATAATTAAGTGAAAAAAACAGTTAAACAAAGTATAAACATGGTAGGGGAAATCCCTCTCCTTTATTTTTTTCTATTAAAATAAAGATTTAAAAACTTCATGGAATGATAGCTATAAAATACTCAACTTATGGTTTAAAGAATATTATTAATGGGTCATCGGATAATTGCGACCACCGCTTAATTGAGCCATTTTATTAAAACAGAATCAAATATATCAAAAAAAGGTAAAACATCGCCGTTTTATTGGCCATAATTTTTTGGGGCCAAAACTTTCTGCAACTCAATCGAATGAAGGCACGTTTCCTGAATGATAAGGGATACCATTTTTGATGTAGCATGCAATATTACTTTT
This sequence comes from Aelia acuminata, assembly GCA_911387785.2. NCBI lineage: Eukaryota > Metazoa > Arthropoda > Insecta > Hemiptera > Pentatomidae > Aelia > Aelia acuminata. The sequence continues at coordinate 151,503,221 of OU426980.1, forward strand.
TTTCATTTACTAAAAACCAGTAAGCATTACACCTGTCTTTAGCTTTGTGATTAAAACTTGAATATTTTTTGTTTTTTCTTTTGGGTGGATTTGAGATCCTTCCATCTCTTCATTTATTCCATTGTTCTTTATATGAAAACATAGACATATTTACGAGCCATAATTAAATCCTTTTTGTATAATATTACCTGTCTAATGACAAGTTTTGGTGCTTGATGAGCATACAAAAACTGAGGATATTTAATAAAGTTGTTTCACACCGGTCCACATTCACTAAATTTAATAACTCTTGAGTACTCTGTATTAAGTCAAAAGATTATACAGCATCTTGTAGTCTGTAGTGATTAAAATAGTAGGGGAGAGCGGGATTGGTTGGCAACAGTTTTCACTTTTTTGATTGTCGAGTCGTTCCTGTTAATATAATCCCAATAGGGCTGATACCAGTGTTAACTCCAAGTATTAGAGTACTTCAAGTATTTTTTTTCACCACATAATATTTAATACTAAGATCATAGAAAATTGAAGAATTTGTCAATCCAAAGTATGCCAATTAACCCCCTATGTGGGGAAGGTTGGCCTAGAAGGTGGGGTTGTTTAGCCATCTCATTCAAGTACTGCCTGACACATATTATTGTTATTAAAAGCTGCACTATAAGGGTATAATAATTTTGAATCGGTATTTAACAACTTTTAAGGGAAAATAGAATGACAATAGAAGAAGATAGAAGTTTAGACTGTCGACACTTTCTGCATAAGAAAAATTGCTCTCATCCTCCTAACTGGAACTAAAGACAATTGATAGTTTCACCTTTGTTTATGTTTACCTTACTTTTGTGAATTGTTACTGCACCAACAAACCCCAGTTGAAGAGAGCCAACTAACCCCACAGGAGAGATCATATGAAAGATAGCTACCAGGACAGGGGAGAACAATCAAACAAGAAACTGGTTAGTCAAAAGGTTAGGATTTTCAAAGGAGTTTGGGGCTATGTGAACAGAATCGGAGTCAAATGTTTTGCCATGCCTTTAAACCAAATTTACTGAAAATATAAAAATTTACTTACATGTTGTAAAATCAATCAATGAAGCACACTCTTCTCTACACTGTAAGCATCGGATTGAAAACTCAGGACAAGACTCCCGAGGTCGAGCGGGTCACGTGGTACGCTTGTGGCGCCTTCACAACAGATGAGACGGAAATTATAAGGCAAAGGCCAACCTACCCCGCTATCCCCTACTAATTAATACATTTCTTTATATATATGTATATACATTTTCATATAATTTTTTTAAGAGAAAAGGCCATGGCGTGGATTTGAAGGGACGCCTATGTTATGGTAATGTCTCTGTCTATAGTCATAGTCAGTTCACGTTTAAACATGGTAATGCAAATCTTCAAGGACAGTCAACAGGGATTAGGTTTTCTATCTGACAATTGTATCTTTTCCCTTCTGGCTTTGTTATGTGTGTTTATTTATCGTTTCCTCCTTCCCTATGGTTATGATTCTCCAAATCATCAGTATTTGGAAGGACTGGTTGAGGCAATTCTGGACTTCACATGGGAAGATTATCAGGTCTTAGAGTAAGGATTTGCATCTGAGGCAGCTGTTGATAGACCGTCATTTATGTTAGTAACAGCTGCTTGAGATGGCAGCATGAGAGAACAGCATTCTGCCCTTGCCTTCTAGAAAATGTTCACAATCAAAGTTTGTACATTTCACTCTTTCAGCAAAGATGAATCGGAAACCCCTTGATGAAACACCGCTTTAGCACTGGTAATGGCTGATTTATCTGGTCCCTCCATATAACTACTGTTGAGAGTATACTTGACCTACAGTTTTCAGTACCATAGTCAAATATAGCCACAAAAATTTCGGACCATGGGAAGTGTGCTCAGTTCAGAATGATGGAGATCTTTCATGAGAGTTTGGTGCTTCAGGAGGGTGATGGCAAGGGAATGCCCTAGTATGCCTCCTCTTTATTACTGTCCAAAAAAAGATCTGAGGACTCTGATATTCAGATCAGAGGCACTTCTTTTAATCTTAATCTTAATTTTTAATCAACTGGTTCCACCTTTAGCACACACTAATGACACATACATTACTGGATACTTCTTTCAAGTAGTTAAGAGGGCTTTTTTAGCACTATTAGGACTAACCATGACCCTTGCGCTTAAAGCAAACCAGGCAAAATGAATAATCTTATGACACTGGATGCACCTGGTCCATTGCAATAGATACCGCCAAAATAAAAAGTATAAAAAAACTGTCATAAAAATTTTGTCCTTTTTCTCACCTCAGTTTAAATCCAGATGGGGAAAGGGGAAGAGAGAGAGGAATGGAAGAAGCTGTAAAAGAGATGGAATTACAAGACTAAGGTACAGTTATAAAAGGTTATCAGTTGTTTGTATTTTTTAATAAATAAAAATTGTAACAAAACTTTTCAAAACAGTTAATACAATATCTTGTAAAAGAAAAAATATAAAATAATTTTAAAATTTATTTGATTAGATCAGAAAATATTGAACGATTTACGGAACAATATTTAATCTAAAAATTTGATAATTTATAACGGCATATATTAAACATTTTTTCAAAAATTGTAATCTACGTGTAGATTAAAAATTATAAAATAAAAATATTAAAAAAAAATTAATAATACAAAAACTAATTCATAAAACTTAACCTGAAAATTAAAATATACAATTGTTATGAATAAATCTCATAATGAAATAGTCAAAAATCACATTATCAATATATTAATGAAAATATCAATAAGTTATAACAGCCATAACATGAAACATATAAATATTTTACTTAAATTTAAAGAATACTTCATCACTACGTTCATTTATCTGGTAATATAGAAAATATGGTGATAATTTTCATAGGTATAATCGTTCAGTATTTAAGTACATTATGTCTTAGGCACTTATCAAAAAATAATTTAATTTAAGCAGTAGTGCCCAAAAATCTGGAAGACTGAAAATCAATATTTTTGCAGTACTTTTCCATAAAAATAATAAATAAGCAAAAGGAAAACTCATACAGCAAACTTCACTAAAATATCGCAGAAAAGTTGTTAAAATGTGGTCCGATCACTTTTGATTAATTATTAAAAAGCGTTCACATTACAGAAACAGAAATCGAACCATTAATTTTAAAATGCCAAAACATAAGTGCAACAATCAATTCACTGATTATGCAAGTACTTTTTTTTAAATCACAGAAAAATAATCACATTTTTTTTATAGATTATTTCATAATTAAACAATCATAAAATCATTTCATGACATAACTATGTGAGTATTGCTACTTACTAAATTCTGATTTCAACATTGTGATGTTTTAAAAAAATAAATAGGACCCTTAATATTAAATAATTAATAATTCCAAGTGATTTACACAAACGAGAAGTACTAAATTCTATATTATGATGTGTATAATCATTTGATGTAGGTAAAACATTTCCATTGGACCACACACAAAATAATAAAACAAGTTTAGAAGATATTTAATATTGAATGACACTAATGAAATCTATGTTAGTTGATATAATTTTAATTAAAATAATAAAATAAATAAAGTCTGGGTAACTTCAGTCTAATTGTTATCACAATGAAGATGTCTTTTAAGATAAATATATCTACTATGCCACGTATGAATTACTACACATATTTACATCATAAATTGTAAGAAGTCACTTCCCTAAAACTTTTCCAGTAAAATGCCGAGCTACCTTTCAAGAGTGTATAATTAATAATAAGGCATGGGAAAATATTTAAAAATAAGATTCCCTATCTGAAACAATAGTAAGGTCAGAACAATAATCAGATTTATATCTTAAATGCACATATTTTGTTTCTTGTTCCTAAATGAGATTAACATCTGTTTCTACTTAACATAGCCCTAGCCATAAAACTTTGAATATTGATTAAAAGATCTTTATTTTTTTCAATAACAAAACTAGCTAATTGAAAATAAATTGAATATCAAAAGCTTAATAACAGTTTTTTAATTAACAACTTATGACAAGAATATAATTATTCCCAAACAAATTCAATCGAGAAGAGTATAATAAAAAGTAATTAAAAATAAAGAATAATTAACTGAACAGTTTGCTCCACAATGCTGAAAGTATATCTAGCCACAAAAATATATACATTTTAAGATATACTAATAATTTATTCTTTGTTATAGAAGACAGATATTCAGGAACAAATTTAGAATGTGAATTCTACTAATCACAAGTAAAGTATAACCGTCGATTAGAGTTGGTTGGAAAGCAATCAATTATACACCTTAGAAATATAATATCATTAATTTTATAATTGTTAACCTTAATTAAGAATCTCTACTATGCATATGTCTTAACATGCTCGACCTATTTCCAAAAACTGTTTTACTGGTAAAGGTAGGTTGTTGTGTTTATTGGATATGTAAGTTGGGCAAGTCAGACAAAAAAAAACAAAATTTTCTTTAAAATTACATCTCCCCTGCCCATTTGAAAAAATACTAACAAATTCATATAACTTTAACAATACTAGAAACACTAAGGGTTACACTACAGAAACGTAAAATTGTTTTTGATTCTAAAAAGAATAACACATTCAACAAAACTTCTTTTGTCTGGTCAAAAAATTATATCAAAATACTATTTTATGAATTTAAAGAGCGAATGAGCAGGATGAGAATAGAAGGGGCCGTTTTCCTTGTATTTTTTCAGAATATTGATGCAATATTAATATGAACCAAACAAGCTAAAAACACCAAGGAATTGAATCAAAAACATGAATTAGATACTTTTTATCAAAGTAAAAATTACAAAAACATTTTTAAAAAATATCCTGTATCAATTCAAAACCAGATCTCACTTTAAAAACAATAGCTGCACTGTTATCAGAGAATAAAAACTATGAGGGCACATAAGTCATCAAAGGAAAACTTCATCAAGATTTTATTTATTCTAATTACAAAGTGGAATAGTTTGCTGGTCCCAGAAATATTGGTTTTTAATTAATTAATTTCATTCGTAGATGACATTTAATGAAATTTTCAAAGAATTCATTCATGCCCAATGGGGATATTGTTATTGTCTATTAGCTTAGAAATAGTTATATTAAACCTTAAAAAAAACATATAAAAAACCACCAAAAAATATAAACAAAGCCAAATTATCACATGACTATGAAAAATTCAAGAAAGCAATATGAATTTAATGACTTATTGATTAAATGACACTAGCATGAAATTTGAAAAAAAAACAACAAATACGTAAATGATAAGAGAAAAATAAAAAATTGTTATCTTAAAATATCAAATATTCAGTACATTGCTACGTCGAAGCTATCAAACACAGGTGATAACTATTAACAGATTAAAATACAGTAGGAAAAGCAATGTATTCCTAATATAAATGCCACATAATCTTTAAAAAAATAATTCAAAAGTTTAATGCATAAACTGCAAAAATGTATTATTTTTATTGTATAAAAGAATTCATGGTTCTAAGAAACCCATTTTTCAGATTAGAAAGTGTGGTATCAAAGGTACAGTGGTTGAGAGGAGGATGATCCGCCTACTTCCATCTTTTTCTCAATCATATTGATTCACTTTGCCTCCAGCTGTCAATGATGACTAAAAGTGCTGACCTAACAGAAACTTGTGCATCCCAATGTAAATATTACTGATAATAACTAATAATACTGTTTGTTAATTCATTCCTCCTACAGAGATGAGATTCTCCATCACTTCTAAATCAAAGAAAACAAGTATTGCAGTTTTTTCCCTTTAAATACAAATTTTTCTACTATTGAGATTGTATAATTGTACCTTAACTAAGAACACAATTGCAGTTGAATATAGAAGGAATTTTAAAAAAGAATAGGGTTTTAAGGCTGTTGAGTGTGAAGTATGTTTGCAGAAAAAAAAAATGTATTTTTTATAATTTAACTTGTCAAGAAGCTTCACAATGTGATTATTAGTATTTTTTTAAAGGAAATGCATCAATAAGTAATTGATATTTAATTTTAAACTAGAAAATATTTAAATTATCTATAAGTGTATTATATATACAGTGACAAAGAGAACAAAGTTGATGCGCTCAGGGGAGACAGAGCAGGTAAAAGCGAATTTAGAGGAGTAAGGAGTAGAATGAAGAGGGGAGAAGATATTTTTCTCAGAAAAAATTAGAAAGTAGACACCAATTTTTTGAAGGTGGAAGAAAACCATGTTTCCTCTAAGGTGCCCATAACTAAGTAATAAACAGTGTTAGTAAAGTAACTGGTATCACTCTCAAAACTTAAACTCGATTGGAAGTAAGGAACTAATCATTGATAACACAATGATAGAACCCATAGTATCCTGTACAAATCAATATATCAAGTTTATTGACTGGAAATTAAATTTAAATGCCCAGGAAAAGCCTAACAGTAATGATAAATTTAGAAGACCCTTTAATAGCCTATAGACAGGATAGTTGGATACTTTTCCATGCTATTGAAATATTTGGAGCTCATTCTTTTTAATGTTACAAGTAAACAAACATTTGTAAGACTCATTAGTAAGACCGTTCAGAAAAATAATACGATTTTTGCAAAATGATTTTTTTTGGCAGGTATATTTTAGACCAAAACTAATATAAAATTTGAATATAATACTGCGATTTAGGCTAATATTTTAAATATTTATGTGGAATAAAATAATATATTTAAAATATGTATTTTTTTTTTATTAACCCTTTTTTGTCATTATGCAGATTATCCATGAAATCTGATTATCCATGGTGGTCATAAAACCAAATTCTGTGAAAAACCAGAAGTTTACTATGGTTACAGTGATAAGTATTGTCATGGTAAAATGTCTGTATCGATAGATAGCCTTACACTACACAATGGATGATTTCCGAAGAAATAATATTTGTTTTTTTAAGGAATTATAAATAAAGCATTCTTCCTCACTAAGTGAAACAAAAGAACCAAGTAGAATGTTAAGGAATTACCTTTTTTTTCTTTTTTTTTTTTTTCTTTTTTTTTTTTTTTAGATTGATTTCTAGTAAAGCATTTGGTGATTTTTTTAGCTTTCTAAGTTTTGTTTTGAAATGTATGCTACTAATTTTATCTAATCCAATCTTACTCACTTGCATTGTAGTCTTTGGTAACTAATTCATTGGTATGATAAGACCAATAGTGATACACCTAAACCTATTAGAATACCTTTTATAAAAAGAAGTCAGTCATTCAGGCTGTTATTTTGTACTTAACATTTATTAGCAATATTTCTACTTGAATCATTTGAAGACTATTCTATGTATTCGATTTTGAGCCTTGCCAATAAAATTGGCACCCATTTATCAAGGGTTTAAAAGTAATGTCAAATAAAAAAAAAAAAAAAAAAAAAAAAAAAAAAAAAAAAAAAAAATGGGGAAACAATGATGCTATAAATAATGCAGAGCAAGATGTAATGAGGAGAGATAAACATTGTAAAGGAAGCACAAGTCTTCTTTCACAATCAGCCAATGTCCTCAGTGGTTATAACCTTTTATTGACCTTCTCAAGATGACTAAAAATTACTCCAGGTCAATTGGTAAGAGCTAAAATGTTATTGAACTGCATCAAGGGGAACTTCTAATATGTCAAGGGGAGTGGTTATATACAAAAGTATCACTAATCATCTTAATGATATTCTTTTTCCTAAAGATTTTAAAATTTTGTGAACACCATTTTTTTCTAATCCAAAATTGATCTAAACAATGAAAAACTGCTTAAAAAATAAAAATAGAGTACATTCCAATAGCAACTTTAATTTTAGGCCAATTAATCGCAAAAAAACACATCTGAGACTCAGAAGAGCAACGTGTTCCCATGTTCCCAATTTATTGCGCATTTTCTAGGGTTGAATTATAATTCTCAAAAAGTTCATAAATTATATTCACTTTTTAAAGATGTTAATCTCAAAATATTTCTGAAGTTTTTAAATATACTGAAACAAATTTTTCAATGGAATACTGCCTGTTTTGAACAAAGAAAATTTATTGATTTGTAGTGATATCAAACTTCATTGTTTCAAAAACAGTTATTACTCTTTCTTAGGCATTAGATCACTAGTTCTGCATCTTTTTAAATGTGTCACAAATGTGAAAGTAACTGAAATACATATCTAATATTTGTTTTGAAAATATAGTAATAAATAAACATCTTAAACATTTCACAGAAGAGAATCTGGGGGGCTTGAAGTCAGCGACATTTTCGAAAAAGAAGATAAGTTTTTCTTAGGGCTGTTACCAAGTAGTGTTACATTTGCCTCATTGAACAATTTTCTGAACCTAAAAAATTAAAAATACATAAAAATAATTATAAATGTTTAAATGGGGAAAGATTATAGAAAGAAAAAGAAGTTGACTTATGGAATTCAATGTATCATGTCATAAGTTCTGTAGTTATATATCAACCATTGGATGACAATGACAGAAATGATAAAGCAGAAATTATAATATTCAAAATGGCCAATGCACAGTAGGGATGAGACATCGATGTTAATGTTTCTAAAGCATAGATAGATATATTGACAAAAACATTGATGTATTAACATCAATTTTTTGGAACTGATGTTTTAGTTAACACGATTCTCTTTTTTTTTTTTAATATATAAAAAAAAGTGCTTTAATAGTAAAAATATTTAATAGTAAAAAAATAAAAACATTCATAGCATTGTTTTCACACTCAGAAAATGTAGGCTTGAAACAGATGAATATAAAAGGAAGAACGGGACAAAGTACAAAAACCTATTAACTCTAATAGGTTAATAGCACTTGCTTGGAATGATCTCGGCAATTATAACCTTTCTTGGGTTTACATTTCTAAAGTGACAGTTATAAATGTGAGTTACTTGAGACAGGTAGTTTTTGTTTTTTTTTTCCATTTTTACATTAAGGTTTAAATTGTTATTCTCTCTGAGAAGTACTGTTTTGAAATATTTTCCCATTTTTTTTTTTTTTTTTACAGCAATACTTTTTCATTTAAAAAACATCTAGCCAACATAAAACATTGAGCACAAGACATAAATGTTTAAAAAAATATCGGTTAAAATTGATCAATATTAAAAAAGTTGTTATTTTTGTCAAAACATCTATATTTTGGAGATAATGACATCTATGTTGCACCTCTACTGAACAATATCCATGTTATACTAAACAGAAAATATTTTCTCAATAACACCTTCCCTTTGTTCTTGTTTTTTTTTTTTTTTTTTTAAATAGAAAATGTTAATTTTCAAAATAAATCATATAAAACTCATAATGTAGTCACTAACAGAAAATCGCACTCTAGCGTCTAGCCTTTTAATTGTAGTACAGTAAATATTTTAAAAGTTACTAAAGCATTTTAAGAAAATGCAATATCATATTCTTAGGTTCGTTAATGTAGCTGGAAATAAATTAATGAAAAATTGTTCACCAGAACAACATTCCTATGTCCCAACTAAGAATATGGCATCAATGTTTAAATACGTTTAGGCACGAGAATAGGTTAATGTTAAAAAAAAAATTATATTAAAAAACATCAATGTTTCGCTGCTGATATCCCATCCCTAGTGTGCACAGACCATTTTGAAAATATAATTTCTGCTCAATCATTTCTATGAAATTGCCATCGATTGATTTATATATAATTCATCTTACACTATTAAATTAATTTATATTAAGTAAAGGATTATAGTCTGTGTGACTAGAAGCATATTCCAATTTGAAATTCTCCAGAAGAAAAATACACAATCTTTTACCAGGAATTTTTTTACTCATTCAAACTACTAAATCCCCTATGGCAAAGTCAGATCAAACTTTCCCAAATATAGGTTGAAGGCATTAATGCACATGAGGATATTGAATTGCAATACTGTTTAGTTGATTAAGCCTTTTTTTTCAGGAAAAAAACTTGCTTGAAAGCTCAACATAACTAATTTTATCTATGGAAAGAGATAGTGAATTCCAGCGGTACTGATTCAAAGAATATATTCCATTAAGTGGCAAACTAGAGGTTATTGAATTGGCTAGTGACCAACCACTGGATTTTCAAATTATTTAAGATAATGTTTTAATGTATACATAAATATTATTGTTAAAATACACCCAAATTATATAAAGGGGGAAAATATAGAATATACGATTGAAAAACCTGGAATCTTCAAGGTCATAAGCTATACTTAAATAGTGAGGGAAAGAAAATTAACTATTAAATTTCATCAAATTTTTAACAGTTTTGTGGGAAATAAAATTTAAAAGTCTTTACTCTATCTTATTTTTTTCTTGACTCATTTGCATTAAAATCCATGCATCTCTTTTTAAAGCTATCTTTAAAAAAACCTGATCACCTTTTCAGTTGTGAGTGCATTTGTGCTGTACCACATTTATGAATAGACTGAATTCACAATGTGTTAAAAATTACGAAGGTAGGCTAAAACTGTTTAATATCCCAGATACAAATAAGTTCATGGAGGGAAAGAAAAAACAAAAAAGACTTACAGTTTCCTGATCCTAGATTCAGACTTCCTCCATGGAGCATCATTAGGCTCAAACGGTAAAGGACCCTGAACAGGAGCTTCGTCATCAGGAGAGGGTTCATCATCAGTTGATGGTTCATCATCATCTTCTTCTATTCTATAGAACAATTTCATATTATAATATGAAATCCATTTTAGGTTGAATAAAAATTGAACTAAAAACTTTCCTTATTTAAACTGGTGTAAATTCATTATAGAAGTCCTACCAAATACAAATTACAATATGTATTAAGTGATGGATTTGCAAATAGTTAATTCAAAACTAAAACTTTTTTATGGAATTTCACATCATTTTGCCTAACAAATATAGGTCAAATGTGAGCACTCTAAACGAAAATTATTTAAATGAATGAGTATTGACAATATTCAGTGTAAGGAAGTATATGGAGAGTAATCAACAGTGCTATCAGAGTCAAACCATTACTATAAAGAAAACAGCAGCAAATTTAACAATACAAAACTTACTGATTCATAAGTTTATATTTTTGGAGTTCATTTTCAAGTTCAGAAATTCGAGCTGTTAATTCATTCCTTTCTGCTAGAATTTCCTTAAGTTCATCACTTGTAAATTTTGGTTTTTTAGAATCTTCAATGGCAATATCTAAAATACTATTGCAATCATTGGTAGCCAGCTGTAAATAATGACATTAAATTTGTTTATAAATAAGAATTAGAATGTATTATATAATGAAACATAACATTAAATTTCAAATTAATTGTAAATCAGAACATCCTTTGCGAGAAAGAAATCTCTTGTTAAATATTTAAGAATTTTCCTTCGTAATATATTCAAAATATAAGTTACATGTATTAGGGAAACACTATCCATCAAAAACAATTGGTTAACTAAGCAATATGCATACTTAGTAACAACACATACAGTAGGACCCCCATTATCCGGAGCTCTATTAACCGGGGTTCCAATTAACCGCGGTTCCGAGGAGCCAATTTTCTTTTTTTATAAGCTGTTTTTAATTTTTAATTCTCAGTTGTGATTTAGTCTCCATTTAAATACGAACTAACAAAATGTCACAAAAAAAGAAAACCTGTCGTTTAACCGGTTGAACAGAAATTAACCATTATAAACTGAGTATAAAAAGGTGAAAGTGTTAAAACATTATCTGCTGAATTAGGAATCGGCGAGCAAACTGTGATATTTTGAAAAAGAAAAAAGACATTTCCAACTTTGTATTGTCGTTGGCCCAAACATCGTGTCCTCGGAAAATAATGAAGGACTCTACATTAAAAGACGTAGATGAAGCTCTCTATCAGTGGTTCATGCAAAAACCCTCTGAAGGAGTTCATTTGTTGTTTGTTGAAAAGTTTGTTTGTTAATAATAGTGATTTTCTGCACAGTTTTTTTTTAATTAACCTTCTTTTCTATCACATTAAGTCAATTAAATGTTGTAATTCGATTATCCGGGGTTTTCGATTATCCGTGGACCCCCATACCCATCATTACCCCTGAAAAAGGGGGTTCTACTGTATAAGTAAAATATTAGTATTTTTAATACTCTTTTTGAATTTTTATTAAAATTTAAACTAATATTAATCTATTCAAGAAATACATAAATAAACTGAAAATATACAACTGAACAGTAAGAGTTAATATCAATAAGTAGCTCGAATTAATATAAAATAATACATAACCTTTTTCTCTTATTAATTGAACAAAATTAATATAAGCCTCAACATATCACATATAAATATATATATATATCAACCCCCACCCTTGGTACACACCTCATCTTCCCAAAATGTTTCTTATTGTGATCAATTGATTTTACTATTTCACCATTTTAGGGGCGTGCAAACACACATATATACTGGGTGTCCCAGACCTAGTGTAAAAAAAAAAAAAATGGGTAATACTGCATGCTAAACGGGGTAGAATGGCGCAAAAACGAGTTTCCTATCTCAATCTGTCAAGGAGATAGAATTTTTTTTGTTTTTATTTTTAAAATGTTACTTTTTTCGGAAAAATGAGAGTTTTTTCTACTTTGGTTTGGCGTAGAAACCAAAACGATGATAATTTCTTAATCAGCATTAAATTTTCTAAAAGATGAGATGGATCCTCATTCAGTAGGACTTTTAACGGGCTAAACACAAAACATTTATTAAAACTTAAATTTTTAATAGTTTTTGAAAATTCCTCACTCCCCACTGGAGCACCCTAGAAGCTGTCCAATTTCCTAAACACTGCGGAATTTAGTTAGCTTTTTAGTGGTGTAACCCATGATACAATTGCACTTCACCTTTTGAGTCTAACAGAAGTTTTTCTTATGAAAAACACGCCAGAGAATGTCACTGCTGGGGCAATAAGGAAGCGCGCTAGAGCCGGCATCCTAAGTAATGGATGCCGAACTTCCCATGAGCTAGAGTTAGTTTTACTTTTTTAAGACTAGAAAGAACAATTTATGAGTTCTAAATAATATAAAAAGGGTAATAATAATCTAAAATTAAAAAAAAAAAAAATCCCTAGTTTAAATTTTAAAAATACTTTCTTTCAAATAATTTAACTTTTTACCTCTCTTCTACTAAAATTTGAAAAATCCTACATAAAAAATGTTGAAGATAAAAAATAATATTATTTTTGTAGAACCATATTAAAATGGATTATTGCAGCGCGTGTTCAAAATTTCCTCCATTACTTTGGATACAGGCTTATATTCAACATTTTTTATGTAGGATTTTTTTTTTTAATTTTAGATTATGATTACCCTTATATTACTATTCTATACTATATTATTTAGAACTCATAAATTGTTCTTTCTAGTCTTAAAAAAGTAAAACTAACTCTAGCTCATGGGAAGCTCGGCATCCATTACTTAGGATGCCGGCTCTAGCGCGCTTCCTTATTGCCCCAGCAGTGAAATTCTCTAGCGTGTTTTTCATAAGAAAAACTTCTTTTAGACTCAAAAGGTGAAGTGCAATTGTATCATGGGTTACACCACTAAAAAGCTAACTAAAGTCCGTTGTTTTTAGGAAATTTGACAGCTTCTAGGGTGCTCCAGTGGGGAGTGAGGAATTTTCAAAAACTATTAAAAATTTAAGTTTTAATAAATGTTTTGTGTTTAGAGCGTTAAAAGTCCTACTGAAAGAGGATTTAAAATAACCAGATCCATCTCATCTTTTAGAAAATTTAATGCTGATTAAGAAATTATCATCGTTTTGGTTTCTACGCTAAACCAAAGTAGAAAAAACTGTCATTTTTCCAAAAAAAAGTAAGATTTTAAAAGTAAAAACAAAAAAAATTCTATCTCCTCGACAGATTGAGATAAGAAACTCGTTTTTGCGCCATTCAACCCCGTTTAGCATGCAGTATTACCCAATTTTTTTTTTACACTAGGTCTGGGACACCCAGTATATATATATACTTTGAGATGGGACATCTTCTTTAGTACATAATAAATTAAAAATGAGTGGATTACACCACTTGATTTTTTTGATAAAATTAAATAATTGTCTTAGGCAAATTAGAAAAAACATGGCCATGTAACAATTAGGATTGTCCAAAATAAGTCAAAAATCAAAGGTGCAAGTGAAATCTAATTTTTGCAAATAAACCAGTAATACATTAAAATGGGCATTACAATTTATATGTAATAGTATGTTAAATAGTTAGGGATGCAGTCACAAAAGTATTTAAATAATTATGCTATTTTGTATAATACTGTGAATAATTCTATGCCTGACAGCTATTATTAGTACTAATACAGTCAACTAATGTTCCACCATTAATTTATATGAATCATTAAGAAAGCATACCTTCGATTGCTCTGCTATATCTTTATTTTGTTTTTCAGCAATACTCAAGCATTGTTTCAAGCGATTAAGCTCATATTGCTGGGTTTGCAACTGAGCTTTTTGATCAATAAAGCTTCTAATTTGAGCCTGGGTTAACCTTTGTTTTCTCCTCAATTCCTTGTTTAAATTTGACAACCTATCAACTTGATCAGCAAGCTAAGAGCAAAACATTAAATCAAAATTAATTAAAGTCTAAATAAATCACAATGTTAAAAGAGGAAAACATATTTAAATGAATCACAAACGTTAACAGATTTATTTAATAAAAAAAAAAAAAAACTTATTAAAAACAAAATAGAAAAATAAAACTTAATTTTAGTTTTCAGCAACTCACAAATTGTTGAAATTTCTTTCTATTTTTTCTAACAACCATAGCTGGGCTATCTTTTCATGACGATTGTGCGTCTATGCCAAAATTATTAATCTTTACATTTCACAGTAAAGAATATTTAAAGAATGTACAAAGTTCGACATTAACACTTCAAGTGCTATTAAACTTGTGAACATTTAAAGTGATGAATATTAAAATAAATAAATAACCAATATATCAAGCTATAACTGAATCAGTTGTTTGGTGAAAGCCAACATGTCCAAAAAAGTTGACTCATGCTTATATTTATATTACAGACTATTATAACATCTAAAATGACAGATCCAGGACTGCGAGGTGGTGACTGAATTGCAAAGCATTACAGACCCGAAGAAGTGAGAGCATATCAATTCAAAAAGCCTAGTGAGGTTCACTGAATTTACCAAAATTATTATAATGCAAAATAACTGAACAGTAAGTATACTCCATAAGTGTGGTGGAAATGGGTGGGTTGAAAGAATATGCAGATATTACATAATATAATTGTGATCCAATGTTTCAACTTGATCTTTATCCTACATCAGATTTTTAATTAGTAATGATTAATTTGATTACTTATTAAACTCTGACTTCGTTAGGGTCTTCCCTGGCAATGCCGATCCCAAGCCCGGGTAAAGGAGGAGGGTTTTTGTAGGGGGCCAACAACCCCATTTATGCAATAAAAAACCATTGTTATGAACACACAACAGAACAGCCTCGAAATTTGGACTGATCGACGGCAACGACCTGACATACATCATATGGACATATCTACAATTTATAAATTAGTAACGTGGAACATGAGGACACTCTTAAGACCAGGAGCATTTGACGAACTGAGACTTGAATGCACTAAATATCAATTTGACTTAGTGGTTCTGCAGGAAATAGGATGGTTAGGAGTAGGCATGATAAAGAAGAAAGACTACACGCTCTATAATAGTGGTAGTAGAGACCGGCACGAGTTTAGATGCGCTTTCCTAGTTAGAGCAAAATACAATAATGCGGTAATGGACTTCCAGACAGTAGACCATTGTATCTGCAAAATAATATTAGATGGGAGCTTGTTTAATATAAGCATCATTAATGTACATGCGTCCTCAGAAGATAAAGATGACAGTACAAAGAAAGAATTCTATGCAAAGCAGGAACAGGTACATGACTCATGTCCCCAATACGACATAATGATCATATCAGGTGATTTGAATGCAAACATAAGGAAAGAAGAGGTTTACAAGCCAACAATAGGAATGCACAGCTTACATAGAATCACAAACGACAACGGAAAAAGATTGATCCAGTTCGCAGCCTCCAAAATGTCTACAATAATGAGCAGTGTTTCCGCACCAGGATATCCATAAACAGACATGGAAGATGGACCCTGATGGAAGATGTGTGAATCAAATAGATCACAAATGTGTTGATAATAGGCATCACAGTTGTATCATGGATGTGCGAAGCTTTAGGGGACCATGCATTGATTCTGATCCATGCCTGGTCCCATTCTGATGGCCAGTTGTAACGATATTTAAACAATGAATAAGGACTATTCCAGTATCTCACTATATTTTAAAGAGAAAATGGAATACTAGAAAACTAAAGAGGGAAGAAACAGCATTTCAGTTTAGGGAAAGTATGGATAAGAAAATACTGGAGCATACCTTAGAGGTGGATGAAGGGTCAAGCATTGATGAAGAGTGGAACAAAATGGAGGAGAACAATTTGCAGATACAATTGCCTACTGTCTGGAAGTCCACACAATCACAACTGTAGCTGCAGAAACTGTTGGAAGCATAGAACCTCAAAGAAGGAACAGATGGTTTGATAATGAATGGAAAGAAGCAATCGAAAAGAGGAAGGCCATTCAACAAAAAAGCCTGCAGCGACGAACACAACAACAGGATGTTGAATACTGCGAAGCAAGGTGACAGGCAAAGAAGATTGTTAAAAAGAAGAAAAAACAGGCACTGGAAGAGCAGTTAAAGAACATCGAAGAAATGCCCAACAGGAACGAAAGCAGAAAATTCTACAGGAAAATAGGGGCCATCAAAAGATGATATTCACCTAAGAATAATTGGGTTAAAAGCAAGGAAGGTGAATTGCTGACTTCAAATGATGAGGTACTTCGGATATGTGAGGAACACTTCCAAGAATTATTGACTGGTGACGCAGGTATCATAGAAGGATACGGTGTGAACCCTCCTTGTCAAACTATGAGGACAGAGCAAGGATGGGAAGAAGCAATCCCCCCAATATTAGAGGGCCTTGAATAAGTTATAGGGAGCCTGAAAAGAAATAAGGCTCCAGGGACTGATACTATTAACGCCGAACTCTTCAAATGCCAGGGCCATAATACGCTACAACAGCTGCACAGACTCATAGAACCTATATGGCAGGAAGAAAGCATGCCAGAAAACTGGAAGTGTGGAATAATTACGTTAATTCACAAGAAAGGTGATCAAACCAAATGCCACAACAATAGAGGTATCACATTGCAAAATGTTGTATATAAAATCTTTGCAGCATTACTCTTTAACCGACTCGTACCCTATTACAAAAAAGCAGTTGGCGAATACTAACGTGGTTTTCGAATAAATAGATCAACCATAGATCAAATCTTTGCTCTTCGACAAATCGATGAAAAGATGTGGGAATACGATACAGTCACATGGCGTTTGTTCGTGGATTTCAGGGCAGCTTACGATACAACGTACAGATCCATGGTATATGAAACCATGGAAGAAGCTAAAATCCCTCCTAAACTGATAGCCCTAACAAAATGACTATGAGGCACTCTAATTATATGGTAAGAGTAAATGGAGAGATGTCAAATCCCATGGAAATAAAGAATGGACTGAGACAAGGAGACGCCTTGGCCCCCCTGCTGTTCAACCTGGTGCTTGATAAGGTTGTGAAGAATGTAAGTAACAGCACAATCATCAATAAGTCATAGCCGTTAATGGCATATGCAGATGATGTGGTGATTTTGGGTAAAACTACCGTAGACAGGTAATCAAGTAGGTGTATGTTGCCTTGAAAAGGGAGACAAGAAGAGTTGGCCTTGAAATAAATGTTTGGAAAAACCAATAGTATAGTTATAGAGAGAAGGAGACGCCAACACCCATCCCACTACAACATAGGTGGAGAAAATATCGAATTAATCTCGACTTTTCCCTACCCAGGTTCCCTAATGAAAAATGAGGCTAACGAAGCAGAAGAAGTTAAAAGAAGAATCCTAGCAGGAAACAGAGCATATTGTTAAGATTGTTAAAAAGAAGAAAAAACAGGCACTGGAGGAGCAGTTAAAGACATCGAAGAAATGGCCAACATCAAAAGATGATATTCACCTAAGAAAGAAGGATCCTAGCAGGAAACAGAGCATATTATGCCCTTCACCACCTGATAAGAAATAAACTGGTCACACGAAAAAATAAACTCCGCATTTATAAAGCCCTTATTAGACATGTCACATATGGAGGTGAATGTTGGGTACTAAACAAGAACACGTGTGACAAGCTGGACCAATTTGAAAGAAGGGTACAGCGTGGAATGTTTGGTGGAGTTTATGAGAATGAAGTGTGGCGAAGTATGAAGAATAAAGAGCTATACGATCTGTAAAATGATCTCCGGCTGTCAAATCTAATAAGCATAAACAGTCTGAAATGGTACGGCCATGTTAGCCACATGAAAGAAGACAGACAGGAGAAGAAATTATATGTCGATGGGTCTTTGCCACACAAGCAAAGGGACGTCCCAGAGTGCGATGGAAGGAGAAAGTGGAGGATGATATGCAGCAGGCAGGCATCCGTTGGGTGGAGGACCGAACCCTATGGCAACAGATGCTGAGGCAGACCAAGGACCACTTTGGTCTCTAGCAGAGATGGGCAAATTGTATCTGCAGATACAGATATCGGATACTGTAGCTGTGGAAAGTACTCATGAGAGCAGATACAGATAGTATCCGTATCCGTACGGACGGATTCCGAAGGATCCGAGTACTTCTCGTATCTGTCAGCTTCGGATACAGTGACTACTCGTATCTGTCAGGACAGATACCCGAGTATCTGTGAGTACTTCGGTATTTAGTTATTTTTTTCCGGATACTATTTCGGATATTTCTACTTCTGGGGCTGGGTTGTTTACAATTCCATTATTATTCTAATATTCTATTAAAATTATAAACAAATTATTAGTATTATGCCGACAACATTTTATCGCTTCGAAATAAGGGTGCAATATCCAAAGCGTTAATTTTGACAAAAAGTAATAATTTAAAAAAAAAAAAAAAAACGATAGGAATATAAAATTATTTTCTTTTTTTATTTTTTCAGATTTTTAAAATTGTAAACTACTGTGATGATAATAGTGGCTTATAATTGGAAAATACTACCGATTTTAAAATTCGATGCAGGTGGGGGGGGGGGGACATTTTATTAACTTTCCGTTTTCTTCGAGAAGAGTCTTTATGGTAACGGCAGATTTTGAAAATAGTAACATTTTTAAAATTTGGTTGGGGAGAGCGTTTCTACGATTTTTTTTTTTAACTTCTGATTAATTTGTTATGATTGTCTGTCTATATCTATGTTTACGCGTTCGTAGATTTTGAAAAAGTATTAATGTTTTACTGATACTTCTACTTCTGAGGTTAGGAATATTTAAAATGTTGTTATTAAACTTTTTTATTATTATTAGGCTGTCAACATTTTATGTTTTCGAAATAAGGATCCTATCGAAAATTTTAAAAATAATCATACTTTTAAAATTGTAATTTTTTAAAATTAATAATATTCAAACGGAAAATTTTTTTTTTCTATTTCTTCCCAATAAAGAAGCATAATTATGTTTAGGCTGGCTTAACTTTTGAAAATAGAAATAATTTTAAAATTACTATATTGTGGGGGTCCACCTTTAAGAGAAAATTGTAACTTCTAAAATTAATACGAATAGAATTTATATTTTTGTTAATATACACTAAATGAGGGCTCATACGGGTATGGATTTGGTGAATGGAATCAATTTTAAAATTCGATGCAGCGAGGGAGGATTTCTTCGGGATGAGCGTTTAAGATATTGGGGGAGCAGATTTCGAAAATATTTACAATTTTAAAATTTGGTGCGGGGCTACTACGCAATTTTTTTTAACTTCTGATTATTTCGTTGTGAGGGTCTATATTAGTTGCACATAAATTTTATTATAGTACGTTTTATTATAATCAAAATATAAAGAAACACACAATAAGAGTAGATATGAATTGAAACATTCCTATCTAAAATGGAGACGCTATAAATCAAAAAGAATCAGGAACATTTTATTTGAGATAATAAAATGCAATTCACAAACTATTTCAATTTTTTTACAAATCAATAAAATTATATGGAAAAACATTTATACTATCTTACATTTTAATAATTTATTCAACTTTTTATCTTTTTAACTTAAAAATGACTAAGGAATCTTTGTCATTGTCGCATAGGCTGGTAACAACAAGAAGTAACAAAATAATGGAAACCTCATCAAACTGATGGTGTGTTAGCATTGACATGGGTACTTTACAAAGATAATCATGTAAAAGATATTGAAATTAAAAATGAATATTTCTATGATAAAAAAACTCCTGTTTTCATTTCTGAGTAAAGAGTGTTGCAGAGACTATGGCAAAATTATAAGGGTAGAGGTAGGACAGGTTAATTTGCCGACTTCAAAGGGTTTACTGCGGGGAAACCCAACCCTTTTGAAGTGAAAGGGTACACAACGATCAGGTGTAAACTTAAGATAAGGAATTGTAAAACTAGCAATATACAATAGATGGTACAGTATACAAATTGTTCATATCTGGACTCAATAATTAGATAAAACTGAGAGTACACACAAGCAGACCTGGGCATTATTTATATGATTCCGGTTTTTCACATTTCATAATAAAATAGTTTGTTTTTGTTTTTTAATATTTTTAGAACAATATTTCTTTTTATGACAGAATGAAAATTTGTACATTAAATCTACTCAAAGAAGTACTTATAATTAATTAAACATTTTAAACGTAAATTCTAGAAAAATCTGGCGAATCAATAAAAAAATAACTTTTAAAAGGTGACTTCAATACTACAAAGAATTTGCTTAAAACATTACATTTATGTATTCACATTGACTAATCAATGATCATACAGGAAGTTATTTTGGAGCAACAAAAATACATGGACTGGACAATAAGTCCTCTTCGTCCCAAGAAGTAATGCTTGGTAGTATGCTTTTTAAGTCCGATATAAATAATTAGCATCGATAGTAATAATTATTTTTGCTAAATGTGATGGTTAAGCCCCTAAAAATGATTTCTTAGAACATTTAGAAATGCTCATAAATAAAAATTAAATGGAAAAATAAGGCAAACGTTCACCTGGATCGGAACGATTTTTTAACTTAAAACGCGTCTGGCGGGTATTAGTAAGAATTTTTAACCAGCCAGACGACCGAATTTCGTGTTTAGGAACCTTTTTGAATAAATTGGCACAAATTGAATTTAAAAATTAATACTTTTTCAAAATCTACGAACACGTAAAAATAGAGACTGACACTCATAACAAATTAATCAGAAGTTAAAAAAAAAATCGTAGTAACGCCCTCCCCAACCAAATTTTAAAAATGTTACTATTTTCAAAATCTGCCGTTACCATAAAGACTCATCTCGAAGAAAACGGAAAGTTAATAAAATGTCCCCCCCACCAGCATCGAATTTTAAAATCGGTAGTATTTTCCAATTATAAGCCACTATTATCATCACAGTAGTTTACAATTTTAAAAATCCGAAAAGATAAAAAAAGTAAATAATTTTCACAATGGAATATTCCTATATATTTTTTTTAAATTATTACTTTTTGTCAAAATTAACGCTTTGGATATTGCACCCTTATTTCGAAGCGATAAAATGTTGACGGCTTAATACTAATAATTTGTTTATAATTTTAATAGAATATTAGAATAATAATGGAATTGTAAACAACCCAGCCCCAGAAGTAGAAATATCCGAAATAGTATCCGGAAAAAAATAACTAAATACCGAAGTACTCACAGATACTCGGGTATCTGTCCGGACAGATACGAGTAGTCACTGTATCCGAATCTGACAGATACGAGAAGTACTCGGATACATTTGAAAATTTTGGAGGGATTCGAGTACAGTATCCGAGTAAAAAAGTATCTGTAACTAAGTATCTAGTATCCGAAACTAGTACTTTTTTACTCGGATAGTGCCCAACTCTGGTCTCTAGTGCCAAAAGAAGAAGTAGAATGATTAATTTAATAAAAATCAGGTCGAAACATCAGATTACAATTATAATATATAATATCTACATATTACTGTGTTTTTTTTTTCGGATCACACATCCAACCATTTCCACTACATTACTTCCTACTGTGAACTATCTTCCACATTTATATTCTATTGGGTTATAATTATAACTCTTTTTTTTTCCACTAGAGGATATGAAAATTAAAACATCACCAAAATCTAATTGTATTTATAGACGGAAAAAACAAACACGCATTACCTGGAGTTGAGAAAAAAAAAATTTTTTTTAAATGAAAGTTATAAAAAATAATTCAAAGAACTAAAAATAATAATTTAAAAAATCAATAATAATAAATTTTACTATAATTACTGAAATACATAATTTCAGAATAAAAGTAAATACACGATTGAACTCATTTAAAAGCCGTTGGCAATGGTGATAAGACAGAAGTATATATTATATCAATTGGTAATTATTGGTCTATGAAGGCATGTTAAAAATGCAATAATTAATTCTAAGTAAAGAAAAACATATCAATTTTTTAAGACATACACTTTCTATTTCAGCAAGTTTTGAGTTTATTTCTCGGTCCTTAAGTTTAAGCTCATCTCGCAGTTTTTCAATGGTCGCTCTAGATCGTTGCAATGCTGATACATCCACTTCAGAACTGATGGGTTGAGCTGAAATAAATTTAAATATTTTTTCATTAAATTTTATTGTATTATATGTAAAATAAATTATTAAAAATATTAAATCTTTATCTACAAATATTTAATTATTTTCTTGGGTGTGACCACATTTTATAATTTTAAATATTTTATTTTTGAAGAGAAGAGATTGGCCTCGGCTGGGAGTCGAACCCAGATCTCCAGCATAACATGCCTGGTGCGCTTCCACTGTTACCATAAAGTATGTGTGTATATATATATATATATATATATATATATATATATATATATATATATATATAATAAATACACCAGACTGTTTAATGCAAAGGCACACACACAAGCACACAAACATTCTAGATAGTAAAAATAAAGAATATAATCACTTTATTTATATTTTACTAAAATATTATTAGAAATATACGTTTTCTAAGTGAGTAACGATCAGGTTGAAAAAAGAATTAGTGAACTATGATCAACAATTTGTAAAATCATTCAAACCCCTTGGACTAAAATCAGGCCACAAAATGTGCCAAAAATATGAATTTCATACAAATATGATAACAATGAAACCTCTCAAATTAAAGGTGTTTAAGGAAGTATATATAATAAAATAGTTTCATGTTTTAATTATTAATTTTCATCCCAAGAAATCCCACCACCAATCTTGCTGCAAGTAAAAATTTACCTTTTAAAACAAAATGGAAGAATTATATTTTGATACTTGTTTACAAGATATTCCGTAGTTTATTTAGTGTTTTTGACCGAATACCTCATAATATTCTTCTTACTACTGCAATTACAAGTTTAAATATGAACCAGCACAACTGATATAGTAATATTCAAAATTTCATGATGAAAATATAACTTTTTTCAACATTGAAAAAAAAATCTTCAGAAATAAACATCAGAGACCTGGAAACAATTCAAAACTGTACTAGAAAAATGATAAACCTATCACTTAATTATTCCAAGATATCAAAATTTTCAATTTATTTTTATTTTTTAAACCACTATTCCTCAAAATTAAAAATAAAAAGTCACTTAAAACCAATAAAAACTACATTTGAAAAATTATTAAAACTGGTTCCATTTCTAAATGCATTAAAATGCAAGCATTATTGAAATTTATTACTTTTTCAGAATTTCAAATAAAAAAGTATATATTTTATCAAAAAATGCATATCCTACTTGTCATTTATTGGCAGAATGCAATAAATCAAAGAAATCTTCAACATTAAATAACAGGAAGTTTATATAAATTCAATAAACAAGTTATTGTTTATTGATTATTACTGCCTGTTAAGGCAGTATTAATAAATGAAAGAAAATACTACGACATTCACCTCTTCCATTCACACTAGTAAAGAGTTATTTAACACGTTAGGTGCAGCGGCGTATTTTAGGGGTATCCTGTTCAGTTTAGGTATCGGACCCCGGGGACCGATGCCGCACCTAACGTGTTAAATAATTCAAATGTTTTAAGTTTGGAATTAATGATAGTTCGAACCTTTCTGTCAGATCCTTGATTTTTAATAGCCTACATACCTATATTTTATTTCAAATATAAAATTATAAATAATATATCCTAAATAATTGTATAGTATAATCAGTCAAGGACGAAAAAAAGTCTTGCAATGTTAACTGATTCTTAACTATATTACTCACATCTGATGTATAAACCAATTTTTAAATGTTTCAGTTGTGTGTAATTGTAAGGAAATCATCGATAGAATCGATTGGGTTGAAGAGGTTTTTTTTTTAGGAGTTTGGTTATCTATTGATCATGTGCTATAAGCAATCAATAAATGATAGTTTTTTTTTTTTCGTTCTTTTTGGCTTATTTGTTATTTCTACATTAGAAATTAATCACTCCCTTTGAACTTATTTAATATTGTGGCGACCGTGACAGGACTATTTTTCTCGAGGAGTGACATTTTTTCGTAAAATGATGGATAAGCTGATAAAGAAAAGGGGTGCTGTGAGAACAATTTTTACCAAAAGCTGTGAGCAGTTAGAGGAGCTATTGACGGAAGAAGTAAGTGATATAGAGACCATCAATGCAAAGTGGGCAGTTTTAGAACAAAGACACAACGAATTAATACTTTTAGATAAAGAAATAGCCGAACTGTTGTTTCAAGCAGATGAAGAAGATGAGCACCTGGAGGAGAAGTATACCATAGAACTGAACACCTTACAGACCTACGATACCAGGTATTTTAGTATAAAATCAAAGGTTGAACATTTTAATAAAAGTAAAATTGTTACTCATGAAAATGGAGGTTACCCTCAATCAGAGGAATATAAGCTAATGAGATATCCTAAGTTAGAATTTGTTAAATATAATGGCGAAATATCGAAATGGATATCATTTTGGGCACAATTTTCTAGTATTGATAAAGATAATAGACTTCCTAACGAAATAAAATTTCAATATTTGATTCAGGACACGAACCTGCAATCTTCGGATTGCATAAAGCAGTCCCCCAGTTAAACGGGGACGTTTAAGAAGTATTCCTGGTGAGAGGATTGATAAAGTTAGCTCTGGTATGAGAGAGGGTCCACTTTCTGTCAAGGAGTTAAATAATGCTGAAAACTTAATAATTCGTATAATTCAAGAGGAGAATTTTTCTTCTATTTCTGATGGAAGGATTAGTCATTTACATCCGTTCAGAGACTCCTTCGGTGTGATACGTGTTAAGACAAAAATCTATGAGAGAAAGGATGAGTTAGATTTTCGTACGCCTGTTTTACTCCCGGTGAAGCATCCATTAGTGCACAAGATACTTTTTGACTTACATTTGAGGTCTAATCATATTGGGCCACAAACCTTGTTAAGTAGAGCTCGGGAAAAATTTTGGATTTTAAAGGGAAGTCAAGTAGCCAGAAAGGTGGTGAAGAATTGCAAGACGTGCAAGAGATATGAAGGCAAAAATTTTGATGTTTGTTCGCCCCCTTTGCCCGAAACCAGAGTGTGTGGTGGTCCCGTCTTTGGAATGGTGGGAGTTGATTTTGCAGGCCCTCTATATTTGCGTGGTGGTCAAAAGGCTTGGATATGTTTATTCACGTGCGCTAACTATAGGGCTATTCATATGGAGCTAGTTTCTTCCCTGACGACAGAGTCCTTCTTATTGGCACTTCGTCGATTTATTGCAAGGAGAGGGCGGCCTAAGATAATTTATAGTGACAATGGCACAAATTTCCATGGGGCCGATAATGCCTTTGCTGAATTAGATTGGAAGGAGATCAACACACATTGTTCTGTTGAAAGAATTGAATGGAGATTCAATCCTCCCAATGCGCCTTGGTGGGGTGGCTTCTGGGAGAGACTGATAGGTCTGGTTAAAAGACTATTACGTAGGACTCTAGGTAGAGCTGTATTAGATCTAGAAGAGCTCTACACCATAGTGTGCGATTGTGAGGCACAAATCAATGCGAGACCCTTGACATACATTCCGGAAACTACCGCTGATCCTGTTCCCCTTACTCCGGCAATGTTCCTACAAGATATTCAACAAGTGGAAGTCCCTGACTGTGACCTTTTGGAATCAACTAATTTATGCCGTAGGCTGCGATATCGGCAAAGATTAAAAAATCAACTGAGAGAGAGATTTCGAGAGGAGTATTTAGGGCAGTTATCGTGGGATAAAAGGAAGAATACCCGTGAGCCGGCGGTAGGAGAGGTAGTTCTACTGGAAAGTGACAACGCTAAAAGGATGGATTGGCCTTTAGCAGTGGTTGAAAAGGTGTTTAAAGGACGTGATGGTCAGATCCGAGTTGTACGTCTGAGGACTCGGAAAGGGTTACTAGACCGTCCTGTTCAACGAGTATACCCATTAGAGGTGGAAACTTGTGAAGCGAAGGCAATGCTACCAAATGCAAGTGACGGCACGATTGAAGAAAATTCTGGCCCTGATACAGTGAAGAGAACCAGAAGTGGACGAGCGGTGATAGCCCCTAGACGATTCAATGATGTAAATCCATGTAATTTTCAACCAGGTGAATATTAGGTGGGAGGATGTAAGGAAATCATCGATAGAATCGATTCGATTGGGTTGAAGAGGTTTTTTTTTAGGAGTTTGGTTATCTATTGAGCATGTGCTATAAGCAATCAATAAATGATAGTTTTTTTTTTCGTTCTTTTTGGCTTATAAATTTTGATTCAAAAATTTATGCGGCCGCATGGTTTCAATGCTAACCTCATTTCCCCATTTGCACACTATTTTACTTAAATCAGCCTAAACATAATCCTAACAAATATCTCAGTCTATCTTTCATCATGAGGCCATTTCTAATTAAATTTTTAATGATTAATTCATTGCTAGACATAAAATCTTTATGTGCCTATTTCAAACTTTTGCCATAATATAAATTCAATTATACTAAGAGAGTGTGTGTTCCTTGATTCCACATTGTTTCTCAATAATAATTTTTTAAGATCTCAATTAGCTGTATTTTCTTCAGCTTAAGCTACCTCACCTGAACTCTGTAAAGAACCCAATTCATCAAGATGAATTACCTAATGGAATTCAACAATTCCAACAACAATAATGGAATTAGATAGTTATTTCAATTATCACACATATGATGAACTTAACCCGGAAAACGTTCTGAACCCAATCTCACACATAAATTCCATGACATTATTGGTTTATGAGGTAATGAATCTTTAAACAGACTATTTGGAGAATTGAGGATTATACTGGTGCTAAGCAAGCTTTCCCAACTTTCATATAACATTGTGAAGGTTTCTTTACTTATTAAAATCATAATCATGGCAAGTTTCAAAATGATTATATCAAGCTCTGACAGTTAAATGCTTTTACTATACTGCTTTTCAGGAATTCAAATAAAAACTTCAAGATATTAATTATCTTTAAATTATTTTTTCAAAATATTATTCCTGATGCAGCTAATAAAGTATTAATTGATAATTTCTAAATTTTCATATAGAAAAGTGAGACAATAATAAAATTACAGTTTTGAACAACTGATGAATCCTGTTTGTCAGCCAAAGATTTCACTAGTTTACGATTTTCTTCTTGCAAACGATTCATCATTGCTACCATTTCTCGAGATTCTTCCCTCCAATGCTCCTCAATTTGCTCCAGTTCCTAAATAAAATAATTTAATGTAAATGGTGCATGTAGGATAAAACATTTAATTCATATTTTAAAGAATACTAAAGCGAACAACCAAAATAATTGTGGTAATCTTAACGTCACTAGGTTATTACAAAAGGCAATGTGCAATAGTATAGCTTTACCGCAAATTACATATTACTTTTGTTTATTTATTATACATCCCTTTACAGTACTAAGGCTAATCAGATGATCCTACAGGGGAAGTCCTAAAGTTCACCTATCCAAGTATAATTAGGATAGGGATCTTTGACAAGTACTTGACATCACACAAGCTCAGGACCTTTATTTTACGTCCCATCTCAAGAACTGCATAGGCTAGGATCTTTTACTCCCACTAAAAAATCCCAGGGCCACCTGGTAGTATATAAACCAGCTACCTTTAGTATTGTAAGCTGCTATGAAAACCACCTCATCAAAGATGAGGTGGATTTCATTGGCAACATTACATATATCATCATCATCATCACAGGCACTAAATCCCGCTATGGGTCTTCGCCGCGTCAAGAAGTCCCCTCTATTCTTCTCTGTCTTGCCCCAGGG
Source organism: Aelia acuminata (assembly GCA_911387785.2). NCBI lineage: Eukaryota > Metazoa > Arthropoda > Insecta > Hemiptera > Pentatomidae > Aelia > Aelia acuminata. The sequence continues at coordinate 151,531,568 of OU426980.1, forward strand.
TCTGCCTAGCTAACGCTACATATATATCACAGCAAAAGATTAAATATCTTAAGCATTAATTATTACTGCTCTTAAACTAAGTCCTATGTTTTCAATTACATTCAACCACTTTTCTGCTAGTCATCGGATTTGATGATGGGACCTATTCTATCACATCTCATATTCCTTTGGCTAAGTGGAAAAGAACTCTTCATGTCTAATTTTTAGGTCCTAGTTATTATCAAAGATCGAAACCTAGGTTACAAACCGTAATCTTATGATATATCTTGGCTGTACCCAGTAAAAAAAACATTTACTCCTAGCACTCAAAATTTTTCCTAGCTCAAATGAGAATGATATATAGGGCATTATTTTGAAGCAAAATGACTTGGTTTCTGTAGACCAAAGGCTCTGTCCAGCTGTTTACAGTAAAGGTTTGATCCCACTGCCAGGCTATCAGGAACAAGCTTACTGCTGGGCTAGGGCCTCTGCCAAGTCATATGTGTCAGATCTTGGTCTTAAACTCCATAAGCCCAGATTTTTAAGATGACTAGAAATTTAAGGATTAGTCAAAGTAATCATTGGCTTAAAATGTGGGAACAAAAAAATTCTATTTCACTATTTAATTCTATTATATTTCGTGTCAGTTACCTAACTTTACCGAAGTAAATATACCGGATTTGCCGAAGAATTGTAAAAAAATCCCCCTTCACGAGCATTTCTAGTGAAGTCATAAACTACACAGCATGGCCAGTAGATCTACTGGGCCTGTACGGTGAGTAGACAGGCACCCAGTAGATCTACTTGGTCCGCACCGAATGTGTTAATCTTTTCAGGGCTCAACGTAGTTTAATATTTGTTTTATAAATCTAAGATTTAACTTTTTATAAAATTGTCTTTAATTAATAGTCTTAAATAGGACAAGATTGTATAATCATACTCTCAATGGTTTTAAGAGAATGGCCAAGTACTGGCGAGTTACAAGTGTAACCTCCTTTCATTTGCACTGCAATTTATGATTTATAAAAACTCCCAGTAGGTCCTTATTGGTTAAACTTAGAACCTTATTTGTTGTAATTAGATAACAGATTTTGACTTCCACTCATTCAAGTGAGGTAAAAAAAATCCCTTTTTTTTATTTATAATTAACTGAAAAACTATGTTTTTCAGTTGAACACTGAACAATTCAGTCACATTCATTGAACACACCCGAATGGGACAAACTCGACAAATTTCAACAGCCTTCTAGGGTGATTTTTAGATCTTGGCCCATATATCAAGGAAAAATGAAATTTGAGTACTAAATTATTAATGGTAATTACTAATCACTAATAATGCTCAATAATTGTGTATATTCAGGAAAAACCCTTAATATACACGTGTTGAAAAGTAATCTTTGCCTCATTTAAAAACTGTGAAAAGTATGTAAGAGTAGTTCAATAGTAAACTTCATTTTTGTTCTTCAATTTATGCAGAGGCTGAAACAAGTATATGAAGTGTCGAAAAATATGTACAGTAAAGGGAAATTCTTTGCAAAGTTAGTTTAGGTGTTTCAAAAATAGCAAAACCACCCTAGCAGATTAACCAAGTTCTAAGGGAGTATGAGAATGTAGTTTCCTTTGAACTGGTTCCAGATGGAGATACTGTAAATGCAGAACTTAATTATAAGCAAATAGAGAGGTTGTCTGAAATTCTGGTTCAGAAATATCCAGCCCTGGTTGAAATTGAATAGGAAAGATCAGAGATGAGTTCTTTTACAATATAATACATGATATATAGGACATTATGCCCGAATTAAGGCAGGTGGGCTAAAATGTGGCATGCCAGGGATTCAGAAATGGCATTAGTGGGCCAGTAGGATTTTAATTTTATTTATTCTTAACTTTCAGAAAAAGAAAATTTAAGAAAAAACTTTTTTTCTAGTATGAAAGCATAATTTAGACTTGGGGTTTGTTATCGCTCACACCATTAAAACCCTGATTATAAAATTTTTAAATGATGCGGAAGAGGATGTAGTTTGAACATAGTGGCTTCAAAAATAAATTATCTATTTATTATAAATATTTTTTTTGTAATGAACAGCATTCATTACACAGGTATCTAAACTTTAAATTAGAAGTTCCTAAAATATATCATAGTAATTGATAAGGTGGCAGAGTCTAGGAGATCAGGGGAGGGGGACAGTTTAGGCAAACCTTAATTTGGGAAACCCTCAGTTTCGGCATGCCTTAGAAACGGTAAGGCGATCCGGTCTAGAACATCTACTATACTATACCCTTATTTCTCCACCTCTCACTTTTACTTGTCTTAGCTTATTTTCTCCAGGGGAGACAGTTTAATTATCACCAAGAAGTTGATAAAGGTGTAGGATGATACCTCCAAGGTCTTCAAGAGTGGGCTGATAGGTGGCACAAGGTGTTATTATTTGAACATTCAGCTGAGAATTATAACTTTTCAAGTATAATTTTAAAGTACAAACATTGAAAAAATAAATGTCTGACATCATCAGTACATGAATTCATATTCAAATTCGCTATCCAATGATTGACTTTATGTAATAGTCTTTTATCAATAGTTAATCGGCATACCTCAGATTTATTATGGCCTTATCAATCATAGATTTCAAAAAAGGATATGCCTTAAAATCAGACTAACCTTTCAACATAATGACTTTTTACTGACATAACACCACTTCATAAGTTTTAGAAAGATCCTACTTTAATGAATCAGACAAATAAATATAATTCTTAACATCAGATACTAATCAAAACATTCTAAATTTCTAACCGAAATGTGCCATGGACTATATTCTGTCAATTCTAAAAGAGAGAATAGAGAAAATTGAAAATTTTAAATTGAAACATAAGGATTTACCTTATCAAATCTTTGCCTGTCAGCAGCTTTGTCAACTTTGTCCTTTTCAAGCTTTAAGATTATAGATTCTTTTTCTTGCAGTTGTGAATTTAACTTTCCAATTTTGACAGATTGAGCTTCAAGATGTTCTAGTATAGTGATAACTTTACTCATAATGTTATTAAGTGGCTCAGCACCATAAATTTCCATGATAGCTCGAAGTTCTTTAGCAAAATCAGTCACAATGTCATAAACATCAACAAGAGATATTCCTTCATAATCATCCATTATGTTATACCTATCAGATGGCATGAATAAGATTGACAATAATCTAAACTATTCAGTTTGTTCTACAGTAACCTTTAGAAAAGGTTAATCCAAAGAAGTCAAAGTTTATTCTGTGTATACTTGTAAATACCCCACCTTCAACAAACAAGAATAAAACATATAATACAGTTGGAAAACAGATAAACACCTTAATGAACTGGTTTATAAATCATAATGAAAAGCATGAAAACTAAAGAGTCCACAGTATAGTAAAATATCTTTACTTATTCTGTTCCTCTAGTAAACAATTTGCGTTGACATTTATTCTCATAATAAATGACAAAATAAATAATAATAAAACAAATTTCATTGTTGTTTATTTTATACGATTACTTCATTCTTTACCTCTTCCGTCCCTAACTAATTTCTGTAGAGGAGTGGTTCTCAAAGTGGAGGAAGCTATGAAGGGATTGGGATGTACCTAGCTTGGTTACTTTAGTGCTTCCAAAAATGACAGGAAAACTGATATCGCTTTAGAAACGAAAAAGAAGGAATTTAATTTAAGAATTGCTAGTAAAAATAAAAGTGGTACTAGTTTCCATATGTTACTTCTGGGAAAGGCCAACATGGCGCCGTATAGTATGGCCCCGATTTCCACTAAAAAAGACCAGTTTGGGGGTTTATTTATCTTTGAAAAGCGAGGGGAATATAAAGCTGGTATCTAATAAAGATAATCAAGGCCCTTTTAAACTGAAATGGACGCGAAGAGAGTCCCCCCAACAAAGAGAAAGCTTTACCGCAAAAATTAACGATTTTTTTTTTTTTTTTTTTTTTTTTTTTTTTTTTTTTTTTTTTTTTTTTTTTTTAGTGAACAAACATATCTATTTTTATTTTTAGACAATCTAGTGATGAAACATCATTAAAATGAATTCCAAAAATTGACAATAGTTATTGGGGTTTTACTTGCTTATTCTACAATGTGATGTGGATCAAGCCAGGACCTGAGCAGCCTACAGAAAAGAATGGCTTCGCGCTTCTGCTTAAACCACACCAACGGTTTTAAAATTTTAATTTTGAGCAACCCCCTCTCACCACCCACAGTAAGGTAAACAGCAATCCGCACCCCTCATATGCATTTTTTAAAAACATTTTTATGGTACTACGATCTCTATGTTACTTCTTGGCGTAGCAAATATGGAGCCGTTTAGTGAGGCCCTGATCTCAACTGAAAACTAATTCTCCTCTACGTGATACTGAAGTGTTACTTTTTTGGTAAGAAAAATAAACTCTTGAATTGGCTCGAAACGAGAAGGATAGTGTTGAATGAATGACTGAAAATATAACATTATTCTGGGACTTTTAGTCCCCTAGAATAAAAAAAAAAATACATATTATAAGTACAGTTTCTGGCTAAATATCGAACAGTGAAAAAAAAACTGTCTCAATATTATGTCTGTTCTGATGGCATCGAAATAAGGACAGGAATATTGCAGTTTTCAATATTATTATAAAATAAACATATATGAAATACAATTGAATTGAATTTAAATTAAGTCAAATTAAATAAAAATTAAGTTCTATTATTTTTTTAAATTAAAAATAACCCAACTTGAGTTGTCTACCTTGTAATTAAACTTCAATGCCAATGTATTATAACGCTTGAATCCGGCAATGCTTCGTCTTCTTAATAACTTTTTTTGCTTTAAGTCAAGGTTTACGTGAATATTTGAGGTTGAACACATAGTGCTATAATGAAAATAAATAATTTGATTCACATTTTCACAATTATTTACTCTAATTTCAACACTAATAAAGAAATAATACAAGTGTTCCTATCTATTGCTAATATAGCAAGTATCGTCGTCGGTTGATCTTTTTTGGGTTTCTAGCAAGCAGTACAGTTTGTCTCAATGATTATTTTTCAGAAAAGCTCCTGTAATTACAAATTAATGATCTGGAGAAGATATACCATAATATTAAACATGAAATAATTGTTTTGATTTTAAAAAGAACGAGATGGATGCTGAGGCATTTGTTATTTAAATGTATATTTAACAACGAATTGAATTGATGTGTTTATTAATGCACTGATGGTGGTAAAATGCAGATATAATCCATATTAATATCTTCTTTCTGATACATCAGCATTTCTGATACCGTTTTAATTAAATTAAAAGCCAAATTTATTTAAATAAATCCATTGGAAGAAAACTTCACGAAATTAGAGAGAACATAAAATACATATAAGAAATAATTTAAGAATTTCATAGGATACTAAGCAGCATACATATGTATGAACATAGGTTTGTAGACGGAAAGAAGGCTGTGAATAGAGCTGCAAGCGCAAGAACTGCGGGAAAAGGGAATACTAAAATCATCCTCAAAATGTTTCTCAAAAAAGGGAATGGATGACAATGTCAAGCAAAGGGAACACTATATATAATCAAGAGCAACCAACATTGAGGGACAAAGTGCTAATAGTAAGGCTACGCCCACCACAAGCACCAATAAATATCTTTATTTTGTGTAACAGAGAAGTACACAAGGTGTGAACCACGTAATGTACCTCAATCTGCTTCACACTTTATTTAGATGCAGGAAAGAATGAGAAGCCGATGGATCAGTAAAAAAAGAGATCTCATTCTTGAAAAACTTACTTTAAAAAATTACCAAGGAAATTAGAAGTTTTATCACAAGTAATGAATTACAACTCTGGTAAAGTGAAATTCTGTGGAATATATTTAATTGTATTATTGTTTCTGAACTGTATTATAATATTTAATGTACGAGTTTAGTTTATTCACTGTAACTGAAAGTATCGATTTATTTTTAATATGCATATTATATTTTTTAAAGAAAATGATATTAACCAAATAGAATTGGGTGAAAAAACTTGAGGGTAAATTAATAAATACTTCTTTGGAAATGTTCTCTATGTTTAAACGTCTGATTTGCTATTCACGGTTCAATTTGAATGTAAATTGTTTCATTGCTACATAATGTATTCAACTACTTTTTTGGGAAATATTTTTTATTGATTAATGTCTGTTTCTTCTGTACCCCTTCTTGGATACTGTTTCTCAACTTTTGCAATTGAAGATTTTTAGGAAGGCTATTTTATTACTTTTGCATATACCTTTTACAATGTTCTCTCCAGTCCAGAGCAAGAAGTTTGTGGAGGTATTAAATTAATACAATGTTTTTAGTTTTCAATCACTTATTACCAACATTTAATTTGATAAACCTTAAGTTTAAGATTAATCTTATTTTGATCAATTTTAATAGTCATATTTCATATATACGGATGTATTATAATTCACTTGTCAGGTTGTTTATTGTTTTCGAGCAATTGACACTTTGACAATATTTTTCTTCAGTTTTTTTTTTTTACATAATCGAATATTTACTGCAGGTAGATCTGCAGGGCTCTGTTCTATTTGTCAGTTTTATATTTATAAAGTCCATTTGACTCAAAGCTGTCAAACTATGACAGTTCCACTGTCAACATCATTTTATGGTTTTAATGGCATTTTTTACTTAAAATAAAAACAAGGAATTAATATAGTTATGTCAGCTTTCTGTTACTTTTTAGATAAAATCATTATTATTTAATGGTTAAAGTCTGCAAAATTTTTAAAATAAGTATTTATTTTAAAACTTTTTTTGGTTTCAATTCTTATATATTTTGGATTTGTTAGGCTTGGATTTCACCCTGGCCTGCAAGATTAATCAGCAGCATAAGGTAATATGAATGATTTTTAAATATTCTTCATCTTAGTTTTTATCTTTTAGCTGTTTTCTTTTACATGGTAACTTATAATGCAATGAATAATATGTATATTCACAAATAAAATCGGTTTTCCTTCTTTGAATGTTTTGTACATTTATTTTGTCCTATTACAATTTTATTTATTTAAAACATTCTCATTTTTATTGTATTTAATTTTATTGCTCATTGCTTTGCTAACTTGTCTTTTTCTGACCCTGATTCTGATACTCACATTGCTCGTCATTGAAGCTGTGATACTGCTTAACATGTTCTGCTCTCAAAGAAATCTGAGGAACCTGTGAGACTGCCATAGAGTTAGGTATATGAAATGTACATGAACTAAACTCTATCACCTATGCCAAAGATGTGCTTAATGCTGAGTTAAAATTGCACATCAAGATTAAAATGCACATCCATAATTGTGTAATTTTTTTTTTTGTGATTAATCTTTTTCTTCTTCCTTAATCCCTTTCAGTGTGGAGGGTTCTCCATTTATGCTAGCCATCATGGTCCTTCGCTAGCATACACATTTCACCCAGCTGCTTACCTTTTTTTTCTCCCAGCTACAAAACTCTCCAACTGGTAAAGAACAAGACAGGTCAGCAAACAGGGCCATTCTAATATCATACTAATTAGAATATTCTATACTATTTTATGTTCCTAATTTTATTGGATTTATTTAAGAACTTTTATAGAGCTATTGAATTCTGATTCTTTGTTATTGATATTTCTAAGTTATATTTGTTCATATGATTTTTTAATGCAGTTCTGATGAATATCAATACCTGCAGAAGAGCAAGACTCCTACTATGCATTTTCAACCATCCTTGCCCCGACTGCCTATTCCTGAATTGTCTAAGTCTTGTGAGAGATATTTGAATGCACAGAAGCCTCTTAGAAGTGAAGAAGAGTTCTCATTACTTGTGAAAAGAGTGAAAGACTTTGAATTAAAAGCTGGCATTGATTTACAGAAAGAATTGAAACAAATTGATTCAAAGAATAAACATACTAGCTATATTTCAGCACCTTGGTTTGAAATGTATTTGAAAGACCGCAAACCCCTGCCTATAAATTATAATCCCTTTCTGGTTTTCATTGACGATCCAAAAGTTGAATATAATGATCAACTAGTCAGGTCGACAAATTTACTAATTTCATCTTTAAGGTTAGTATAATTCAGTTTTTCTATTATAAATATTTTTTTTATTGAAATTATAGTTTCCAAACTTTTCTTTTTTTATCCATATTACAGAGACTTGTAGCTTCCTTTGGTCTGGTCAACACCTGCCAGCCATCTTTTTACTTTCACTTACCTATATTTGAAATATATAGTAAGGGAAAGTATTGTGATCGTGAAAAATTTTGACTTCCAGTTTTTTATCTCTAGCATGGGTAACAGATGTCTTCAGTTGCCAGAGGTCCTGGACCAATCCATCCTTCAATCAGCATTTCGGTCTACCATGGCTTAAACAATCTGGAACAATCATGTATACTCAATTGGTCACTCTTTCTTCAAGCTGTCTTACAATAAGGCCAAGCTATTTTAATCTTCGTATTTTGATATAAGAAGAGATGCTGATTTTCATGTAGAGCTGAAACAGTTCATTGTTTTTCCGACCTTTTCATTTACCTCTCTCTCATACATGTTGAGAATTCACCTCATAATCACTCTTTCAAACCTGTTTAGCAGGTTGATTTCTGTATGTATCTACTGGTCTTATAATATAGGATAACTTGGTTTTGCTTTTATGTTAATTGAGATGGTAAAATAGGCTTTATTCCCTGCTGCTATTCCACATCTCACCTCTTCTTTCCCATGGAGGTTCTGATTGATAATAGAACCCGAATAGTTTTTGACCTATTCACTGCTGTATGTCATATTGACTCTGCCTTTGGCCAATATTGATCTTTCTTTTATTAATATTGGGTAGGCAAATAAGTCCTTTCGGTTTTTTTGTTTACTTTTATGTCATCATGTTAATTTTCTTATCTGATGAATTAATCCCTATGGTGGATTATTTATCCTGTTTGTAATATATCAACGACTATACCTGTTAACTCTTGTGGAAACTAGCTTAGTATTGTTTGTAGCTTGCTATTGCACTGTGAATATTGAAGAAAACATCATTCCTTATCGCCTTATTATGTTGCATTATTTAAAAAAAATTAAGCGTGCTGCAGAAGCTCATATAAAAATTTGCAGTGTTTATGGGGATGATGCCTTAACAGAACACACCCACCAAAATTGGTATGCCAAATTTCATTCAGGAAATTTTGACATTAATGATGCCCCACAGTCTGGTCTCCCACATGAAATTGAAACGAGCAATGTTGAGGTCATTATTAATCAAAAGCCCACCCATTCAGAGGGAGAGATTGCTATAGCCCTAAATGAGTTGCACATAAGCGTAGAAAACCATTTACACAAGCTCGGCTCTATTTCAAGGCTTAATGTTTAGGTGTGCAGAAAATCGTGGGGACCAAGTAGTGAGGTTCTAAGAAGAATGTCAAAACCCGCATTGCATAGAAAGAAGATAATGCTTTCCTAATAGTGGGATTTCAATGGTGTTATCTTCTATGAGCTATTGCCAACAGTACAAACAATTTATTCATCTCTATACTGCTCACAATTAACAAAATTAGACCAATCAATTAAAAATTAACGAAAAAAATCGGAAGGAAGTTGTGTTCCACCTAGACAGCGCTAGGGCCTACACCTCATTGGCCACTCACAATAAATTATTGAGCCTTGGGGTGGTGGGATGGTACCTTTTGTCCCCCCCTCCTTATTCCCCAGACCTAGCTCCAAGCGACTATCACTAATTCCGGTCTCTGCAGAACTTCCATGAATGGAAAGAAATTACTAACGGAAGAGAACATCAAAAACCACTTGGATCAGTTTTTTAACCATAAACCTCAGACATTCTATGAACATGGCATTATGCAGATAGTTGACAGATGGGAAAAATTCATTTCAAATAATGATCAATATATTGCAGATTAAAACAAATTTTGTGCCAATAATACACTGAGTTTTCTTTCACCCTTAAAAACTGTAAGGACTTATTTGCCAACCCAATATAATGGTCAATCTTCTTTACTGTCACTGCTTTAAAGGCAGTCTATATGTTCTGGAGAGATCTCCCAATTATGACGTCGTCTGCTTATGGAAGAAATGGGGTCATATTTGTAAATATTGTTCCTTCCTTATTTGATTCCGCTCTGTCGATGATTACTCACAATATAGAGAAATATTAAATATAATTAGTATAATAGAAATATAAAAATATAATAGTATAATAGAAATATAAAAATATAATAGTATAATAGAAATATAAAAATATAATAGTATAATAGAAATATAAAAATATAATAGTATAATAGAAATATTTATTATAATTAGTGTACTCCTGAGCTTACATTAATTACTCCTGGTGAAAACAATATCTTAATATATTCTGAATAAATTACTTATTTTATGTTTTATTATTCAATATTACATACTGCTTTAATGCAGTATGTAATATTGGATAATATCATGAAAATATGCAATTTACATTTTTTAATCATAATTGAGAGTTAGAAAATGTAATGAATTTTATAATAACCATTGTGAGTTTTGGATTTCAGTAGTTTCATAGTAATTGAAATAAGCCTTAGTCAATTTTTGTTAAAATCCTTAGTTAAAAAATAACAAGATTGAAATAAAAAAGTTTGTGCCTAACAGGATATATTATTTATCTAAAATAGCTTTAGTAAATGACGATTCTTGCTAAGAATAATGTTTTTTAAGTAATTCAGGGAAGAAGATATTTTGCCATTTAAAAACATTTATTTTTTAATCCTGATTCCTCTAATTTTGGTGTTATAGATTCATGAGATCTCTAAGAAGTAATTGTTTGGAGCCTGAAGTATATCACTTAAATGCTAAAAAATCAGATACAGAATTTTTTCGAACAATTACAAGAGCTTTGCCTTCTTCTATAAGTTGGTATGGAGCATATCTTTTCAAGGTAAAATAATTAAATTCTTATCAGAATGGATTTTAGGTTTTAATCATTTTATGCCCTTTAGAGTTTATCAATAGGTATGAATTATTGTATTTAGATGTATAACTGCTCACACAAAAAGTTTATAGTTGTGATATTTACAATATTCAATTATTTATCATATAACTTATTTAATTTCTGACTACATTTGTACATATTTCCTTATTAGTTTTAGTTACCTGTTGCATATATTTACCGCAATTTTTTTTTTCTTTTCTGTTTTTTAGGCTTATCCTCTTGATATGTCTCAATATAAAAATCTTTTTAACACAAGTCGTATACCAGATTATGGAAAAGATAGAATATTCCATGATCCCTCTGCAAAGCATATTATGGTTATGAAGAATGGAAATATTTACAAGTTGGATGTACTGGATGAGAATGGTAAGGCAAGCCTGATTATTGTGATATTAAAATAGATCATTATTTAAAAAAAAAAAAAAGATATGATAATAGGAGCAAGATAACACAGTTAGGTAAGTCCTCCTTTGGGCAATGATGAATTGTGTTACGTAAGCCATGGATCGACCCAATAACATCCTCGGGCACACCCAGGCTCTATATATTGGATAGTCTAAATTAATTAATTTATTGACTATGAAAAAAACATGTCAATTCAGCATGTTCTAGGTGAATTAAAACCTATAACATGGTTGTGCTCTATCAATCTAATCATAATTACCCCCAAAATTTATTTTATTTACATATATCAAAGAGTCTTTTCCGTTACTCATTCCTAGCCACTCCATTGTTATGTTAATCTTGTCTTTTTTTTTTCATTTATGGTGATTTTTCATTATAATTTGAAAACTATTTTAATGTATATTTAACTAAAATTTAATTTTAATTACTTTAGTTTCAAGTTATCAAAGTTGTAACTATTAAAATTTCTTATTGTTTTTCAGGTCAAATACTGGAGCCTATCGCTATTTATTCTGGTTTAAAGTTAATTTTAGATGACAAAAAGAAACCTGCTGAATTTCCTGTTGGTGTTTTAACAACTGAAGATAGAGATATTTGGGCAAAGGCTCGCAAACATTTAGAATCTATTGGCAATGCTGAAGTGTTCAAAATGATTGATAGCAGTATTTTTAACTTAATATTTGATGATGAAGAACCGACAAAAGATTATCGAACATTAATTCAGCGTTACCTGCATTCCAATGGTGTAACAAGGTAAATTATGTTTTTTGTTTTTGGTATGAATATGAAATCTCTCCACTATTGGCAGTGACAGGTCAGACGGATTCCTTCACTTCAGAGGTGATTCCTTTGGGAATGCTTGCTAAAAAGTACTTTGTATTTACTTCCAAGTATAAGATACATTTCACTAGATTCGGGTTGATAAACACACAAAATATTTTTACTTTCACTTACCTATATATGAAATATATAGTAAGTGGAAGTATTGCGATCGTGAAAATTTTCGACTTCCGGTTTTCAACAGAAATACACGTTTTGGGGTCCCCTGAGTCAAAATAACCAAGTCCCGCGAAATGGCCTCTGTGTGTGTGTGTGTGTGTGTGTGTGTGTGTGTGTGTGTGTGTGTGTGTGTGTGTGTGTGTGTGTGTGTGTGTGTGAGTGTGTGAGTGTGTGTGTGTGTGTGTGTGTGAGTGTGTGTGAGTGTGTGTGTGTGTGAGTGTGTGTGTGTGTGTGTGTGTGTGTGTGTGTGTGTGTGTGTGTGTGTGTGTGTGTGTGTGTGTGTGTGAGTGAGTGAGTGTGTGTGTGTATATGTGTGTGAGTGTGTGTGTGTGTGTGTGTGTGTGTGTGTGTGTGTGTGTGTGTGTGTGTGTGTGTGTGTGTGTGTGTGTGTGTGTGTGTGTGTGTGTGTGTGAGTGTGAATGTGAATGTGAGTGTGAGTGTGTGTGTGTGTGTGTGTGTGTGTGCGTGCGTGCGTGCGTGCGTGCGTGCGTGCGTGCGTGTGTGTGTAGACTAACTCAAAAACTATAAACCGTGCGAACCTGAAATTGGGTATTTAGAGTATGTATAAGCCCGTGATGTGACAGCAAAAATTTCATCAAATTTGCTCAAAGGGAGGGGGTACTTTATTTAATAACTTTTTAAGTTTTTTTCGATTTTATCAAAAACGGCTCTAACGATTTTGATTAAACTGAGTATTTGATCTATTTATATGCCTGAAATATGACTGTAAAAATTTCATCAAAATTGATCAACCGGAGGGGGGACTTTACTTAATAAATTTTGTATCATTTTCACATGTTTTTTTATTTACTCAAAAACGGTTTTAACGATTTTGATCAAACTTGGTATTTGATGTATTTATATGCCAAAGATGTGATAACCAACATTTCATCACAATTGATCAACCGGAGGGGGGACTTTACTTAATAAATTTTGTATCATTTTCAAGTATTTTTTTTATTTACCCAAAAACGGTTTTAACGATTTTGATCAAACTTGGTATTTGATGTATTTATATGCCCGAGATATGACTGTAAAAATTTCATCAAAATTGATCTACGGGAGGGGGGGACTTTACTTAATAAATTTTCTATCATTTTCACGGGGTTTTTTTATTTACTCAAAAACGGCTTTAACGATTAACAAAAATAAGATATGAATGTAGAAAAATGTGTGACTTTGGGAAATGATATTTAGCAAAACACGTCAATTTCTAATCTAAGTAAGTTGGTAAGTGAAAGTTGTGTGTTGCGAGCACGCACCAGATTTTTTAATATAGTAGCAATAATAATTTGCTTTTTTAGAAGGGAAAAAAAATTGTTTATTAATGCCATTTCAATCTTATAAAAATTAAATATGTTCTTAACAATTAAAGTTTCCTACAATTTAAACCATAAATTAAGTAGAATATTCTGAAAAAATAAATTGTTTAGTACAATTAATTAAAACCAAAATGTTCATAATTGTAAATAAATAATGTTAACCCAGGCACATGGGATGTACATAGCTCCTACGCAAGTTCCTACGCCAACTAAATAGAAATTGGGAAAAACAAACCAGTAGAGGATAGAAAATGATTCTTTGGGATTGTAATGGATTTGATTATATTAAAAAAAAGGGGACACACATTCAGCCACTGTTTGAAAATTACTTTAGCAGTCTGTATCAGCTACTACTTTTGAAAAGAAATTATATAACTTTATCCTTTTGGCCTGGTTTAAATAAAACTGCTTCCTTATGGATGTTAACTTGTTAATGTTGACTTGTTAGAAGTGTCTATGTAGGGAAGTTTCAATGTATTTAGGAAAGAGATTTAGTGAAAAAGAAACTCATTGATATTTGAAAATAAATATAGTACTGTTTCGGTAGTAAAATATAGTATTGTGTTGGTGTCTTTTAGTATTAAGATTGTTTTCTATCTATTAGCAAATCTAAGTATGTTTACCAATTCTGAAATTATAGAAAACTTAACAACATGGACAAATTAAAATTTTCAATGCTTACCCGAATATTTCATTCGTGAGAATTTAAATTCAAGATCAGGTATTAAGGGCACCTAATACCATTGGCAGTTCAAAACCTTTTTAAATCCAAAAGGAAAAATATGAAGTGTCAAAGTTACCAATTTTCTTGAGAGATAGTACAGCATTGTTACTGAAGGTTGGTTTACAACAGACATAACATTGCTAATTAATATCTTGATAACGTTTTTGAAATATGTTCTCTGAAAAATATCAATAACTCTTGCTGTTAACATTTTTACTAATATTTGATTTTATTAACTTTGATTCCTATGAAAAGTAATTAAAATTTTCCTTTGTAAATTTTTTCAGTAACATGCTATTAAACTTTGTGAATAGCATAAATTTTGTGATTTTTCTAGGCCTCGCAGTAATAACTTTACTGATTTTTATTGTACTTTTATACCATTTGTGTGTGCTTGTGTGTGTTTTAAATTAAATTGGGGAATTTAAAACATCCTATATTTCATCAATTTTTCATATGAATTCGGTTGGTCCAAGAGCATACACTCGGACCCATTAAAACTTTTTAAATTGCTCCTTACCATTCTTGGTATTTCATCATTGTCTAAAAGGAATATAATGCTACGATTTTATTGCTTTGAAATTAATTTTATTCAGATGGAACCATTCCGAAGGCCGGCAGAACATTATAGGCATTATTGTTAGAAGCATGGTTAGTAGCAATGTTAATATTATTGAATGAGATCGAAAGGTGTTAAAATGTTTATAATATAAATGTTATTAACACTTTTCTATCATGTAACTATATCACTGATACTCTTCTGGTTTGAACCAAGAGGTTTATGTGCCTCTTTATGAAATTTATGTTAGGCGAAAGCTGACTTGAACTCTTGAAGCGTTTTGTTGGACTTCTGTGTCCTGCTCCTCAACTGTGAGTGGTACAGTTACTCCATGTGTTTGTGGTCAAATCGCACGTCTAGGCTTATAACCAGTTTTTCTTAATTACACCGCTCCAACATGGGCATCGTCTGGAAAACCCCCAGTGCAGAAGCCTTAGTTTTTCCCTCCATTTCTGCACCATCGCAATTGTTTTGAAAATGGCCATAAAGTTCTCCCAAGGCATATTGCCATCAAAGACTGGTCTTAACATTATTATATTGCTTCCACTGGCCAAATTCAATGTTTTTGTTAATTCTGGCAATAATTAACAATCTACAGACATTTAAATACATATTGGGTTGGTGCAAAAATAATGCAGGTTTTTATATGACAAAAAAAAATTGTATTATAATTTTTATATAACTAAGATTATTTATTCAAAATATTTTCCATTATTATCAACAAATCGTTGCCAATGTGTCAGAAGTATTTTTATTATTTTATTCCAGTTTCAAAAAATCTTTATCTAAACCCTCAACAAACGGCATTTTCGGCTTCACTTCGGTCTCTAAAATATTTTCCCCTTAAGAAGTTATCCAATTGTTTAACACGTTAACTGCGACGAGGGGTCATTTGACCCCATGCGGTGGCTTCCTTTACTGCGAGCCATTAAACGTGTATTTGTCGTTAACTGCGATGCTTGTCACGCATCCTGTTTTAATATTTTTCAGATTTTCTATTTTTTTTTTATAATGGACTACTTAATACTACTTATATATCGAAAAAAAATGTAAGTGGTCACTTACACTTACACTTACACATACACAGTTTCACTCCAAATTCTTTTTAAAAGGCTACTCTGCCAAAAGAAGTGACATTCTACTGAACTTGGATAGGAAAGCACTCAAAAAAGTTACAGCGATCTATACAGGACACTGTAAACTCAACAAACATATGCACAGACTTAAACTCGCAGACTCACCTATCTGCAGATTCTGTGGCAAGGAGGATGAGACAGCTTATCACATTATAAGCTGGTGTGAACGACTTGTTAGGCTAAGATTCAGCATCTTTGGCGAGGTAAACTTACCTGACCCAAGTACTAACGAACTGGTCAACCCAACAAGTTTGCTAAAATTTACTGATGCACTAAAAATATACTTTTAGAAATCAGGTAGAATCAGGCGCACAATAGACCCAAGAGGTCGCGGTGCATAGTGCCAGTGGAAAAAAAAAAAAAAAAAAAAAAAAAAGGGGTCACTTGACCCCTTGTCGCATTATAGTTTAAATGTTTTCCTTGATGCGGCAAAGGGGTCTTTTAATGCTCATTACACTTCATCTTACTATTGTTTTAGCATAATATATAAAATATTAATGAATATGTAAATAAAAAATATTTCTTCTATTTCCGTAAATGTTTGAAAGCGACAGTAAATCACATTTATCTAAGGGTGAATCACAGATTCCCCTTCCTTTCTTGTTCTTCGACTGATTCTACTTAGTATTGTTGACACCTGAGCTCTCGTTTATTTGTCTCGAGTTAGTAAATAATTTCGATATGTATTCACGTGGTAAGAAACTTGCCGATTTAGCCCTTTCACAGCGGAATTCAACTTCAAGTGAAGATGAAGGAACTAGTTCAAGTTTTGAAGATAGTTATGATTCATATAAGGAAGAAATGTTCGGGCTGTTATGAAAAGCTAAGAACAGCTATGAGCAGTGCAGAAGCCCAAAAAAAAGTGAAGAAGGTCCGGACGTACTATGACGACTGCCGACAACCGTCTCTTTGCTTGCAGTGCTTCAATGATAAACATTATAAAATGTAGTTTTCACATGTTATTTTTTTTAAATATTTTAATTTGTAATATTTAGGTTTATTTTTTTAAATACACAAAAGTTACACCTATGTTCATTTATTTATAATAAAAACATACTTTTGGTTTTATTTTTTATATCTGAATTCTTCCTTTCATGAATTATATATGCTGACAATTAAGAAAATTAAAACCATATAGCAAACATTTTATGATTGAACGTAAAAGGAAAGAAAAAAATTACTGTTAGTATAACACAGATGTTGTGGAAAAAATAAGTAATCAAAAAATATATTCAGAAGCAACAGAATTCAACCCTGCTTCTGTTACGAATTCTTGTACGTCAGGTATTTGTAAAAAAAATGGATTTCACTTTAAAATATTCATCAATGTTTACAGAGCGTTAATTTTAATGTCTAAGAGACAAGGGGTCAATCAGCCCCTTGACGCAGTTTAGCGGTGTGGTAGCATGGGGTCATTCGACCCCTCGTCGCAGTTAACGAAAATCTCAGTTTATTTTTTTCGCAGCTAACATGTTAAATAAGTGAAAGTCCGTGAGTGAGAGATCGGGGGAGTATTGAAGGTGCAGCAGTGTTTCATATTTCAAGTCCTTGAGTTTCCTGAGAGTTGGCAATGCGACATGTGGCCTGGCTTTATCGTGAAGAAGAATTGGTCCCTTTCGATTCACCAATGCTGGACAAAGATTTTGCAATTTCCTATGCTTTTTTTCAATTTCTTGGCAATATGTATCAACCGTAATTGTTTCACCTGCATTTAGGAAGCTGTAACTATCACTTTTTTCGAGTGCAGGCTGGGTTTCACGAAATGTTTTGGTGCTTCATCCTTGTCCAGCCCCTGGCCTGACCGTCTCATGTTTTCACATACGATCCATTTTTGAATCCATCCAAGTTTGAACTCGTAAAAGTAAATTTGACAAAAATTTTATTTTGACATAGTGAATTGCAGAGGTCCTTACACATCGAGAATGTAACACAAAGTAAACTAATCTTTGAGAAAAAACAATAACCATTGTTTATCATCCATTAACTAGACTTTGTATTATCTTTGTTTACTAGGCAATCACTTGCCTAAACAAAATGAATATTGAAAACCTGCATTAGTTTTGCACCAACCCAATATAACAATTTATCAGGTAATATAATTAAAAATCAAAGAAAAAAACTATATCTTCCTAGCCACATAATTTATAGTAGCACTAAATCCAGATAATTTATGACTAACATAATTAGATTTTTGGCTATTTTACTTATATTGGTCATTTAATTAGGGTAATGTTTCAGGTGGTTTGACAAGTCATTTTCCTTAATTGTTGGTCGAGATGGTACGGCAGGCTTAAATTTTGAACATTCTTGGGGAGATGGTGTAGCTGTTTTAAGATATTTTACTGATATTTATAAAGATTCTACCAAGAACCCTCAAGTTCATCCTACATCTAAATGTGACTTGAGCCGTGCTGAAAACTTAGTTTCAAATTTAAGTATGTTATAAGCAGTTTTTGTTCCTAATTTTTTAATCTAAATCAAAATGGTAATAATCACTCAAGTGATTATATTATATTTATTATTAATAAGCTACTATATTTATTGTATTTTACTTACAGTGCCATTGTGCTTAACATGTATTTAATTTAATTCAATATTATTACTAACCACAATATTATAAATAAAATCATAATAATTAACTACTATATGGAAGAAATCTATGAAATGAAAGTGCACCAATGGACTAATAAAAAATCTTTTAAACTCAGCTTATTGTTTTCCAACTTGTGGAGGTTTGTTTCATTTTTTATTTTTAAAATAATAGGTCACTTAGGCGCTTGGCCCATTTTCGTTACTATTAGGTTATTAAAAAGTTTGGTTATGTTCTATAGAGATGCTTGTAGGAATTCTTATCATCATATCTATGTCCACTTTAATGCCTTTACCATTCTTAACTATAACCTTCTTTGTTTAATTTTTTTATCTTACTTTTATAATATTGGAATGTTATATTTTTACAACATGACTTTCTATAGTTTTTATTTTTATAAAATATCTGTAAGAACATCTTTACCTTATTTTTTCATACAATTAAAATTAAAATAAAACTATATGTTCAAATTTCGGTCATAATTATAAAAATGGAATTAAAACTGTTTTATGTGTCTGTCATATCCTCGGTGTACGGACTAGATGGAAGTAGCCCCCTAAATAACACTAAAAGGTTCAAGGATCAACAAGATTAATTAAAACACATTTTAATGTTCACAATTATTTATATTAATAATTATGATGTTACTTTGACAATTTATAAAGAGACGAATATGGATAAAATAAAACTATAAGTATTATAAGGTTATTTTATTTGAAAAAAAAATTTACCTTCCTAGCCTTGATGGATGGAAACTTGTAATAGAGTTGAAGTCAGCAACACGTTCTATTAATAAAATTGCTAGTTTGTTGTAAAATGACTTATCCTTTCTTGCATCTTAAATAATTCTTAATAGGCTTCAACTTACTAAAAGATTGTTCACAAGATGCCTCAGAATCTGTAATTGTTAACCCTTTAGCAGCTAAGGATGCTAGACCAAAGTTGTACTGAGAAGCTAAGCAGCCGGTCTTTACCCTTGTAAGGCGTGGAGGCCACCTTCCGCCGCCGACTGCTTTAACTTCTTCAACTCCTCATTACCTTTTCTATCTATTTTTTAGTGTTTTATTTACTTTTTATGATTCTATAATATCTTTATCATTATTTCAATAAATTAAAATGCTAGATTATCGATTGTAATGAAAGATTACCTACGTGATTTATAAAGGTAATAATGACCAAGATTATAATAATTTTATTACTTCTCAGTGAACACCTTTCGCGACATGACGAAAGCAAAACACCAAAACTAAAGAAATACTAACAAAATAAAACAGTGAATATCACCAAAAAAGCAGAGGTCTATCACTCAGAGTGTTTTGAACTCGAAATGGATAATTATTGAACAAATATTTCCCCAATAGAGACACCCCTGCAGCCTTGCGGCCGCTAGATGTACTTATTAAGTCTCCGAGGATCCGCAAGGATGTGCCTCAGTCACGAAAAGTTATCTCCTGTGAAGCTGGGGAGGTTAACTAAAGGAAAGACCAGTTGCAAGATATACTGTCTTCTGCTACTGGGGGCCGGCGGCCTGCCACAAGTAATCTCGTCATCAGCTTGTGGCGACCATCTTTCTTTTCTGAGATATTTCGTCCAGAGGCAGTAAAGGGTTAAAAGCAGTTTGAAAGTGATGATCATGTTACATTACCAGGTGTGTAAAAACTTAACCGGAATTTTCCAAATAGAAAATAAGAGTCTATTGTGTAAAAATGATACACAGGATACTATTTTATTCGAAGTTATGTCCTTCGCTATCTATAAGTTTTTCCCATCTCTCAGGCAATTTGTGGATTCTCCGCCACAAGAATTCTTCCTTTTTTGAGTCAAACCAATCACTTAGCCAATTTCATACATCTTCATAAGAAGTGAAATGCTCTTCAGCTAGTTCGTGGGGTAATAGGTAGTAATCAGATGGGGCCAAATCTGGTGAGTAAGCCGCATGCTGAAGAGTTTCCCAACCAAACGCTTGGATCATTTTCTTGGTCCGTACAGCCAAATGTGATGGGGCATTGTCATGGAGCAAGATCACTTTGTGTGTCCTTTCTTGATATTTGGGACGTTTTTCATGCAAAGCTTTCAAGACGTTTTTCAGATTCAAATTGATTATCTGTAGCAGGTAACGATCCATATTAAGTTTCACCAGGTTTCAGCAGCTAATAGAAGATAACACCCATCTGATCCCACCAAACACAGAGCATTGTCTTCCTTCCAAAGCGATTTGGTCTTGTAGTCGATGCCGATGGTTCACCTGAAGTTACGTAGGATTTTTTACGCTTAGAATTCTTAAAGTAAATCCACTTTTCATCACCTGTCACAATTCGATGAAGAAATGGCTTTTTTCTGTACCTGGCGAGCAGACGAGACAAGAGGTTTTTCAAGCTTCCTGCTGCGTGTCATTCTGTTGGCGAGAATACCCATTTTCTGACTTTCTGGATCTTTCCTATGGCTTTCACTTTTAGATATAATTGATCTGCAAGTTGTTGGTGCGTTAGAGAGTCATCCTCGTCCTACAAAGCTTCCAAATCAGTGTCTTCAAACTATTTTTGTGGTTTTTCACGATCTTTTTTTCTCCCATCGAAATTGCCATCTTTAAATTTTTTGAACCAATCGAAACATTGAGATTTGCTTAGGACATGCTCCCCGTATGCTTCAACAAGCATCCTATGTGATTCTGAGGCAGTTTTTTTCAGATGGAAACAGAAAATCAATGCTGTCTGCAAATCGAAATTCGTTGGCACAAAAGTCGACATGTTCAACGCCAATAAATATGTGGTTGTAAAATGAAACTGATGTTGGAATCGATTGGAACTCCAAAATAAGATAACACCACTGACAGATTAGTTAGAAGATTATGTTGACAGCTACCGCCTATCATTGGCATATTCCGACTTAATATTTACACACTTGGTATGCCTCTAACTCCAAGCAAGATAAATATAGCTAAATATCTTTTGGTTTCTTTTAGTTGATCTTTTCATTATTTTTCTTTAATCTTCATAATATAACTATTACATCTTTAATATCTTAACGTTTATAACATTTCCAATTACAATTACTTTACTATGTGCCAAAATAATTAAGAAAGTTTTACTATTAAAACTTTATATTTTGCCTGAAAACTTTTTTCAATCTTGACACCCCCCCCCTATTATGGTGCCTAGGGTAACCACCCCATTTGCTGCCCTCTTGATTAGCCACTGCATATTTTCTTTAGAAATGAAAAATGAATGAATGAATGAATGGTTAAGAACAGAAATTATATTTGATAAATGATGGTTGAACAAATATTTAATGAATATATGAATAGTTAAATGTAGGTTTGGTGTAGACGTACAAAAATATATAATGTTATGGAATATTTTTTTTTTTTTTTTTTTTTTTTGTGGGGGAATAACGGTTAGAAATTATATGAAAAAAAATCTACTTCTATCTATCTACTTATCTACATCTACTTATCTCCTCAATTCATTATAACTACGTATTTCACATAACTTCTTCCCTCTTCTTAACCTTCTTGGCACTCGGCTTCCTACAGCAGTGGGAAAAAGTCAGTGACAATTTTTCTATTTTTGATATCTTTTTCCCATACTCATCATATGTTTCCATCATCCATTGTCATATCAAAAAATTTATATCATCGTAATAGTAGCATATAATATAGAATTTTCAATTTATATCACTTTAAATACTTTTAGTCCCACACCCTACTATATAGCTGTCATATTCAGTTTAATAATCATCCATCCTTCTAGTGTAACACACTTTCAATACATAAATCTTATAATTATTCTTTAATTATAATGCATCCAAAGATCTCATACCATTCATTCAGTGACTTATTTTGTATCACTATATTTTTATATTATCCATCTTGTTTATCGTTTTAAATTTTCGATTTACACACCATTTTGTATTTTGTATATTACATTTCATCTTATTTACTTAGGCTTCATTGCTACAGACCATTGTAACCTCATTATATGTTCACCTATGTTTTATATATTTCTCTACATTACCTCAGATATCCCATTTTCATTTATTACTTTCATCATGGCCTTACTTTAAGAGCTATAATTTTTAAATTCTACAAAAAATATGTTTATGTTTATTTTATCTATCTTATTTAATTTTGTTTAATGTTTCACTTACATTTATATCTGTTTATATAAATTATCTGATTGGTTGTTTTTTTGGTTTTTCTCATTTAGCCCTGATGACCTAAAATTTGGGTCGAAACGTCGGCTAGAATAAAATATGTAAATATCACATATTTTTGCTTATTATTTGACCGCACCCCCAACCAATTCCTGTTCATTATATCTACAGTCAACTATCTTCCACCATTTAATGAATATAAGTATAGTCTGGGTTGGCGGTCAAAAACTACAAATATTATTAAACTATTTTATTGCAGCCAACCTTTCGACGCAACAATGCAAGTCTTCTTCAGGGCTAAATGGGCAAGACACAGATAAAAAAAATATAAAAATATAAGACAAAGAATGTGAACTTAACTAGATAATATATTAAGGTCTGTAAACATATAACACATACTATCAAGACGTAGTATGACTATTGAAACTGATAACATTGATAGTGTGATGTAATGGGACAAGATACATTTTAAGGGGATATCAGAATAATGATTGATGAGTTAATATGGAGGCAAAATGGAACCAGAAATGAAATTAGTCAGTGATAGAAGTATAGATGTAGAAAATATAGATGAGCTTGAAGGTGTGATGTTGAAGGTTTCAAGGCCTAGAATGAGGGATAAGGGTATCGAGTAGGAGGGGAAAAAAAAGAAGAAGAAGGGGGGGGGGGGAAACCAGAAGGAAAGAACTGGATTTGTAAATAACATTAGTTTCAAAAACAACAAACAAGATTTAAAATCTTATGTCAACAATAAGTAAAGTGATATGTCTAACTATGTATATAATAAGTAAACATTGAAAGGTATATTGAAATTAATATAAAGTGGCTAATTCTATTTATGTCTTAAATTATTATTACCTATGTAGTGTTTGATGGTTGAAATTGTACATACATTAGAATAGGGATGGGTTCTTTATTATAGTAGTACAAATAATCTGGTAAGAATGTGTATAATAATAATGTATATTAATATGATGTATAATGAAGTAAAGATAATTTTGGTGGGTATATTATTACTATAATACAAGTAATCGTCGTTTTGAAAAGTATATGAATGAAATTAGAGAATAACTATTACATACGTGATAAGGTAGATGAAATGTTGATTAGTATATAATTATGTGTTTGTATTGTATTATGTATGTGTGGTATTGGTGAAATGATATTGTAATAAACAAAAACATAGATTGTAGATACAATAAACATAAAAAAATATTAAAAATAATATTTTAATAAAGAAAAAAAAGGTGGTATACAGCAAGTGATAAAAAGAATTTTTATATGTATGAAATCTGTATGTGTTTGTATAAGGAAGTGGTGGTGGAATTGGAAATATATAAGAGGTGTTGAATTTAATCGGGAAAAATGAAAAAAAAAAAACTGAGTAACTTCATCACATAATGACTTTTTAATATACACAATGGGGGGTTGACTTTTATTTCGTGGATTTTATTTTTCTGGATTTTCTTCCTTTCCATGTTTATTACATTTCAATTATGAAGAGACTTAAATAGAATAAGAATGGGTTCACAGCGAAGGTTACATGGCTGTGGTTCTAGATTCACAGGTTGGACAACAATTTTCAATTTGAAAATTAATATATTAGTACACTTTTTTTTTTTTTAAATATTACTAAGTTTCATTTTAGATGAATATCCTTAAAAAGTTTTTTTACTTATTTTCAGCATTTAAATTGGATAATCCATCCAATGAATTCATTGTAAATGCTAAAAATAAATATTCATCAATATGTGATTCTCTTGGTATTGAACTTCTTGAGTTCCTTAAGTTTGGAAGAAACTTATGCAAATCCCATGATATTAGCCCTGATTCAATCATGCAGCTTGCTTTTCAGGTAAGGATAGCATTTTAATTTTAATTGATTTTTTTTATTATTGACCTGTCATCATTTTTAATTATATTATTCTCAAGTTTTTAAAACATAATAATTTCTTATTTTAGCTTGCATATTACAAATTGAAAAACAACTTTACCTCAACTTATGAATCATGCAGCACTGCAGCATTTAAACATGGGCGCACTGAAACTGTGAGACCCTGTACTGTCGAAACCAAAGTAAAAACCTACTCAGCATATTATCATTAATTTTATTTCCTTTACTTTTTTTTTTTTTTTTCATGAATGAAAAATACATATCACCTTGTTTATTTGTTTTAAATAGAAACTATGTGAAGCTATAGTTAAGAAAGGTAGTTTTGATAAAGTTGATTTACTAAGAATGATTAAAGACTGTTCCATAAAACATGGACAATTAATAAAAGAAGCAGCTATGGGTAAGCCTTAAATATTATATATGTTTAAAAGCATCATGTAAAGTAAACTATTTCACAGTTTATGTTATGTTTACAAACACCTAGATTAGGAGTAATTATATTTTATATTTTAAAATCCTATTAAAACATAAAATACTTGCCAGGTTGCTTCAATTGTTGTTGAAGTAAAGTTGTCTTTGATTAGCCCTAACATTGTTGCTATCATTTAGTAGACATTACATTAAATGTTTAAATGTAAATTAATTTATACACTTATTAATTTGTCAATAACAATATTTTTACAAAGTTCTAAAAATTTGATTGAAAATATCAAAAAAATGAATTAGTGAAATGTTTTAATCCTTATTTTTTTCTTATGAACGCAGCGATTTGGATTCAGGAATAGGTCAGTTAAAACAATTAAGCTATTTCCTTAACTTTCCATCTCTGGCGCTGTTCGACAGAGTCAAACTGGTCCCATAATTTTTCAATAATGCTTCTCAAGTATGTGTGGGTCACCTATCTCCATGATCTATTTTATTTTAGATTCTCTTTTTCTTAAGTGTAGAGGTTGCTGCAAACATTATTATTAATTAAACAACTGAATTAAACAAATAATATTTTAATTAAATATGATTTTAATTGCACTATTTAGTTTTTTTTATTTTGCTAATTACCAAAATATATATTAGTATAATTTTAATTATAGAACAATTTAATAAGAACAAAGCAAATATAAGGTTATTCCAGTGTTGAACAGAATCTAACATGTAATTAATGGTGCCTTAAATCCCTATGCCTGTGACGGAAGGTTAACTATTGGCTCTTTACATTTAAATCAACTAATGAATAGTTTTTACTTTGCATTTGATTGTTTTGCTTTATACCATTTAGGGTAACTGTACCATAAGTTGACAGTGCTCCAATAGTTGAAATTTTTTACAAAAAGTGTGAATAATAAGATACAGGTTTGATTATTTTGGTTCAAAATTTGGTGGTAAATTGCCAAGTTATACTAGTTAGCTGTGCTGCTATCGACATTAGTTTGATGAAAACTCAAGCTTATTTGTGAGAGGTTGTAATGGCGAATTTTCTATTGGCCTGAAAACTTGGTTTCTGCTACCCTGTTTCATTAGGGTGGAAGTCAAGATAAATAAGCTTTTTAGTTGGTTTATTTGAGTTAAATTATGTTTTAATTACCTTTGTGGTATTCATAAAGTTCATATGAATCATTAGATATCCTTTTTAATATGCTTATACAATGTTTTAGGGCTTAAATGTAGGTGTCAACTATTAAAACAAAAATTAATCCTTAATTTCAATAGTTGACATCGATGTGAACTCAACGCCAGATTTAGCAAATAGTGCTCCATCTGGGGGTGGTTTATGGAAGTCTGAGTCTGTATGGATGACAGGTGGCTTATTTTAGTGTGCTCTATCCATGGATTGTTGAGAGCAAAATTGCATTGCCAATAATCCTATTCCTATATGGACAAGCGTCTCATCTGACTGTCCCCACTTCCCGATTCTCCAAAGAACATGGGATACTTGCTATTAGTCGCACTCTATCAAAATGCTACACATTTGATCCAACCATCTGTAACTGTCTAAAAGGGCTCTGGAAGAGTGAAGTTCATCACTGGAGAGTCTAAAATTGTGCAAACCCAGCATTAAAAAAAACGAAACTTCTGGCCATTACTAAAATCTATTTATCATACTTAAATGGATGATCTTTTCGTTTAAATATGTTTGTTTTTGTCTCATTTAAGCTTTTTGAGTATAAAATAATTAAATTGTGGAAATTTTATTTTATTTTGTTTCTCTTGTGAATTTACTAGTTTATAAATAAAAAAAATATTAACTTTTATTGTAGTCCTTATTACCTATTAAAAATCATAGGAAATCAAATATTAATGCATGTGTCAACTTTAAAACCATAAATGTCAACCTTCCAAACCTTTACATTTTGATGTGTCAACTATTGGTTCATTTTAGAAGTTTCTAATAAATCATTTTTTATAAAAACCGTAAATGTAGACCATAGGATATTGTAGTCCTAGTTTTCTAGAGGGATTGGCCTAACTAAATTCATAACAAAGATTATCCTAACATAAATATATTGGTAAAAAGTGTCAATAATATAATTTTTTTTTTCTTAAACTGTCAACTATTGGTACAGTTACCTTAGCTTTTTAAGTATTAGTAAATGAGAAACATTTATATATTCTCTTTTGTGACTAATAGACATTTGTTTTAGAATAAATAGGTATGCCTAAGGGCTCAACAACTGTTTAATACAAGCTCTACCTTAATTTTAACACATTTTGTATTTATATTTATTATATTTAGGTCAAGGATTTGATAGGCACTTCTTTGCTTTGAATCTGCTGGCTCAAAAGAATGGAAGAATCCCAAGTATATTTTCTGACCCTTTATACAAACAGTTGAATCATTATGTAATGTCTACATCTACATTGAGTTCTGATATTGTCATGCTTGGTGCTTTCGGGCCCGTTGTCCCAGAAGGATATGGCATTGGGTATGAATTTCAATTTGCTTTCTTGAATTTTAACTTAAGTCAGTGAAAATATGTTATTGACTGATATGATATATCATTTTATAGAATTGTTATTTTATCCCATTTTCAATCATCTTAATCAACCTCAAACATACATTTTTAAAATATTAATAGGTTTTACAACTTAAATATAGACATGTTGTTATTAAGAAAGATATTAATTTAAATGAATTTAGGGAGCATGTTTCAGTTATGATATTCAACTGCTTTGCCTATTAGTTTCAAAGTTTTGATTTTAAATTTTTTTACCGAGGTCACTTTTATTCCATAATTTCCGTAATTTGAAGATGTTTACACTCATATCACTCCTTTGCTGTAACTATCTCATTGTTGTAAAATTACGATTTTTGAGTTGATAAAAAAGAAAATCTATTTATCACCAAATGAACTTTTCAATTACCAATGATATTTCATACTAACTATTATTTATTTGTTCTAGATATTCCATTTGGGATGCAAGGCTTGGAGCTATTGTTTCTTACTATAAAAACAAGGCAGATGGGCGAGGTTTCATCAGTTGTTTGGAAGAAGCGTTATTTGATTTGTATGATGTCTTGAATTATAATAAATAATATTATAATTAATAGTATATTATAATAAATAGTATTGTATTTTTATTTTATGATTAAGTCTTCTCAATTCTTGATAAGTTCTAAGAACTTATCAAGACTTCTTGTTGAAGAACTGGCTAAGACTTCTAGTGATAAGTTCAACTTGTTAACATTGTTTAAGTTTTTAATATAATTTATTATAAACATAATTTATTGTACCAAAAAATTGTAATTCATAAATATATTATATTATTTTTATTTTAAATTTGTATCTTTCTCTGTTTTTCTTTAATAGTTTTTAATTAATTAGTTAATTAATACAAAAATCTATATTCATTTCAGTATTTTTTTAGAGAAGCTCTAATATTTTTCAGAATACTGTGATATCTTTACTAAACTGACAAAATATGTTTACAATTGATGTTAATCTTCAAGGATTTTAATGATAAATAAACTTAAAAATAACATTGGTGATTCATCTACCTATATTTAAAACTATGGCCTCAAAGGTCTTATCAATAAAACAGTTTTCTGCTGTAGCACCTCAAACCTTAATATTTGCCCCATTCCTACATTTAAATGATTTTCTAATTTCATGTCTCAAGCTATTCCAGTAAAAAAAGTGAAATTTATCTACCATATACTGTGTATAGTAAACTCATTGAAATAACAACTTAATATAGTGAATTCATTGAAATGTGTTTAGTTAACAAAATATTTTGGGGCTCTTCGATCCAACCTTAGATGATCCACAATCAACTTTTCAGATAACTTTAAATGTTTTTCTTTTTCCTTCATTTTTGTGGAATAGAATAATACTTTGTCAAAGCCAGATTCTAACCTAGACCCTTGATCATTGTAGTTCAGTACCTTACTCATTGATCTAAAGTTTTCACTCTGTCAGTCATAATATTTACTATAATTAAGACTTTCTATGTGAATAATACTCTGATATTATTATGTTGTGATGTTTTTACTTATCGACCTGAAGTTCTTATGATTATTGTTTATCGAAAATAAACTTTTACATTTTGTCCTAATCAAGGACATGAGTAATGATAGTTACAGAACTCATTCACACCATACGTTCAGTAATATTGGTGTTCATACATTCAATATTTACAAACAACCAGAGGAACTGTGAAAATGTTTTACCATCCCCCTTTGCGTAGCATATTCGAGGGGGGAGCATATTTGATTGTACTCTCCACCTCGCATGTGGTATCATAAAACAGCACAAGCCAATAGTAAGATTAAATGCAGTTTGGTAGCTATAGATTTTTTTAATTAGATAGTTTTATCTTGCTTCATCTTCCCTGTAGGAAAAATAATTTGTAACAGCTTTTATGCAAAAATAACTGTCACTTTCTGCTCTCTTAAACCATTTTGTCAATTCAAGGGTAGAAATAATACGAATTTTTGGCGTTTCTTTCTATTTCTATGCTAATGTACAGATGTAAAAAATATATGATTAGTAAAGTTGTTGTGTAAATGTAAAATTATTGGCCTTCAGTTAACTTATTTTTTGAAACGGAGCTCTGGGACATTAAATGGTCAAAAATAAAAAAATAAATCAGCCCTAATTGTATTCAGTTTATTATTACATTCATTTAATCAAGACAAAAAAAAAAAAAAAATTAAAAGTAGTTAAAAATTTTATTTTTCATCATATTCATGAACCAAATTAAGTGTTATTTTCACATTTCTGAAGTGTGCATATCTGAATTTTCCAAATTCACAATAAAAATTATTTAAAAATAAGTTGCAGTAATGCATTTTCCTTCGTAATATACTAGAATGCAACCATTTCCTTGGTTGTTCTAGAGGCGTACAGGGGCCCGCATTATAGAAATTCCTAAGATCCTTAAGTATTTTTAATTAAGTAATTGAAGACTGAAAATGACGGCGGAGGTACAAAGATCTTTATGAAATAATTAACAAATGTAAAACAAAAAAATTAAAATTTTTAACTTCGAAATCAAATTTTCTTTTCGAGGGGCCCCAAAAAGTTTTGACATTTAGCCATTTAGGTCTTATCAGTCTTCAATTGCATACTGCTTTACTTCACTTGCCAGGGGATGCCAAGGTCTGAGCTATCGGACTTTTTTAGATCTCTCTAAATCCTTGTAATACTGGAAACTACTCCTAATTCTTCCAACTTTTCTTCCAATCGGAATGTATTTAATGAGTAGTCCTAATTTTTTCTTTGATACTTTCCGCGGGAAACTGAAAAATAAGCAAAATTATTTTCAATAGGACATCTCAAAAATAGCTTATAATTTAGATTAATTCATATTCTACCTGTAAATATTTGAGCTTATTTTTTTTTTTAAATGCTCCTGAAACAAAATGTTAAAAAAAATTTAATAGAAAATGTTAATTCAAGAAATTTTTCATAAAATATTGCCACAAAAACTGTAGCTTTAAGCTCCTAACTGTTGAGGTTATTGTTATACAAAGTTCTATTCGATTGTATAGACATTTTTAAGGTGCCTTTACAGTCTACGAACTTTACTCTAGAACACCATCCTCAACAGCCTTCACGTCGACTGTTCGGGTATTCTATGTACTTCATCTGTTCGCCTGTGTTCGGTGGTAGCGCTAATGTCACTTTTGATTTGGGGTTTTCCCATGTGACAGGAGTGCGCCGTTGTAATTCGTCTCCTATTTTTTATTTTTTAGATAGTATAAAATGTATTGAGAATGGAGATTACCTCTTCATCATAAGCTAGCGTTGGGTGCGTCAGCCATATTTGTTCGCTTAACGTCACGTGAAGTATAATTGGCTGTTCGTGGAACGCGGAAGGGAAAGATTCGGGGGGGGGGGGGGGGGGGACCTGTTAGAAGGTGAGGTTCATAGAGTGTAAAGGCACCTTTGGAAGTTATTTATTTAGTTGAATTTCTAAAGTTTTTTTTTTTTTTTTTTTTTTTTTTTTTGTTCTATCGATTTAAGAATTCTAATGGCGGACTAAATTCTTTGGATGGTGGGAAAGGGTTGGACCAATCGGGCCTCTGCCTCTGGGAGGGGGTAATATTACTTTTGGCCAATAGTCAAAGGCTAGCCGATATCTTATAATTCCCCTGGGGCTAATAGGTAATAGTTTTTTGTACCACTAAAAAAAAAAATAGTTTAACCTTGAGAACGATTGAAGAAATAATACGCGCTATTTCATTTACAAAAAACCATTTCCTGGTACCATTTTTGAGATTTGCATGACAGTATAAATTTTCAAAATAGTTTATTTCTTTTTTAACTGTTTGTAACTGATACAGTAGCACCCAAAATATCCTCTTAATATATTCATTAGTGTCCGACCGAAACCCAAATTTTAGCCGAAACCGAAACCTCCGTTCAACGGAAAAATGGCCCAGTCCATAACCCTTCCGTTAATGGAGTTTATACTCAATGCCCGGATTTTTATTCTATTGTATATTTTGTTAGCTGCTTCATTAAAATAGCGGACCAGATATGCTTACGAATTAGAGATTGGCCAAGTTTTATTTTGCATATTTGATGATAACTGCATATATTTGCATGTTTTGATGATCTCATAAAGCAAACAATACATTTAGAAATATAAAAGTAAAATCCAAGGTCTCCCACCAATTTCGATCGGGATTTCATCAAGGGGTGGGGGCAGGTTGTTAAAATTTTCCTGGAGGGGAGGCAGGCAAGTAAAATTCTTTTGCTTGGAGGAAGGGTTCAAGGTATTTTGACCTTGTAAGGCTCAATTAATTTTTCAAATAAGACTTATTGATATTTAACCCTTTGCACTCGAGGGTTCCGGAGCGGAGCCATTCAAAATTTGTCTTCAAACTCGAGGGCTCCGCTACGGAGACAATGCAATTAATTTTCAGTTTTTAACATATGAGGACATAAATCGTAAAAACTATTTATAGAATATTTCGATTTTGGTGATAAATGACGGTCGCGGCTCGCGGTGTTTTTCATTATTTTTATAGTACGTTAATCTTTTAACATCGGCTATATTTTGTGGTTTTAATTCATCTTTTATTTCCTCAATTGTACAATAATTTAGTTAGGGACACCAAATAATCCCTTTACTTTGATTTAGTTTCCCATGTGCTTCTACTTTAACCGGAAAGTTATTAAGTAGATTTTCACATTTTAGGAGCTTTTCTGATATCCGAGAAAACTTCAACTAAAAGAGTCCCTTCTCGTAATTTTTTAACTGTTTTTACTTCTCCAATTAGATTTTTTATGCTTTTATATATAATAATGATAATAATAATTGATAGTTTATCCTATACTGGAAGACTTTTTTTAAAAAACCCTTTTGGTCTTTTATTATCCTAAATTTATATTTCAGTGAAAAATCCAGTCTTCCTTTTTGATAATATATATTTTTTAAATGTGTTAAAACATCACAACGTTTCGAGGCTCATTGCCTCATCTTCAGGTGACTGCAACAATATTTTACATGATATTTACAACTTTTTTTAAAATTTAATTTACAATAATTATAAAATTTGGAACATAAACATTTATGACTTAAAATCCTATATTACAATATACTCATTATATACATACCAATTTTAAGGAATTGATATATTTTATAATTATAACATATAACTTGGTATGTATATAATGAGTATATTCTAATATAGGATTTTAAGTCATAAATGTTTATGTTCCAAATTTTATAATTATTGTAAATTAAATTTTAAAAAAAGTTGTAAATATCATGTAAAATATTGTTGCAGTCACCTGAAGATGAGGCAATGAGCCTCGAAACGTTGTGATGTTTTAACATATTTAAAAAATATATATTATCAAAAAAGAAGACTGGATTTTTCACTGAAATATAAATTTAGGATAATAATAATAAAATTATAAAAAAATATAAAATTTAAAAACATTAATTTTTTTTTTGTAACTATGTGTTCTTGAAGCTTCACAAATACATATAACGTTAATTTCATTACAATTCCTTACTTGGTTCTAAAATTTTACTGTATAATATTACGTTTTTAAGGTGTACGTTTTCGCGACATGATTCTACTGTTTGAAGGGTCCACTAAGTCATCTATGAAGTAAGACTTGGTAACAAACTAACCATAGGGAAGATTTTACAATTAAATCCACAGGGTGCCAATAACTAGGTTTGGCACTTTTAACAATAAATATTGCCATATTATAAAACTATTGAACTTTTGACCCAAAAAAACCTCTTGAGTCTTTATAAGGATAGATAAAGAGGAGTTATAGGCAGTTTCAATTAGATCCCTTCATAAGAAGAATTTTTTTTAATGTCACCACTGAAATTTAGTCGTAAGGGTGCCAATAACTCTAAGGTTTACCCTAGAAATTATTTCTACTTGCTTAACACTTTGGCTGCCGTGTCACCTGAAATCGAGTAACTGTTCTCTTGTCAGAGTATAATTTTTTATTTTTTTTTTATCTATAATTTATTTATTTGTTAAAGATAAAGTCTAAAAGACAAATTTATATAACAATATAGTATAAAATACAATTATATTCTGTAACTAGTGTTGTTATATAAAAAGCTTTACATAAATAAGAATAGAGAATACTACAAATATGAACGAAGTATATACACAACGTATAAGTTAAGTTATACCACAAATACATTTTTTTTTTTTTTTGAGTTGTTCGAGACCATATTATTGTACAAGAAAATAAAACAAAACCAAAACACCAAAAACAAAATGGTTGCATCCTTTTAAAACAAACAAAATAAATAGTCCATAATCCTCTCGCTGCGAAATAAAAACATGTAGCTTAGTTATTACAATAATATTTACACCATATGATTTAAATAAATAAAAATAAAACTTTCCTAAGTAAATACAATCTATTTACTCCAACTTTATCATAAATAAAAGTTAAAAGATAAATATTTACATCTAATATACCAGGTGTGTAAATATGAAACCGGAATTTTTCAAATAGCAAATAAGAGTTGATTGTGTAAAAATGATACATATTTTTTTATTCGAAATACTGTCCTTCGCTATCTATGCATTTTTCCCATCATTCAGGCAATTTGTGGATTCCCCGCCAAAATAATGCTTCCTCTTCTGAGTCAAACCAATCACTTAACCAATTTCGTACATTTTCATAAGAAGTGAAGCGCTGCTCAGCTAGTGCGTGTCCCATCGATGCAAATAGGTGGTAATCGGATGGGGCCAAATCTGGTGAATAAGCCGCATGCGGAAGAATTTACCAACCAAACACTTGGATCGTTTCCTTGGCCCGTTTAGCCGAATTTGATGGGGCATTGTCATGGAGCAAGATCACTTTTTGTGTCCTTTCTTGATATTTGGGACTTTTTGGCGCAAATCTTTATTCAAATTTATCATCTGTTGTAGGTAGCGTTCCGTATTAACAGTTTCCCCAGGTTTCAGCAGCTCATAGTAGGTAACACCCATCTGATCACAACAGACACAGAGCATTTTCTTCCTCCCCAACCGGTGCCGATGGTTCACCAGGAGTTACCCAGGATTTTTTACGCTTAGGATTCTCGAAGTAAATTCACTTTTCATCACCAGTCACAATTTGATGAAGAAATGACTTTTTTTCTGTACCTGGCGAGCAGCATTTGCCATGAGGTTTTTCGAGCTTCCTGCTGCCTGTCATTCAGTTGGTGAGGTACCCATTTTCCGACCTTCTGGATCTTTTCCATGCCTTTCAAACAAATGGAGACGGTGTCACTTGTAATAATTGTCCAACAAACGCTTCCGAATCAGCGTTTTCAAAGTTTTTTTTTGTGGTTTTTCACGGTCTTTGTTTCTTTTATCGAAATCCATCTTTAAATTTTTTGAACCAATCGAAACATTGAGATTTGCCTAGGGCATGCTCCCCGTAAGCTTCAACAAGCATCCTATGTGATAATGCTCCAATTTTTTTCAGAAGGAAACGGAAAATAAATGCTGTCCGCAAATCTTGATTTGTTGGCACAAAAGTTGACATGTTCAACGCCACTAAAAACACGGTTATAGAATGAAACTGATGTTGGTATCAATTGGATCTCTTTATTACATGTAGGCAAAAGCAGATAACACCACTGACGGATTAGTTAGAAGATTATATTGACTGCTAACTCCTATCATTGGCGAATTCCGGTTTCATATTTACACACCTGGTATGTTTCATAGACGTATAATATATTAAATTATAATTTTTTACCTATTCAAATAACCAGGATGAACAGAAGTTTCCAATTTTATAATAATATATTGCTGAAATATTAAGGGTTAATTTTAATAATAGCGGTAAGAAATAAAAATAACTCTTTTTTCTCTTGTCAGAGTATTAAGTATTAAAATTGTGTCGAAACGAGAGCGTGACTCTCAGGTATTCTTTTTCGGCAGTGAAAGTGTTAAAGATCTAATTATTTGGCCGAGTAGGCATTCTAGTGTGAGCTTCCGGTGGTACACGCTGCCCGATGAGGCAGTCAAGTATGAGCCACCGGTGGTACACGCCGGCGTGAAGGTATTAAATCCAACTGTATACCCAATGCATTGCTAAGTAAATAATTAACTCCCTTCTGTGTTACAATGTTTTAATACCATATATGTTAAACACATTTATTTACATTTTAATAAATTTAATAAGTAAAAGAATTGAAAAAATAAAGAGACTTATTTTTATTGCTAGTAAAAGAATTATATAGAGGTGTGTAATAGTCAACTGTTATTCTTCACGATAGGTTGATAAATAATCTGGATTTTCAGTTATGATATTTTTTTATTTAGGAAAGCCAACGTTTCGATCCCTACATTTGGATCTTCATCAGGTCTTCTGAGTCCAGAGTAATATTGACTTTGTCAGTGTCTGTACTCAGAAGCCCTGAGCATGTAGAAGTGTGCTTCTGTTGGTTTAAATATATTCTTATAGTTTAATATTATTATTATAATTAGTTTAATATTATTATTATAATTAGTTTAATATTATTATTATAATTAGTTTAATATTATTATTATAATTAGTTTAATATTATTATTATTTAATATAGTATAAATATATTCTTTTAGTCTAAATATATTCTTGGTTTTTTTTTTAAGAAAGCTGACAAAAATCCTAAAACATCTAACAGCCATTACACTAAACTTTATGACCATCCAGTTTTTTTCTCGTTTACTGTTTTAATACAGATGCTTTTGAAATGAATGATAGACCATCGGAAACGTCTCAACGACCTCTATATTTATAAAGCAACGAGAAAATATATATGCAATTAGTTTCCGGGTAGAGACAGACGGGACAATGACTCCTGATATTTATGACAATCCATTTTTTTTCTCGTTTACTACTTTAATACTGCTGCTTTTCGACAAAACGATAGAACGTTGGAAACGCCTCAACGAGTTCTATAAGTAAAAAATAGCAAAACATTTTAGAAACAATTACTTTCCAAGTCCGTAGAGGCGGAATCATGACATCAGAGATTGAGAGGCTATCTAGTTTTTTTCCCGTTTACTAGTTAAATATAGCAGCTTTTTGACAAAATGATAGACCGTTCAAAACGTTTCAACGTGCTTTAAAAGTAGAAAGCAACGAAAACATTTACATAGATACAATTACTCTCCGAGAAAATGCGGACAGGAAAATTACACCCGATATTGTATTGTATGGCCATCCATTTTTTCTGCTTCACTACATAAATACAGTTGTTTTTTGAAAAAACGATAGACCGTCAGAAACGTCTTAACGTGCTCTAAAGGAAGAAAGCAATGAAACAATTTCGATACAATCACCTTCTAAGTACATACGGGCGGGAAACTGACACGGGTTGTATGCCGCCTCCCGCCGCAGCACCAACGTTGTTATCCTGACGGTGACTGAAAACAAAATATGTAAATTCTAGGTAAGCGGTCGAAAAACCCTAACACAGGGGACAAGCCTTTTCCCTCCCCTATATACCATTCTATCATTTCTAAAAATATCGCATACCTCATATTATAATCTTGAGATGTTTTGAACAGCTCCAAAGTTATAAAAACTTCAAAAAGCGTCAATGGTCAATTCGTAGACGAGCGTAAATTTTGGAAACTGGAGTTGTGACATGGCGAGGGAAGGGGATTTCCACTGGTCATATCAAAATTCAACCTTTGATTTTTAATGTTATATGAGTAAAACCCTACGTAGTCGACTGGGCAAGTCACAGAGCCTAATTAGAGGTTGTTTTAATGTACCAATCTGGTGAGGGGGCTTCAGAATACAGCGGGGACAGCGTTTGGCCCTTTCTGGGAAAATGAACCATATAATTCTTTTACTAGCAATAGAAATGTAAATAAATATTTTGGTATTAAATAAGATATGGTATTAAATGTATGTAACACGGCAGGGAGTTAAATATTTACTTAGCTATGCATTGGGTATGCAGTTTGATTTAAAGTTAAGACATTTCTGGACCAATATTTTAGCAGTCAGCTCTATTGTTGTTCATTATATTTTTTTTTTAAAAGAAAATAATCAAGTAATTACTCAAATCAATAACTTTTATTAAAGTAACTGAAATTAATACTGCTTATTATCCCTAATTCATTACCCCTAAGCCTAGACTAGAGTCCTACAGAGGTGAATGGGTCTAGTAGGTAAATCCGACCCTTTCTGGGTACAGTTATTGCAGCTGGGTGGAACAGCAAAAGATTTTATGTCCTGAAAGTTTAAATAAGTTACTTTTTTTAATACACGAGAGGTTCAGTTATTCTCGTCTTTGCATTCTCTTTAACCGAGACCCAGGACTCGCGAATACGTCATTGGCTCTTAACTTAATATTTAAGTGCCTTTTCTGGGGAACTTATATATAATTGTAAGCCTACTAAATAAGTTTAAAATATTAGGGCATCAATAGGGGTCTTATTCAGATAACATAGCCAGTTACTTATTTACGGTATTAAATAATTATTAAGGGTTATTTAATTTAACTGTATTTTAGGTTATATGATTATCAGGATTTTCATTTGAAACTCTTTTATTTTCGAAAGCCAACGTTTCGATCCAACTTGTGGGTCTTCATCTGGGCTAAATGAAAACAAATATATGAATATCTATGCTAGAGGATGACAATAAATGTTTACTTTACAAAACTGATAAAAATATAAAAGATGGTAAGCATTATACATGAATATTGAAATAAGTGGCTGGTTTGCAAGATAAAATAAAATCTGATATTTACCTTCTGAGTGCAGAGTGACTGAAAGACTGAAGATAAAATAAGGTGAGAGATAGTGGTAGGGGGTAAACGTTGGCTTTCCAAAATAAAAAAAGTTTTAACTGAAAATCCTGATAATCATATAACCTATCGTAAAGAATAACAGTTGACTATCTCTCACTTCTACAGTTAACTATATTTTTTGTTAAAAAACATGTTATTTAAAAATAAACGCTTGTAAAACAAAACCAAAAAAAAAAAATATATATATTACAAGATTTATCAAGGATATATATATATAATTCCAGTCGTGTGTACTTTCTTTGGTATACCATTTTGCGGATCTCCCAAACATCGTCATCTGTCCGGATTGTTTTTTATACTTAGAGAAATTTCGTGTCCATTTTCACGTCTTGTGAAGTATTCTCCTTTTTTACAAAAATGCAACGAGGGTTTTTTGTCCTGGATTTCACATACTAATTTACCAACGTGAATTAATTGGTAACATATTTTAATTTCGTCATTAAATTTAGTCTTAAATATTCACAGAAGTAAGAGACCTTGGCTATTTGCAAAACACCCTTAATCAGTCTTCATAAAGTAAAATGAGAAAGTTAATGTGATTTATTTAACTGATTTTTTTATATACATTGTGTTGTCATTCTACTGTTACACTTAAGAAAATTCTTTTATGGGCATATGAGTTATCATATTTTTTTATGACACTAATATGTAAAATTATTTATTGAATCTAATTTTTATAATATAAGTATTACATATATGACAATTGGTGTCAGTACAATTTTATGGTGCACCAAGTCTTTTTAGATATTTGACTCCATTAAAAATATTCTTGCAGTCATTTGATTTTTTTAAAGATCAGTGCAGTAAATTTTTAAATTCGGACCCGAACAAAGTTATGAATAGTAATGAAATTAAAAAATGATATGTCATGCTACATTTGTAAATCCAAAATAAAAGTTTTTCTTTATATGATTGCAGTTTCGCAACATACATATTTTAAATAAGTAAGAAAATTAGGTTATAGTGAAATAAGGAGAACAGATTTATAATTATAAAAAATATACGAAATTATTTCATATAATTCTTCATTTTTTATTTAATAAAAATATTTTTATCCCAAATGTTACACTATATCACAGGAAACCTTTATATAAATTCATAAAACCTTACTTAAGTAAACTTATAAATAAACTTTGGCAATGATTTTCAATTAAGAATCAAAAGAGGTTAAGGCTATTTAATCATGTCACAGTTATTTTAAAATTAAATTCTAAAAAAAAAAAAAAAAGTAATAATTTTTTTTCGATCTAACGAAAAAATTGATAGCAAAAATAAATACAACAAGTATTGCAGATGTTTGGTGTACATAAAACTAAAAATAAAAAAATACAGAAATAAAAACAATAAGTGGACATTTCTTAATGTATTTTTCCGTTGTATTTATTTTTCAATTATTTTTTACTTTTCTTTATAAAGAATATACTATTATGGTAAAAATTTAAATTTAAAAATAACTTTGTCATAATCAATGACCTTAGCCTCAAAATATTAATTACCATCTGTCGGCGTAAGATTTTCAAAGAAATTCCATAGTGACCTCATCTGACCCTTAACCAAAAATCATTGCAACAGTTCATTCATAATGATAATTATAGGAAGTGGAAAGAGTACGGCAGTGCTCCAATAGTTGACATTTTGCACAAAAAATGTGAAAAATAAGATTCAGGGTTGATTATTTTGGCTCAAAATTTGTCGGTAATTTGCCAAGTTATACTAGTTAGCTGTGCTGCCATCGACATTAGTTTGATGAAAACTCAAGCTTATTTGTGAGAGACTATAATGGCGAATTTTCTAGTGGCCTGAAAACTTGGTTTCTGCTTCCCTGTTTCATTAGGGTGGAAGTCAAGTTAAATAAGCTTTTAGTTGGTTTATTTGAGTTTAATTATTTTTTAATTACTTTTATGGTATTCACCAAGTTCATGATAATCTTTCGATATCCTTTTAAATATATTTATACAATGTTTTAGTGCTTAAATGTAGGTATCAACTATTAGAACAAAAATTAATCCACAATTTCAATAGTTGACATCGATGTCAACTACCGTCAGAATTAGCAAATAGTGTTCCATCTGGGGGTGGTTTATGAAATTCTGAGTCTGTATGGATGACAGGTGTCTTATTTTATGAATTTATAGCTAGTGTGCTCTATCCATGGATCGTTGAGAGCAAAATTGCATTTCCAATAATCCTATTCCTAAATGGACAAGCGCCTCATCTGACTCTCCCCACTTTCCGATCCTGCAAAGAACATAGGATACTTGCTATTATTCGCACTCTATCAAAATGGTGCACATGTCATCCAACCAATGTATGTGGCCATCTTTAATTGTCTAAAAGGGCACTGGAAGAGTAAAGTTCATCATTGGAGAGTCGAAAATTGTGCAAACCCAGTATTAAAAAAACCAATCTTTGGCCATTACTAAAATCTATTTATCATCCTTAACTGGTTGATCTCTTCGTTTAAATATGTTTGTTTTTTTCTCATTTAAGCTTTTTGTGTATAAAATAATTAAATTGTGGAAATTTTATTTTATTTTGTTTCCCTTGTGAATTTACTAGTTTATAAATAAAAAAAAATATTAACTTTTATTGTAGTCCTTATTACCTATTAAAAATTATAGGAAATCAAATATTAATGCATGTGTCAACATTAAAACCATAAATGTCAACTTTCCAAACCTTTACATTTTGATGTGTCAACTATTGGTTCATTCTAGAAGTTTCTAAGAAATCATTTTTTATAAAAACCGTAAATGTAGACCATAGGATATTGTATTCCTAGTTTTCTAGAGGGATTGTCCTAACTAAATTTATAACAATCATTATCCTAACATCAATATATTGGTAAAAAGTGTCAATAATATTAATTTTTTTTCTTAAACTGTCAACTATTGGTACACTTACCCTACCATCATAAATAGTCTTTGGAGCAGGTAATGCGAAACTTTTACATTTACAGAATTTCAATAAAAAATTAGTCTATTAACTCATACTTTCCATGTCATAATATTGGAAGATTTTTATAGTTCATAGATATCGCACCCGCCGTAGAGTAAGATACAATTAAACAATTGCGGGTGTTTAAAATAAACAGTATTACAATTAGGAAGGTGCTTACTTTGTACATAAAATAAAAGGGTAACTCTAATAGGCTCCCCTACCACTTTAACAAGGGTTTTTCGTCGTGGTTCAAGAGTATACGTAGAACGAGTTTAGAACAAGAAATTTCTGAACGATTTTCCAAAAAATTAAATTTTTGAGTTGTATCTCTATTCTAAGGTGGATGCGACAAATTGAGCATAGATATAGATAGAACCTATATATTTTTTAGAGGAGAAAAGAAAGTAGAAAAATGTTTCATCTTCTATATCTTGTGATTTGTTTTATGTATTTCTATGTCAAATATTAGAACGCTATTAAATATTATATGAAGTAAAATGTTTTGATTCATTGAACATAAATAAAAGCACGGACCACGTGGCAGTTATGCCAGATGCCAGAAACCCATTGGCCTGTTTCAGGTATAAAAATTAACTGAATAATTAAAATTCTGTATATGTCATAGTACCGTATTACCTGCTCTAATGAATATTTATGATGCTTCGGTTTTGACGAGCCAAAATTATGAACTGTAGGTATTTCTGGTGAATAAATGTTCACTTACCTGATGTTCATTAAGCCCTGTATAAATCATCTAAAACCCAACGTTTCGGATATCATTCATATTCAGGGCTTATTCTACTATTAAAATCTTCATGCACATATTTTATTTGTTTCCTGCTCGTATATATTTTTTTTCATTATTTCATATAATTCTTCATTTTTTATTTAATAAAAATATTTTTTATCCCAAAAGTTATACTATATAATAGGAAACCTTTATAGATATAAACTCATTAAACCTAGCTTAACTTAACTTATAAATGTACTTTTGCGATGTTTTTATCTAATGATCGGTTAAGGATCAAGTGAGGTTAAGGCTATTTAATTATGACATAGTTGATTACAATTAAATTAATTACATTTAAATTAATTACAACTAGTCTAAGTATTTAATTAGACAACTAGTGATATGTTTTCATGGTATGGATATAAATAATTTAGATTCTCTAGGACATTCATAATCATTTCAATAGAAAATTCAATCAAAAATGTTTTCTTTTTTTAACAGCCTACGTTTAGGCCCGAACATGTGTTTCTTGATCACGGTTAAAACAAAAAAATCTTACAATAGTAGAGATGAGAGATGGTCAACTGTTCTTCAATTACGATAGGTTAAATGATGGTCAGGATTTTCAGTTTACAATGATTTTATTATGGTAAGCCAACGTTTCGATCCAACTTGTGGATCTTCATCAGATTCAACCTCTTGTACTATTATTATAGTACAATACAAAAATTGTATGCTTCTTTCTGTATATTTTCCAAATTTTTTATGCATTGTTACATTATTTATTATCTCATTTTTATGTTATTATTGAGTCCGGACACAACTATTTGTATACAATACCATCTACTTTGTTAGTTTTTAAATATTTTTGTTCACTCAGTTGTCATGTGCCTTCACTTCAAAAGCGTTGGATTTCCCCGTCATAAACCTTTGAAGTCGACAAACTAACCCCCTACCACTACCTCTCACCTTATTTTTACCTTTAGTCTTAGTATCCACCTGGACTCAGTAGGTAAATATCAGATTCTATTTTATCTTGTTAACCAGCCTCTTATTTTAATATTCATGTATACACCATCTTTTATATTATTATCAGTTCTGTAATGTATCCATTTATTGTCACCCTCTAGCATAGACACTCATGTATTTGTTTTCTTTTAGCCCTGATGAAGATCCACAAGTTGGATCGAAACGTTGGCTTACCATAATAAAATCATTGTAAACTGAAAATCCTGACCATCATTTAACCTATCTTAAAAAAATCTGACGTTTCGGTCATAAAAAGTACATAAGGGCTAAAACTAAAAAAAATATAGCAATAAAAATGACAATTACTTATTCAAGTATTTGATATATTTGTAATGTTACTTTTATTATATTTATTAGATTTCATAATATCCATACCGTGAATATTTCTATTGTTTATTGCATTCTTACTGTCTGTAATTGATACAATTATATATTTCTTTTTTTATCACGTGTGCAACTATCTACTCAAAGTTACAAGTAGTACAAAATAAATGCATGAGATTTATAGGGTCCTTTCCTAGACGTACGCCCGAAGTTTTTGAAATACCAAATAATTCAGCGATATGTCCTAAAACTAGCAACGGATTTCTTTAATTCCTGTCGAGCATATAAGATCAATAGTTAGTTATTCATATGAAAACTCATGTTGCAAAAAATACAAGCACAAACGACTGAAACATCTGGTGCTTTAACATTATAATTTCTGATCTAGTGTAAGCTATATTTTTAATTTTAATTCTAAATGTTATTTTATTTATTTATTTATTTTATTATAATCATCAAGTATACAAGTATATTAAACTAATTGTGTTTTATAAATTGAGTAAATTGTAACAACTTCCACAATAAACTTATTAATTTAAGAAGTGAGAGATAGTAAACTGTTAATCTTTACTGTAGGTGAAATGATGGTCAGGATTTGCAGTTTGAAAAAAAAATTATTTTTGAAAGCCAACGTTTCGATCCAACTTGTGGATCTTCATCAGGGCTAAAAGAAAACAAATATATGAGTATCTATGCTAGAGGGTGACAATAAATGGATACATTACAGAACCGATAATAATATAAAAGATGGTGTATACATGAATATTAAAATAAGAGGCTGGTTAACAAGATAAAATAGAATCTGACATTTACCTACTGAGTCCAGGTGGATACTAAGACTAAAGATAAAAATAAGGTGAGAGGTAGTGGTATAGCCCCCCTACCAGTTTGCCGACTTCAAAGGTTTATGACGGGGAAATCCAACGCTTTTGAAGTGAAGGCTCATGACAACGAGTGAACAAAAATATTTAAAAACTAACAAAATAGATGGTACTGTATACAAATAGTGTGTCTGGGCTTAATAATAACATAAAAATGACATAATACATAATGTAACAATGCATAAAAAATTGGAAAATATACAGAAAGAAGCATACAATACAAAAAATAATAATAGTACAAGAGGTACAGAGATAATTGCAGGTACCTATGAAATCAAAACTAGGATTAGAGGATGCAGAAGATGTTAGAATAAGTGGATGAAATTATCTCTTTATCTGTTTTGTGATTTACCGGGTTATTTTTTTCTAGATGGATGAAATTTTCATAAATATCAGATTCTATTTTATCTTGTTAACCAGCCTCTTATTTTAATATTCATGTATACACCATCTTTTATATTATTATCAGTTCTG
Source organism: Aelia acuminata (assembly GCA_911387785.2). Classification (NCBI taxonomy): domain Eukaryota; kingdom Metazoa; phylum Arthropoda; class Insecta; order Hemiptera; family Pentatomidae; genus Aelia; species Aelia acuminata. Next base: position 151,576,396 of record OU426980.1, read on the forward strand.
TAATGTATCCATTTATTGTCACCCTCTAGCATAGATACTCATATATTTGTTTTCTTTTAGCCCTGATGAAGATCCACAAGTTGGATCGAAACGTTGGCTTTCAAAAATAATTTTTTTTCAAACTGCAAATCCTGACCATCATTTAACCTATCGTAAAGATTAACAGTTGACTATCTCTCACTTCTAAAATAAAAATTATGTATTTCTAATTCAATAATTATAATTTTTTTTTTGAATTATTAAAAATAAATAAACCATAAAAATAAAACATTGACCACCTGGCAGTTATTCCTGATGCCAGAGACCCATTGGCCTGTCTCAGCCGGGATTAGGATGGGAGCAATGAAGAGCAATAAACCCAGGCTCCGTCTGAGTCCTCAAAATTTAAAAATGCAGTACCTGCTCTACCCTACCCTACCTTACCCAGCGTAGGATTACACCCCAAAACTGGAGGCCAGCGGTCAGGAAAGCTAGAAACGAATCCATGTAATGAAACATTAAAATATGCAAAAGAATGGTGCCTCTAATGTGGTATAAGAACTTACACAGAAAGTTATACCAGTTGGGTTTTGATTAAAAAATCTTCGTCAGGGCTTGTTGAGGCCAGAGTAATACAGATTGAGTTCTGTGTAAACCAGACAGTTATTGGCACCCCAACTTTAACTTAAAGAAATAGGTAAATAAGTCCTAATTTTATTACAAAATATAAATGAGACTAATGTTTGATGGGTCCTCTAAGTCATATATGAAGTAAGACGTTAACAAACTAACCATAGGGAAGATTTCACAATTAAATCCACAGGGTGGCAATAACTAGATTTGGCACTTTTAGTAATAATTATTGCCATATTGTAAAACTATTGAACTTTTGAACCAAAAAAACCTCTTGAGTCTTTATGGGGATGGATAATGAGGAGCTACAGGAAGTCCCTATTTGATCCCTTTATAAAAAGTATTTTTTTAAATTTAACCACATAACTGTAGTCTTAAGGGTGCCAATAACTATGGTTTACCCTAATCTGGACTCAACAAGCCCTGACGAATATCCACAGGTTTGGATCGAAACATTGGCTTTCCTAATAAAAAAATAATTGACTGAAAATCCTGAAAATTAATCATCTTATCGAAAATTTTTAAATAAAATGCAAAAGAAAGATGATTAAATGTGTTTATATCGTTCCAAATAAATAAATAAAAATTGACATATCTGACGCTTTAGGGTAACTGAACCAATATTTGACAGTTTAAGAAAATAAAAAATTATATTATTGACACTGTTTACCAAAATACTGATATTAGGATAATCTTTGTTATGAATTTAGGTAAGCCAACCCCTATAGAAAACTGGAAACACACTATCCTATTGTATACATTTATAGTTTTTATTTTCTTCTTTCTTTCTTCTTAGAAAATTCTAAATGAACCAATAGTTGACACATCAAAATGAAAAGTTGACATTTATAGTTTTAAAGTTGACAAATGCATTAATTTTTGATTGCATATGATTATTAATTAATAAGGACTGCAATAAAAGTTAATATTTTTTTATTTATAAACTAGTAAATTCACATTGAAACAAAATAAAATTTCCACAATTTAATTATTTTATACACAAAAAGCTTAAATGAGACAAAAACAAACATATTCAAACGAAAAGATCATCCAGTTAAGTATGATAAATAGATTTTAGTAATGACCAGAAGTTTCATTTTTTTAATGCTGGGCTTGCACAATTTTAGACTCTCCAATGATGAACTTCACTCTTCCAGTGCTCTTTTAGACAATTAAAGATAGCCACATTCATTGGTTGGCATAATCGCAAGTACCCCAAGAAAAAAAAAAAAAAAAGCTACTAGAGAAACAGGCATGGTCTTAGATACTTAGGTTATTCGATTGACACTGGGGCTCATAGTTTTTTTACAATTCTTTTTATTGGAAACGTTAAAGTTCCAGAAAGTTTCGGCCCGATTAGCCGATGTTTTGTCCCAATAAAGCGGTGATTTTTTACCTATATTTGGTTCAGTTTTATTAAAAATGGTCCCAATTATCCGATGACCCAATTAAACGGAGTCCAATGTAATCACAATTATATACTTTAATACAATCCATTTTTTCATTCAAGGACATAGAGTAATACTGAATAAATGAACTTTTCAGTTCGTGCAGTAATAGTTTTTTAAACGAATTTTCTCAATTATCAGAAAAGGGGGGGAGGCGCCAAACGCACCGATCCTCTTCGTCCACAGGGGATGCAATTATGCATATCTGGAAATTAATTATAAACATTTATTCGTGGGTCACGATACGACGATGAAAACAAAAATCGAAATAAGGGGAATAAATGTATGTAAAAAAGAACCCACCCAGACGAAAATTCATAGAAAAAATAAGTTGATTTTTCGTTTAATTTTATTTAAAATAATAATAACTTTAACGATACAGATAAGTAATTAGTTGATCATTTTTTTAATTACACTAGAAAAAAACAGTTTCTTTGTTTTACGTTAAGATAATCGACACTCCGCTGTAGGGCCGTTTCAGGGGGAATATTGGGGGTCAATTTCCTCCCCATCATTTCGATAGGACATTTATGCATCTAGTTTTTTTTTTTTTTGTATTCATATTATTATTTCTTAGATAAATAAGTGAGATGTTTTTAAGCTTTATATTTTTATGTAGGGGAGAGTGGGGAACAGTGAGGCGCAGTTAACTGTGAGACAGCTTATAAACCAAATGCAAGGACCCAGTTAGTGTAGAATTCGTTTTAGTGTAGAATATTAGTCAAATAAGCTTTTCCAGGAAAGAAACCAACATTATCATACGTTTGGGACTATTTTTGTCTCATTTTGTTTTCGAGGCAAGTAAACTGTTTTTTGTGACTTGCTTTCTCGTTGACAGTGTGGATACTATTGTTCATTTCACCAAATTTCTGTTAATGCCTTTTATTCACCAACTAAAACACTTTTTATTACCCTTTAAACGGACAATGATCGTTCCCTTCGGAATCAAAAATTCGTAATGAAAGACGGCCTTCGAAAACACTTTTACTGTTATATAGGAAATTAAAATTATATTGTCTTATCCCAAGAAGGAAGGAATACCTATATAAGAACAGGTCATCAACAGTAGCTATTTTCATTAAAATATAATAGATAATTTTTATATTACATCACCTAATTTTTATCAAAATTCTACTTTATTTATTGTCATTGCGTGATTTACTAATGTTAATCTCAAATTCTCGTTTTAAGTATTGGTCCCTAAATTAAAAAACAAAAAAGAATTATATTTAGTGATACTAATCTTGTCAACGACCCTTCATAATGACTACATCAAAGAAGTCAATCAAATAATTTACTTTTTGAAGAGAAAAGATTGGGCTCCGCCGGGAGTCGAACCCGGGTCATCCGCGTGACATGCGCGGTATGCTATCCACTGCACCACAGAGCTCGCTTCCAAGCGGAGCCAATCCTTCCTCTTCACTGATACCTCTCCCTCGATGTCTCAAGTTTTGCGAGTATTTACGGGAGGTGGACAATTTTTGACCAATTTTAGGCATCTCTTGATGATCGTCAATTTTTAAATTATTTTATATAAATTTGATTTATTTTTGTGGGTAACCACCTTGTTTTAAATTATTTTAAGAGCAGTGGATAGCATACCGCGCATGTCACGGGTTCGATTCCCGGCGGAGCCCAATCTTTTCTCTTCAAAAAATAAATTATTTAAATACATTACATTAATCATATGTTCTAATTTAATACTAAGATAAATCACTCTTTTAGAAATAAGTAACTGGTGTGGGTAAAGTAAAAAAGACCCTTATTTTTTTTCTGTAGACCTGAGCTATCTCCCTGAAAACAGCGGTTTTTTTTGTTTTATTTTGTAATGAATCTTCATTTATTCCTGATTTATTTATGTTATTTAAATACTAGGGAATAGCTTATTGCTATTGGAGACGTTTTTACCGACGTTTATTGTAAAATATGAGATGAAGGAGGAGTGGGGGTAATTACGTGCGAGCTAATAGTTTAATATTCTAAAATAAGGAGAAATGAGCGCTAAAATAATTAATTTACACATCTATTTCTGATTGTGTTATCTATATAATAGGTGTTTAAAGTTAAATAAAACGACTGCTAAAGTATGCTGAATCTAAAAAAGTAGAACTGACAGAAGAAATCTTGCATTATTGGAATCAACTATAAGATTCTAGGCACAAAAAAAAATATTTTTTTCTGTAGACCTGTTATCTGCAAGAATTTTTTTTTTTTTTTTTTTTGAGTAATGAATCTTCATTTATTCCCGATTTATTCATGTTATTTAAGTACTAGGGAACAATTTATTGTTATTGGAGACGTTTTTACTGATGTTTATTGTAAAATACGAGATGAAGGAGGAGTGGGGGTAAATACGTGCGAGGGGTGGGGGAAAAGGTAGAGAGGACGGAAGGTAAGTCTCAGTAGTGGCTGTAGAGTTGTGGCGCTGACACCATGGCGGGTAACCATGTCTTCGGATCGCGTCTCGTTGACAAGAACTCACCTACGCCTTATTCGGACGCCACCCAGGTTAGAATTAAATTTTATTATTATCATTTATTAATTTTATTTATATGAACACAAAAAAAAAAATTTAAACTTCATATATGTATGTGTAAATATATATATATTTTTTAAGTATCTAGTTATTATCATGACAGTTTGACATTTGATTTTATGTCCTTACGGAATTAAACACGTGGATTTAAAAAAAAAAAATAATATTGTCTAGACTTCTTCGCAATACGTATATATCAACTTGTTTGTTTGTTTTCGTTTATTATTAGCTGTCACACATAATTTGTGAATGTATTTATTTATTTCTTCGTGTATTAAAGTGTAATGTGATAATATCTTGTTTCATCGTCGTAATTGAGCTCTGATTAGGTCTACACTATTGGCAAAGTAATATAAATATTCTTGATTACTAGTAAAATGTTAGTTTCTTAGTAGATTTATTATGATTTATCTTCTGGGCATTGATCACTTGGAGAGACATTTTAATTTGGCCTTGGAATAAGATTATTTTTTGATAAAAATGCATATGATTTTCTTTTCTTTTTTCGTTTTTATTTGTGAATTTATTAATAATTTTTCTTAATAAACTTAGTTTTTTTTTGTTTTTTTTTCTATTATTTATGAATATGAACTATGGAAATATTACTGGTTGAGGCCATTGTTCGGGTGAACACCTTTGCAAGGAAAAGGATTGACAATTTGTTTAAGCCCGGCGGAGGTGTCCTCCCAATGCTGCCAACCTTCAAGTTCAATGCTCTTCTTCAAGATCCCCACTTCTTTGCCCTTTACGAACACCCCCCCCCTCGATACATAGAATATTTAACCAAGAACTTAACCAATTTTATGTTAACAAAAAAGCATTTAACTTAACAAAATCAATTGTTGGCGTACAGGTCGTTTATCTGTCATTTGCCCCAATCTCCTAGTAGAACACTTCATTACACCACGAATGAAATTTTAAATATGCCACAATATAGAGTTTTTAAGTAAATTTTGTGATTAATCTTCAAATTAGAAAACTAAAGTCATATAGTATAATTCATTTACATAAGGGCGAAAAGATATTTAGAAATTTTATATTTATAATCCAGCTCCTACTTAATTGTTTTTATAACTGTACCACTTATACCATATTCGAGTAGCAACATTAGATTCACCATCTAATTTAAATTTACGTATAATTGTACATCGAAATAAAACGAATTGATCGGTTTTTTTTTTTTTTTTTTTTACTGGAGTGATTTTTGAATTGAAACTGATTATCTACTCTTATCAGTACGGAAACAGGATTTACATTGATACCGAAGAAATCGACGGTTCAAATCTTGATTAATTGAATTTATTTTGGAGTAACATTAAACGTCTTTAGATCATGACATCTAAAAAAATATTCCAACGTCCTTAATGTCCGATAGTCAATTTTTTTTTTTCTCGAAATAACTACATTTACAGTTATTCGGACAGGTATAGTTCGTTTTTTCGTTTAACGTCACTTTATGCCACTAAAGCTAATCGGACGATGCTACAGTGGGAGACCTAAACTTTGCCTATCCAAGTATAGTTAGGATATGGATCTTTTAAGAGTACCTGATATCGTACAGGCTCGGGACCTATATTTTACCTCCTATCCAAGGGACGGTCCGAGGTGTCCAAGTGTGGGGTGATATTTGCACAACATCGCGTAGTCACCCTATTCACATTTTAACATTCAAACCCAAACATAATGTAACCTTGCGCGTAATTTTTTACTCTTACTTTACGCAGGCTATAGGCACGCTTATAAAATGTCTATAGAACTTACCCCAGTTCACTCACAAGGCAAACTCAATCTGGATGATATCTTCTTTGGGAGCATTGAGTTTTGAAGGCTTGCACTTTTTTTTTTTTTTCTTTCATATATTGCTTTCTTTTTTTTAATTTTTTTTAGAAACACTAAAATGGTACTAATTACTAATGGTACTAATCCATTAAAGGTACTAATTTCTCATTGCCTAAATTTAAAGGCATTGTGACATTTCATATTACATGAATAAGAACTCAGGAATTAATTCTTAGCGAAGCAGTATTATTATTGTTAATTTTATGTCTGTTAGCTGGATCGTTTGAACAAGTTATTTTTTATCTTTTTTACTACACGTTGAAGCATTCTCTAAGAATAATTTACTTTTTTTTTTCTTAATCAGGCGATTTCAATTATTGTACGTACCCCTCTGGTGTATTAGTGCTCCCATTTCCGGTAATTTGTTTTCATCCTGGGAAAGCGTTGCCTCTTTAGCTAAGTTTAACGTTCTTTTATAGTTCGTGTTATGTTTATAAATGTTTTTTATTACTACTTACAACTAGAGATATAATTTTATAAATTAATGGGAACTTTAGAGGAAGTATATATGAAAATTTAGAAATTTAACCCCTGTTAGACAATTACAATTAAAGATAATACCTAAAATTATTTAACCCATTTTTTTCTCAGATATGCGTTTACGCATCAATAATATCAATCTTTTTCTAGTCTATTCTTATGACATTTTTTTTTTTTTCAATAACGTTCTAAATTATTTTTAAAAATTTCCAGGATGGTTTATTTTATTTTAATTTTTAACTCAAACTATGCACGCTTCATAAGTCTAATGAACCCAATTTGTCCCAGAGATGAGAATTTTTTTTCTCATTAGTATGGGATTTTCGTTTTTATTTATCTTTATTTAAATCGAATGTCAAAGCTTCTATATTATTTTTTTTTTTATTTCAAAAACATTTTAATTTTTTTAAGAATTTTTTTGTAAACTGGAAAACTTCATGGGTTTATGCAGCCATCACCAATGTGTAATTTAAAAATTCTCACAAAGTTATTATTGGAGTTCCAAGCATATCAAGAAAAAAACATCATTAACAACATTTAAAATGTCCGGTATTACTAATTTTGATTAAAAGAAATGTAATAATAATATTTTTTTTTAAATTAAGGCTGAAACGTTTGTTGGTACGTTTCGAATAGTTTTCCTCAAGGGCAACGATTTCTAAATAACCCAATCATATATTCGCGGTATATGTTATAATATAAATAGAGAGAAATACCAAAAATTTGTATTATATCTACCATACCTTTACGACGAAATAGTAAGTAGTTACTTTATACATAAAATCAAATTAAAAAATATATAAAGTGTAAAAATGCAATGTTATTAGGTGTTATTTGATTTTTAATAATGAAAGAGTTGACTTAATGGGTTATATTGGGGAAAAAAAAATTAACCTCATGAAAATTTGGTCGTAACTTCGTATTAGTAAGTAGTAAGATTCCAGATCTGCTGAGTCCACCAAAAATTAATAGGGGACAATCACCTTAAACTACTGTATCGTCATGGGAATGTTCTCGTTTGAATCATAGACGTAAAAACAATCTAAAGCTATGTATATTTTACCTCACAATAAACTGATTTGAAGTAAAAAATCACAGTTCGCTAGTTAAAATTACTCTACAAAACACGGTATAATCTTTCCAAGATATTCTTTTTGTCTAACTTCCTAATAATTTATTATTTATTAATATACACATGATAAATAGCATAACGCCCCTTATATAATTATATTTGTTAATTTTCTAATAATAATTCCAAGCGGTTACTTATTTAAATGAATCTCTTATTTAGTTATAGATTTTGTTAATATACTTACATGCCAACGTACATATTTGACCCCTATTTAACATCAAAATCCGATATAAACTTATTACCTATTATATAATATATTTCATTCATAATCATTTTGTTAGCTGTAACATCATTTAGCCTCAAATTGTGATCGTTAACCTGTAATGTGTATGAACTTTTGAACTACTGAATGTATCAGTCATGAAACTCTTCTCATTGCATTCAGAAGCGTATAGACTAGACTATTAATTAAACCAATGCATCTATCTTTTACTTGAAGAAAAATTAGTTAATTGGTGGTTGCCCCTCAATTTGAGTGGAATCTTTAGATCTCGAATCTTTCTTTTAACAAAAAGGTTTGTTAGAAAGAAGTTTTAATTTTTCGTAATGTGTATGAATGTATCGGTCATAGAAAATTTTCTCATAGAATTCAGAAGCATATAGACTAACTATTAATTAAAACCAATGAACCTTTTACTTGCAGAAAAATTAGTTAATTGGTGGTTGCCCCCCTTTAATTTAAGCGAAATCATTAGATCTCTATTCTTACCTCTAACAAAAAAGTTTTCACCTAAGTCATGAAGGTATAATTTCAGTTGCTCCACATTTAGTCTATTTTTCTTTTATTATTCAGGAATTTATTATTTGCTTTTTTTCTTTAATTTTCTTTATTTTTTTTAGTAAAATAATGTTGATTTTAAATTATTAGAAGTCCTTTAAATATATCGGTTTAAATTTCAACTACTTTTAAAGCCATACTATCAAATCATAGTAGATAATTTTCATCCATACAAATACCAATGGCCATGCCATAAAATTTATCAATTTTTAAACGATGTCTCAAACTCGTATTTTTCAAAATTATATGAATTCTGTGTAAATAATCATATGAAGTTAAAGAATAGATTTCATTTATTGTAAAAGTTGACAAAACATGAAAAGAAAAACCTTCTAATCAGTTATTAATTTTACTATCCTCTTCTTGAGACTCTCCAATTGATTTGAATTGAGGATTAGGGGGACCAATTAAGTCTCAACACTTTTTTTCCTTGAAACTTCATTCCAGTATACGTTTCGGCCGTTCGGCCATCATCAGTGCTGTAAGGCAACATCAAGGTTTTATATTATGTACCGGATAAATACAATTTTTTACTAAATAAACATATTTGTATAACAATCATCTAATAAACTAACAACAATTCATTTAAACGACAACAAAAATAACTTTTTTCACTACTTAACATCAATAAATCTCTATGCTAAAAACCTCAATGATTTATATAATCCAAAAATATGTACTAATAAATTATTAAAAGTATCTGAAATGTGATTGATAGTGGATTTTTACTCTAAAAATCCACAATCTGTGGTTTGTCCTAAAATAGATCAACAAGTTAAAATAATAGGTAATAATAATAATATGTACTACCCTATCTGCCATTCATAAATCAAGTCTACATCCCTGGGTAAGATTTCCAATGCTCAAAGTTCAATATCAAGGGATAAGGGACTCCACAGCAAAACATTCATATTTCTAACTTTTCAAAATGTTTAAAAAAAAAAAAACTAAACTCCTATTTGTTAATTTATTCTAGTACTTCACCATAGAACTGGTTTATGTTCCTGGAGTCTGTCTTAAAGTTTATGGAATTTTTTATATTTTCCGAAATGTGAATTGCCCCTAGCAATTTTTTCCTTGTACCATTTTCTTCTTTATTTAAGATCTGTGCATTTTCAAAATAGAAATCGTGATTTAGATCTTCTGAGTGTTTAACCAATGCAGATTTGTCAATATTTTTATGGCCATTTTTGGAATCATTTTTGTGCTGATAGATTCGGTCCTTTAAATATTGCATAGTTTCTCCTATGTACGTAGCCGAGTATCTAAAACAATCTATTTTATATACTATGTTTGACTGTAGATCCTTGTTCATCGAACTTTTACATTATATAAATTCTGTGTGAATCAACATATGATAAAATTCTTATATATTTTTATCTTTTAGTGAATAACTATAGGGGATAAAAACATATAATAAAATATATATAAACATTGGGTTGGTTTGGTGGCGTGTTGTGAGGTTTCAGAAATATCAGGGTTGAGGGGCGAAGACTCAGGTCAGAAGCCCCTCTATCACCGCAATCATTCCAATCTACTATTATCATAGGGTACGGTATCCCTTCCCCAAAGCTTGCCTTCACAATCATTATTTTTCGTAAGGTTTAGATGATCCAAAAAAAAAAAAAAAAGTCTAAATTTTGTGTTTTTAATAATTTACTACCTGTCAGAATCATATGTACCTGTCTTGTACTGATTTTTGAGGTTTACATACAAATGTATATTTGTTTTTTGATATTTCTATCTTTTTTCTACATTGGGGCAATCTTTAAAAGGAAGGAAGCTTTCTATTACACAAAATATTCCGTCGTGGTTTGCCTGATAATTCTATCATTAGTAGTATTAGATAAAAGATTTTCTCGTTGTAAATAGGTCGTTTAGGTTGAGCTCTTACTCGTAGAAAAATAAAATTTCGTCGCTATCGAGAAAAATTAGTTATAAAAAAAAAACTGTTATTCTATTTATTGATATACACGAGGTAATGTTATTGTTGTTTACGTGCTCTCATACGATTTTTTTTTTTTCATATATAGTCAAATTGAAGTGGCTTTGGTTATATATATACAGCCTTGGTCGGTAAAGGTCAATGTTATTGAGACGCATAGTGTACCCCTCCCTACCCCCTCCCCTACATTTATTATCAGACAATATATTTTTAGTTTAAATCAGCTTTATTTGATAGTTCTGATTTTTGCTCAGTTTTGTTCTGACTTTTGCTCTTCTTATTATGAATAACATCAACGTCAGAAAAATGCTTAAAAAAAGTCTATAAACTTATCTTAACTAATTCAAAAGCGACACACACATTCCAACAGATAAAGTTCCCGTTCAAGCTCGTTTTTTATTTAGATTTGCCGAATTTTATAAATACTTTTAAATTGAGGAACAGGGCGACCATTAAGTCACAACACTTTTTTTTTCTTAAAACTTTATTTCAGCATACGTTTCGGCCGTTCGGCCTTAATCAGTGCTGTAAGGCAACATGAAGGTTTTATATTATTTACCGGATAAATACAATTTTTTCACTAGATTAACATACTTGTATAACAATCATCTAATAATCCAACAACAATTCATTCAAAACACAACAAAAATTAACTTTTTTCACCACTTAACATCAATAAATTAATCTCTATACTAAAAACCTCAATAATTTATATAATCCAAATATATGTACTAAAAAATTGTTAAAATTACCTGAAATGTGATTGAATAATAGGGAAAATAGGATTTTTTTTATTTTTTTTTTAAAACATTTTGAAAAGTTAGAGATATGAATGTTTTGCTGTGTGGAGTCCCTTATCGCTAGATATTGAACTTAGAGCATTGGAAATCTTACGCAGGGATGTAGACTTAATTTTTGAATTGCAGATAGGGCAGTCGATACTTATATTTTTTTAACTACTTTAGTACAAACCACAGATGGTGGATTTTTTTTTTTTTTTTTTTTTTTCACGTTACAATATCTTGTCATTTTAGTCCTCTGAAGTTAATTTTTAATATTGTTGCTGTGATATATCAGTGGTTTAAAAATTTATTTCATCTCGAATACCTGATTAAAGTGTTGAATTCGGACCAACGTTTTGTTGTTTATTTTTATTATTTTACTAATTTTTGTTGATTTAAAGATAATGCGAATCCTTAGAGATATCAAATCGATCTTAGTTTTCCGACCACCGCCCCCATTATTTCGGGAAAATGGGTGATTTAGCTGCATTTTTTTTTCCCTCGAAGGAAAGAAGAACTGGTTGTAAACCGAGAACAGATGGCCAACAGGTGGGCAAGGAAGCTCTACAGATTTTTTGAAGCTACCCGAAGGGATCTTAGCCCTGTTTATGTTTTTAGTTTGAAACTTTAAAAAAAAAAAAAATAAAAGATTTCATATGCATTTGTATTAGTTTCCTCCCCAATAAAAAAAAAAAAAAAAAAACTTGTAAACAACATGTTTCAAGGGCACAGTATGAGATTTAGGCATAAGTCAGTCAAATATTTATCAGGGGAATTATATTTTATCGTAAATAAAGCGTTATTAAAAATTGGAACACAATAATGAACTAACAGTATCCCATTGCAGTCTCATGTTATATATGTTTATATTTTTTCAATCTGGTTGGCGTTTCGGACCAGTGTGTCCGTATTCATCACCTGTGTGTATAGTGCTCAATTAATTATAGGAATTTACTTATACAATTATTAACAATAAAAACCAAACAACAACACATACATACAACACATAGATTCTAAATAGGTATAAATATGACATATAGTCATGTCAAGCTGTTCAATTTTAAAAGGTTACATAAATCGAAATCAATAAATAACAATACAAATAAAAATAAAATGGTAAGAACTAACCTTCTCTTTTGAATATTAAATAATTGGTCATTCTAATGGAGAATTTGTCAAATATTGCTAAATCGGTGTTTTAATATATATATATATATATATAAATATATTACTTTGTGTATGACCTGTGGGGATTCTGCTATCTTTTTAATCCTGATGGTGTTATATTTTATTTATTATTGCCAAGTAATGTTTGCTAACTTTTTTATTGTTTACTGGTTCTATTTCGTTCTTTTTAATATATAGGGATTCAAAAATGTTTCTTTTTATTGCATTGTTTTCCCTGTGTAGAAACTGTGCATTTTCAAAATTAATTTTGTGTGTATTGTTTTTAGAGTGCAATGATAGGGCTGTATTGGGATTGGAGGATTCCTTAAGGTTATTTTTATGGTTGTATATTCGTGTTTTGAGATTGAAGTATTGCCTATCTATGATTTTTTACAGTCTTTGCATGGAATTTTATAAATTAGACCTTTTTGTTCTATTGTTTGGATTTTGTCTTTAGTTTTGGTTATGATATTTTGGATTTTATTGATGGGTTTAAAGGATATTAAGTTGTCTGTTATATCATATTCTATTAGTGTTTATTTAATGAGTTGCGATAATTTATTTAAATATGTTAGAGAGCTGTGTCTGATGTAGGGTTTACTGTTTTCATTAATTGGGACACATTTTTGTGATAAATTTATGTTTATTTAACGATTGTGTATAATTAATTGTGCATAATGATTGATAGTCAAAGATAAACTAAAAACAATCATTACTGACAAATGATATTCTAAAATCAATCACGGGAAATAAATGCATCATATAAAATATAATAGTAATATGAGTTCAAATTGATGAAATGTAAAGTTAAACTAATATATTTACACTGGCCAAAAAAGTCTACTAGAAGTACGTCGATGCACAAGCGAACTCTAGTATGTTAATATAAACAACGTCATTGGTGCCTTCAAAAAGCGGTTAATGCTATGACCGGTTTGTTCTAGGTCATATCAAAAGGGACTAGAGTTCAGAAATACCCGTTCTGTGGCGGAATTCATTTTTACACACTATTCAAAACCTTGCAGGCTTATTTCCTTAAATAATTGTTATGTCAGTACCTTATATAAGGTTTGGTTTGTCGTTCGCCTTGAAAACTTCGATGGAACGTTATAATCTTTAATTTTTCATGCCCACGTATCGAAGATAGTCCAATTATAGTCCCACGTTATTGATAATAAAATTGAAATTTTATCAGTTCTCGTTTCCAACTGTAATTCTTCACTGTTAAATATATAGTTCAACTTATTTTTAAAAAATATACTAAAAGTTCCTAGACTGTCTTGCAGAAAATTTTACGCATTGCTAAATTCTTGACCCGTCTCCCAAGTTAGTCAGGGTACCCCAACCTTCAAGGGCTAATGTTCCCTTTTGCAGGTCCATAAGGGTCTCCTTTGCAGGCCAACATTTCAGGTAGTTCGGCACATTAGCGATGGTCCTACATCCTGAAAATGCAGATTTTCTGACTGAGATATTTCTTTTAATCTTTTTTTTTTTTACCTTCCTCACTCTACCGGTATATATTTATACTCACTCCGTCGGATAATAGATATGTTGTATACCAAAAGGTATAAAAAGTTAAAAAACGAATGACGAAATATGAAGCCCAAAAAAATGATGTAAAACTAATATTGTTTTTTTATAATTTAAAAAGCAGTGATCTCTACAGGTTATGCAATGAAGAAGTACATTTCTTAGAATTACTTAAAAGAAGAATTTCCTACATACAGTTCCAGTCAAAAGTTTAGACTCACCTTTAGATTTTGTAAAATAAATAAATAACAACATTTTATTTATTGAACAACATAAGAACTATAACTTTATTTTTAAAACAAATTTTTGAAAACAATAAAGTCGTGGGTCAAGAAAAGTTCGTTAGGACAGAAATAAGATTTTTTGTAATTTGAAGCGAGATCATAACTATTTTTATAACAATAAAAATATACCCAGAGATTGGCTGAAGTTATGCAATTTCAATATGGACAGGTGATCGCACCTGGTGTGAAAAAAACACTAAGCGAAATTTGGGAAATTTAGGACAAACTATATGGATTTCTATAAAGAACAAAAAAAAAAACAAACATTTCATCTTTACTTATATAAATTGTATTCGAAACAATCCTATAATTTTTGTAATGTTATCTCTTGAGTTACAATTATTTTTTTTAAATTGAAGATAGTGAATTAAATACAAGTGAGTCTAAACTTTTGACTGGTACTGTACCTATACCATTTCAGGGGGTTTTCTGCTTGTTCATTAAGGTGCCTTTACACTCTACGGACTTTACCTTCGAACACCACCCTCGAACAGCCTTCACGTCAACTGTTCAGGTGTTCTAGGTACCTCATCTGTTCGCCTGTGTTCGGGGGGTAGTGCTAGTGTCACTTTTGATTTGGGTTTTTCCCAAGTGACAGGAGTTGTTTTTAATATTAGTGCGCCGTTCTAATTCGTCTCCTATTTTTTTGATTTTTCAGATAATATAAAATATATTGATAATGGAGATTTTTTCTTCATCATAAGCTAGCGTTGGGTGCGTCGGCCATATTGGTTCGCTTAACGTCACGTTAAGTATAAATGGCTGTTCGTTTAGCGTCAGTATGGCAAGGTTCGAGGGTGAGGTTCGTAGAGTGTAAAGGCCCCTTTACATGATATTTAATCTATTTACCTCGTACCATAAAAGTAGCTTGTTCTATTTAGGTTTAATTTTCATGATTTTAAACTCTAGGGATCTGTGTTGGGTATTTAAGTCATGAAGGGGTGGACCCAGACAGGTTTTCTATTTACTTATATGAGGCAGGTACACTGTTGGAAGTGTAGCCTGTGCGCTATGAAAATCTGTTTTTAAGTGACCGTACTACAGCAGGTAGTCAGAGTAATGCCTTCAGCCTTCGGGACTGTCCTCTAATGAGGGTTTTGTACCCTTCTTACATTTTCCCCTCTACCTGGTCCTTAAACTATTTCCCAATTCTCAATATTTTGAAATAAACAAAAATAGTTTACTTCAGAACAACTTCAAATTTAAATAGTTCAATAGTGTTTTGACTTTTCCTGACGAACCACGGTGACATCTGAAAAGAAGATGGGCTTGTTATCTTCTAATTTACTTTGCACCTAATAGTGGATAGAAAATATAATCTCCTAATAAGCGAACTGCGCATCTTGTCCATGTTACAGTAAATAGTGACAGTTCTCTCTTTTTCCTTCAAGAACTTATCAATCTAAACTACATCGAAAAAAAGTAAGAATAAATAGAGCCGAACTTAGTTTATTTTAATGAATATAAGAATGTGGCATTGTTGAGCTAAGCTTACTCAAAAGCGAAACCAGCGCGATCAACTCGCACGGTGTACGAACTGACAAACTTTTCGTGTTCTAATTATTTTTAAACTGACGAGGAATATGGTAAACCATACAGTTATTGACACCCCAACTTTAACATAAACTTTGAAGGGTCCTCTATGTCATCTACGAAGTAAGTCTTCAGCAAACTAACCATAGAGAAGATTTCACAATTAAATCCACAGGGTGTCAATAACTAGTTATTGCACTTTTAACAATAGATATTGCCATATGGTAAAACTTTTGACCCAAAAAAACCTCTTGAGTCTTTTTAAGGATGGAAAAAGAGGAGCTTTAGGAAGTTTAAATTTAATCTCTTCATAAAAAGTATTTTTTTAATTTCACCACATAAATGTAGTCTTAAGGGTGTCAATAACTGTACGGTTTACTCTACTTGTCCTGCTGTATTGTTAAATGAACTTTTTGGACTTTTTATGGAAAGTCAACAACGAAATGGCAACGAAATTATATTATACGAAAATAAAGAAAACTTAAACGGAAGATAGGTTGCTAATATTCAATTAATCATATAATTTTCCTAATAAATTAGTAGATGAAAAAAAATAATTAGTACAGTTTTAAATGCAAAAAAATAAAAATTCATAAGCCTGTTTTTACCGGAGGCTAAATAAAAAAAAAGATGTTACTTTAAAAAAATGAAATGAACATTATGTTAAACGAAGTTCTTGGCATTTGTTTTCATTTGTTTATTGCCTCGCTTAAAATGTTTTTCTTTAAGCTGTTTCTTGAAATCCGTATAACATTTATGTTGAAAAGGAAGAAGTTCCAAGAGCCATTGGTTGAAGGGAAGCATTAGGTTTCAAGTCCTCGTCATTATTGTGGAATATGGCAGGTACGGGGCACCTACTTTGGAAGTGGAAACACTCTCAGGTAGGATTTTCCAACCACCTCCCAGGAAATTCAATATTTTTAAAAATTTTAAATGTCCTGCCTCTTCTGCCTGGATTAAAAAAAAAAAACAAAAAAAAAAAAAAACAGAACATTTGAAGATAAGCAGCATTGACTATCTGATTGGTTGATGGATCAAACATACCCGTATATGCATTGGTTTGACTAGCTTTTAGACACAGTATCCAGTTATTCAGTGGTTCAAAAATCTACAAATATTATTAAACTTTTTTACTGTAGCCAAAATATATCGTAGTTAACGTATAATCATACTCAGTAAAATATAATAGAATCCAGATAGTTATAGTAAAGTAGAATCCAGTCTGAAATTAAATCTTACCTGGATAAATTATGGTTGACCGTAAATTTAGAAAAATACAAGAATAGTCCGGGGTGGGGTTCAAAAATCTACAAATATTATTAAAAATTTTTACTGTAGCCAAAATATATGGTAGTTAATGTAGAATCATACTGAGTAAAATATAATAGAATCCAAACAGTTATAGTAAGATAGAATAGTGTAATAGAAACCAGCCCGAAGTAAAATCTTAACTGGATGAATTATGGTTGACCGTATATTTAATAAATATGAGAATAGTACAGAATAGAGGTAGAAAATCTAGAAATATTATTAAACTTTTTTATAATTGCCAACATATATCGTAGTTAACGTATAATCATACTGAGTAAAATATAATAGAATCCAGATAGTTATAGTAAAATAGAATCCAGTCTGAAGTAAAATCTCAACTGGATAAATGATGGTTGACCGTTTATTTAATAAAAAAAAGAAATGTCCGGAATGGAGGTCAAAAATATACAAATAGAATCATACTTTTTTATTATAGCCATAATATATCGTAGTTAACGTAGAATCATACCAAGTAAAATATAATATAATCCAGATAGTTATAGTAAAATAGAATAGAGGTGAGAGATGGTCAACTGTTCTCCAATTACGATAGGTTAAATATAATAGAATAATAGAATCCAATTTGAAGTAAAATCTTAACTGGATAAATTATGGTTGACCGTAAATTTAATAAATATGAGAATAGTCCAGAATAGAGGTCAAAAATCTACAAATATTATTAAAAATTTGTATTGTAGCCAAAATATATCGTAGTTAACGTAGAATTATTCTAGGCGCTGACACATCCAGCCCTGAAGAAGACCTGCATCATTGGGTCGAAGCGTTGGCTACTATAAAATAGTTTAATACTATTAAATTATTATTTATAATTTTTGTCCACCACCCCGGACTATTTTTATATATATATATATAATCTTAATAAAAGCCACGAAGTGTTAAAGAAATCAATCTCTAACTAGTACCGAATAGAGGGGGTTGGCCCCACACCTACCTCCATATTTTTGGTCTTTCCGATTTCCATCGATAGTAGTGAGGTGCTTCCCTTTTAGCTGTAATTTTAATTACTTTTTTACTCTTTCGATTTAATTATTATTTAACGAGGTAGAGCCCGAGCCACGATAACCCATACGAAATTAGCAATTTTTAGTCTTCTTCCTTGTCAATTCCCTAATTAGTTGACAATTTAACTGACATAAATGAATCTACTAATGGGGTGAGGGGGACAGGGGTAATGAAAACGTATCGAAAAATAACAAAACAAACTATTTTTTTATTTTATTTTGACTTACGCCACTGAGATAAACATGAGCTTGTATGTAACTCATGTCTTTTGCGCTGATAATGACTGAATTACTAAACTGTGTATTAGTTCGTTTTTTAACCTTAATTTTACAGACTCAACTCACTTTAGATGTTTCTCGTATATATTGTATAGACATGTGTAATAGTCAACTGCTTTTCTTTACCATAGGATGATACATAATCAGTATTTTCAGTTGAACATTTTTTATTTTTAAAAGCAAACGTTTCCAACCCTAGATGTGGATCTTCATCAAGGCTTCTGAGTCCAGAGTAATAATACAGTTTATACTACTCTGTTATATTATATAGTAATACAGTTTACCTGTATTACTCTAGACTCAGAAGCCCTGATAAAGATCCACATGTAGAGATCGAAACGTTGGCTTTTCAAAATTAAAAATGTTAAACTAAAAATCCTGCTTATTTAACATCCTATCATATTATATTATATATATATATATTGTAAAGTGTTACACTTAAATTTTTAACTTTTTTACTAACTAGAATTGCTACTTCTATTAATTTCTGTTATGCTCTAACTCATTAGAGCTGCTCTTAACGGCTTGATTGATAATTACTGACTTCTTATCTTATTATAAATATTTTCCAGTCTATAGAGTTAAAAGAAAAACCTTTGACACGATTCTCGGTATTCGTTTCCTCTTTTTATATATTTATTTTTCCGAGACTGCCTTATCGATGTTATAATCGCTTGGGATATCAATATCGATGACATAGCCACTTCTTGCGTGGCTTATATATATCTATATATATATTTTTTTAAATATATATGTTTATACATATACTTTATTAATATTTTATATATTTATCTCTCTCTGTAGAAAGAGAGCGATTTATGTTTGCGGACCTTTAAAGTTGATTATGATAATAATTTGGTAACAGTAGTGCAACAAGTATCACTATCTCGGATATCCAGGATTCTTAATTATTATTGAGATTAACGACAGGGATAATAATAAACGTAATATATAGTTATTCAGTTCGTTTTCTTCTCATGATTACATTAAAATTCTTTAAATAATTTTTAAATATTTTTATAAGAAGAGAAAAGATTGACATTGGTCGGGATTTGAACACGGATTTCCTTATCACTAGTAAGGCGCTCTTGCCACTTGAGCCACCAGACACATATCCCGGTCAAGTCAGTCCCTTCTCTTCGTCCATGTGAGGTCTCTCGACCTTGGTCAATTCATTTTAATATTGATTAATTTCCTTTTCTTGTCGTGATGAGATTAAAATTATACAGTATATTTTTTTAATATTGTTTATAAGAAGAGAACTCGCAAAATTAGCGAGATGGGCCGGAAAGAGGTCAGTGAAGAGAAGGGATTTACTTGAACGGAATTTGTGCCTGGTGGCTCAAAGTGGCAAGAACACCTTACTATTGATGAGGAAATCCGGGTTCAAATACCGGCCAAGGCCAATGTCTTCTGTTCCTATTAAAAATATCCTCATAAATCCTAAAACTTGTTCTTTGAAGTTAACTAACTCAGTAAATACTAATGTTCAATGATTTTATGTACAATTTTTCATTATTTCCTTTGAACATAATTTAATATTAATATATTAATTTCCAATAACCGCTTAAATTCATTATGTATTAATTACTCACTGAAAAAAAATTGTCAACCTTTTTTTTTTTCGTGGAGCATATAAGCAATAAAGACTCCCAAATGTCACCAAAATATTATTTTTTTTTTTTTTTTAAGTTACAATATTTTAGGAACCAAAGGAAATACACTCAATGGCATGTTCAAATCGAACATTCTGTGGCATATATAATCTCTATAAGGTGGGATCTTAATTATAAATATAATAATAATAGCTCTTAATTTTATTTTCCCGAGAACTAGTCCCTTAGGAACAAATTTGTATGGGAGCATATAAAATGCTTTAGAGCCTAGGAGTAGTACGAAAAAAAATGAAATTATAAGGAAAAAAAGTAATATTCTTGTGATGAAAAAAATAAAATAAATAAATTGAATATCCTTATTGACTAAAATGAAAATACGTATGTGTATTGAGCTTATAGTATACACGTATATACAATTATTTGCAAAAAAAAAAAAAAAAAAAAAAAAAAAAAGAACTTATATTTAAAAAATAAATAAATAACAGAGGCCTATACCGTTTAAAAATTACAATTGGGAATTTTTATTGACTATTTAAAATTGTTGAGGAAACTGGATGGATAGGAGGTGATCGAATAAGCGGGATTTAAAGGTGGGGAGAGTGTTGTAGTGACGGATATACGTGGGATTATATATTGTATAATAAACGGGGGAATTTTAATTATACAGTATTAATTGATTAGTGGTAAAACCTGGTGGTTGAGCGAGATATAGGTTGAATCATTTTTAATACTTCTATAATCCTTGACCATGAAACAGTACATACTGAGAAATCATTGAAGCCAAGACCCTTCAGTGTTGTGGTGGTAGTGATTTTTTGTGTTTTTTTTTTTTTAATAAACCCTATTTTTTAAATAATTATGCTGGATACGAAGAATGTTATATTCTAAACTTTTGTGGCTGTTCTGTAGCCAAAGTTAATGATGAATCGCTCAGGTCAGGCCAAGTTCAGAGTTATAGCCGGTAGTGTACGTGGAAAAGGAGGGGGGTATATACATACCTATTATTTAATGTTAATATAAAATAAATAGATGTACATTACCGGAGGAGTACATTTGGCGAAGAGTTCGATTACCCATGTGGAGGGAGGGGGGAGGGTGTGGGTGTACCGTTAACATGAACCTAATGACTGGGAAGTTCTGACCTGACCTTGGATTGGAGGCCATTCCTTGCCTCCAGTCCCTGCTCCACACAGCTGGGCATTTAACTCTCCAGCAACCATGCCATCTCCACAATCGCCTGGACAACTGCTGTACCCAAAATTCTAACCTTTTACACTTTGGGGAAAGTCCATTACAGGAAATGTATACTACCCTACCGGTTAGTTTCTTACTAAATAATTGGACGAGTACAAGTATCTATTAGTTAATAATTGAAGGGGTCGGGGCAAAATAGTGCTAAGCAACATATTTAACAAAAATAAACTGTAGCTGTAGTCTGCTGTATATTATGTATGACTATATGTCTATGATGGAAATGCCACCTAAATATGACTATATAGAGCCTCTATAGACATACTCGTATTTAGGTGGCATTTCCTTCATAGACATATAGTCCTACGTAATATATAGCCGACTATTTTGGCACTATTTTGCCCCCACCCCTTCAATTATCAATTGTTGCTCTAAATGCTAAAAAATGCACATTGAACCCCGTAAAAAATTTTTAAAGGATAATAAGAGCATGTCTGCCTGTTTTTTTTCTTGCAATCCGTTTGGGGGTCCCGAGACATTCATCATGTTACGAGCCATACTGCCTTGCTTGTAAATAAGTTGTATGTTTTATTAATTTACAATACGCCAATTTTTTCGTAATCTATATAAATAAAGAATGAAATTCTGTTTTTTTGTTTATTTGTTAGTTTGTTCTTAATAGTAATCCATACCGTTTGTCATAAATCCTCCAAATTTCGCTCAGTGATTCTTTGTGCGAACACCTGTCCATATTAAAATTCCATAACTTCATCCGATCTTCAGCTGATATTCTTTATTTTTATAAAAATCGTAATGATCTCGCTTTACGATGTTTTTTTACAAAATCGACCGTTTCATTAGAAAAATGAAATTCCCCGGGTGAAACCGGTATATACAGCTCTAATCTATGTAAATAAAGATGAAATTCTGTTAGTTCTTTATAGAAATCCATACTGTTTGTCCTTAATAATAAATAAAACCTGTCAATATAAAAATTGCACAACTTCAGCCAATCTCTGGGTATATTCTTTATTGTTATAAAAATCGTTTTGATCTCGCTTTACATTGTTTTTTTTTTTTTTGTTTTTTTACCGTTAGAGTCGATAAAAGTCTCAATTTATAGATTAAAAAAATTAAATTCCCCGGGTGAAACCGGTATATACAGCTCTAATCTTTGTAAATAAAGATGAAATTCTGTTAGTTCTTTATAGAAATCCATACTGTTTGTCCTAAATTCTCCAAAGTTCGCTCAGTGGTTCTTTGATACCAGATACGAACACCTGTCGATATAAAAATTGCACAACTTTAGCCAACCTCTGGATATATTCTTTATTGTTATAAAAATAATTTTTAATCTCGCTTTACATTGTTTTTGTTTGTTTTTTTGACCGTTTGAGTCGATAAAAGTCTCAATTTATAGATTTAAAAAATGAAATTTCCGGTTGAAACCGGTAAATAGAGCTAGTTATATATAATTTTAGTGTTACCTCAGTTGACGAAACCGTCCGATTTCAAACGCTGAAAACAGGAATTGAAATTGAGTTTTGGTACAGAGTCTTTATATTTCAATAATTATCCCAACATTAAGCCTATAAATCAAGAATTAAAATAGTTACGAAGATTCTAAATAGGAAATAAGAAACGCGTATGTTGTCTATTGGCACCGATCCAATAACTAACTGCAAGCAATCGGTTTTCCCGACATGTCATGATTTAGTAAGTTAGTACAGTTATTTCTCATGATATACATTTATTTACAGTTCGGTTCATTGAAACTAATCTATGAAAATCAATCTAGAGGTGCGAAATGTTTGTATGTTGTCTTTTATATACTCTAGGCTAATTAGTAAACTGAATTATTAGCCAAAATATTCTCTTTATTTAGACAGACTACGTTTCGTGCCAAACATGTGGATCTTCGTCACGGCTAAAATCAAAAACGAATATATTAGATACGTACATATTTTCTCTCAATATGTACGTTCATCGGCTCAATATTTTCCTAGGTAGGGTAAGTCGAAATTCGAGGGGCTTTAAGTTGAAATAATGACCCCTAAAACAAATGTTGGGACATTTTATTCATCCTACAATATTTTATTTTAAAGGTATTTATAGTCTCTTAAAAGTTGTCAATTTACTCCTCAGTTATACATTAAAAATGGAGTTATTAAGTTGTTTTAATAAAGTTGAAGGATGTGGGCCAAAATTTCTTGATTGAATTTTATCCATTTTTTTCTTCTGAGCCCGATCCCACTAGTTTCATTTATTTCCATCAACTTCTATAAGCTATGTTGAATTGATGGAAAGTAGAATCTAGCTGCTTGATTTTAAAAACAAATCGAGATCAATAAAACAAAACAGTTCAATCTTAAATAAAAAATATAAAATTCATCAAATATACAATACACCTACCTATGCTTTTAACAATAGAGTGTGCTGAAATTAACTAATATTTTATAATTATATTTTATTGGTTAAACTCGGATAAATTCGTAAAATCGCATTTTTATTTAATTTTTTACATTGGGTCCTCTCCTTCCAAAATATTGGGGGGGGGGCAGTCCCCCTTGTCAAAATATTGGGCGGTGACGCCCGTGGAAACGTATAAAGTATCTTTAAGTACAGAGAAAATTAGAAACACCTATAATGATCAGAGGGAATACATGTGCTTGAAGTAAGATTAATTACAGATAGTAGGAATAAGAAGTAACAAATAATAGAAACGAAATCTTACTGATGGTATGTTTTCTTGACGTGGGCATAATGAAATATAATAATTATATAAAATGTAATCAAAATATATATAAATAATTGAATAAGTAAGTGATTAATATAATAACATAAAATCTTATATTTACCTTTGTGAGTCTAGAGTAATACTGAGACTTTATGAGATAAATTATGAGATAAGAGATGGTAGGGGTTTGTTCGCCGACTTTAAAACCTTTATTACATTTCATAATGCTCATGTCATATAAACATATCATCAGTTGGATTATGTTTTCATTATTTTTTTTACATCTTATTCTCAATATCTGTAATTAATCCTATCTTCTAGCATGTACATTACCTCTGCATTGTATAGGTGTATCTTATTTTCTCTGTACTTTAAGATACTTCATATGTTGTTCCATGGGCGTCACCAATATTAAATTATTTAGGGACACGGCTCAATATTCTGCTAGATAGGGTAGATAGAAATTTTAGAGAATAAAAGTTGAAATAATTATCCAGCGATATATTTTAAAAGTATTTATAGTCACTTAAAAATTTATTTCTCAGTTAGAATATAGGTAGATGATAAGGGTGTGGGCCGAAATTTCTTGATTGAATATTAACAATTTTCTGATACTGGTCCTACTAATTTCATTCCTTTCCATCAACGTCTATAAGCTTCATCGAGTTGATGGAAATTAGGATCAAGCTCCTTGGTTTAAAAAAGAAATTGAGACCAATTCCGGATTTCCAACTTTAAGAATTGTATAATTCATCAAATATACAATACGCCTGACAATGCTTATAAAAAGGAACCCGGCGACAATTTGTGAAAATAAATAATCATATCTAGAAATTGGGTATAACCAATCAATAATTAATTACAGCATACTGTAATTAACTAATATTTTAAATTTATATTGTATTGAAATTTGATTTCCTACACTCGGATAAATTCGTATGTTTCTTTTATTTTTTACATTGGGGGGGGGGGCATCCCCCTGCCCCACAGGCTAGCTCATATATTTGTTTTCATTTTATCCCTGACGATGATCTACATGTTTGGATCGGAAAGTAAGCTGTCTGAGTAGAGAAACAATTTTAAACTTTTAGACGACTTGAAGTATTATGCAAAGCCGAATTATCACAAGGAAAAACTTTTATTTAATCATTTAAAAAATATAGTGTAGTGTAACGTTAAATCGTAAAATGAAAAAAAAAACATATGATTGCAAATCCAAAACCGTTTGTTGGAACAAAATAAGCTGTTGAAACGAACTGTTTGGGTCTAGATCTTTCGTGCCTAGTCCACGCTGGCGTAGAACTGTCCATATTGTTCTGGAACATTCCAGGCCTGACTATTTACGATTATATATAAGGAGCGAGTGACTGAACGAGTTAGTCGAAGTCTGTGTCCTGACAGTGAAGCTCAAGTCATATGATTGTGTGTTATAACGTTATCAATTTTGTAACCTGCTCACATATTTAAGCTGTAACAATTCGTTGGCATTGATAACTGTATATTTCTGTTAAATAAATATTTCTTACCCACATAAGTGTTACAGTACTTTAAAGAGCAGATACAAACAAAAATAAATAAATGAAACTGGAAAATTGTGTGACTTGGAGAAATGGCATTTAACGAAACACGCCAATTTCTAATCAAAGTAAGTTGGTCAGTGAAAGTTGTGTGTTGCGCGAATCGCACCAGATTGATTTTTGTATGGTGCAGACAGGTTTTTAGTTCTATGGGAGAGAATTATTGTGGAAAGAGGCAAGGTGGATAAATGTTGTAGGGAGGCTATCCGGAGATGATGGGAGAAGAAAATAGTGACACGGACGGATGAGCCCGAAGGACAGAGGGGTATCGGATTGGTCGGAAATATCACGTCTACAGGCCACCGCCTTCATTATACCCCCCCCCCCATTCCCCCCTTCCCCTCCCCCCGTCTATCTTTTTCTTTTTATCTGTGGTCGTCGTTCCGTACCGAAATCTCGTTAACGCTCACGGAGTTAGACCCCAGGCCTCTGGGGAAAGGCTCGACCGAATTCCGTCTATTCGACTTTGCCCAGTAGGCAATTACCCTAATCTGCATTCACCGTCTAGCTCGTGAATTAGACTCACAGTTAAATTCGTGAATTATTAGTATATCCATAACTCGTATCTACCGGTTTCATAACGAATATTATTCAAGTCGATATCCTATAGCCCATTCCATGCCGAGATGGCGGCAGTATGTGTTTTGCCTAGGGAGTTCCGTCTCTCTCTAATACGTGCAGCTCTAGATAACTCTGTCCTTATTCCTCCGTGCGACGTTGCCACTAATTTCAACTTCTTCCAATCTTTCCGGAAAAAAATCTAATTATATATATACATATGTATATATATACATAAATTATAGTATTTTTATATGTTCCTGTACATATTTGCGATTACATCTTACCATGAAAATAATTTATATAAGTTCATACCAATTGAAGACTCTTATTTATTGGAATGAATATTATACACTTCTTTATTTCAGAACCGCTCACCCAACATCAATGTTGTTTTGGTGTGATAGACTTGAAAAAAGAAAAAAAATTGAACCAATCTTGTATATTGCAAGAAGATACGGTCCTGAGCCGTAATTTTTATTTTTAAATAACTTTTCTTGGTTAATAAATGAGGTTAACACGTTAGGTGCGGCACGGACCCCGGGGTCCGATGCCTTAAGGTGCCTTTACACTCTACGAAGTTTACCTTCGAACACCTTCGTAGAGTGTAAAGGCACCTTAACATTCCTTTTCTGAATAACAATTTTCACATGAAAATGTCCGAAAATCCGAACTTTTCAAACACGCAATTTAGTCGATTTTTAATGGTATTATTGCATTTTAGAGCAGAAAATTTTGCTAACAGCTGAAATTCTGTTGGTTTTTTAGAATCGGACTCTTAGGTCCGAATTCCGATAAAGAATGGCGTAAATCCTGTATCGGCCTGTCCTGCGACTATTATGTATAGTTCCAATCCTTAGCAAGAGACAATGCCGTTGAGACGCTCATTTAATTCCCTTATATTAAAAAGATAACGCTTTCGTCAAAGCATTCCCATCGGACCCCGACGCCCGATATCGTCTGTGGCTCATCCCATCAGTCGGACCGGGGACCGATACCGTTCAATTCAGCATACCCCTAAAATACGCCGCCGCTCCTAACGTGTTAATATATCAAAACAAAAAAGCGTTACAGTTTTTTCCTAGTTCAAACTTAATCTCAACCCATTTCGTCCCAAGTGTAGAAATAATACGATTTTTTGCTGTTTCTTTATCCTCTATGTCAAAAATATATGATTCGTCAATTTTAAAATGATTGCCTTTTCAGGAATCCTATTTTTCGGAAATGCACCTCTGGGACATAACAACAATAAAGTGAACAAATAATTCAGCCCCAATTTTTTTTTAATAATAATAATAATAATAAAGTGTTTTATTTACATTTTACAAAATAACAAAAGAAGAAATTCATATAATATTTTACACAATGCATGGACATTGTCCGTCCGTGCTGCATTTTTTTTTATTATAACATTCCTTTAATCAAGATTAGAAATAAAAAAAAAAATTAGGTGTTTTTTAATATTTATTTTTCACACTATTCTTAAAACTCTAATAATTTTATTATTTTACATTTCTGAAATTTGCATATTAGAAGATTTCAAGTTTTCAAAAGAAATACATAAAAACCTAAAGATAACACTAAAAATGTCATAATAACATTAAAAAAAAAAAAAATATTAATGGTGAGTAAAAGCATCTCTTGGATAAAATGTGTTAATGCAACATTTTTTAAAATTAACTCATTTGAATGTTTTAGGGATTTTTGCCCCCATCCCCCTTTTGGCTTATGATAATAAACCCAAATATGTTAGGGTGAGGCAACCCAAGTTTGGTCAATGTCTAAACAACATATGTTTAGAAATAATAAATGACAAGAAAAGTTCAAGAACCTAAAGAAAATATTTTTACATGTTCGTCAATTGTGGCACTATAACTAAGAGTGATCGAAACCATTCTTTACTTAAGAAATTCGTTGCCATTGGGCACATATATTCATTGTAAGTTATTAAAAATAAGAATATCGAGAACGCTTTCAGCGAATTTCTTTTATTAAGTTGGAGAAATTTTCTGTTTTCTGTTGATTTTCACAAAAATTGCGTATGTAGTTTGTGGGTTCAGAAAGAAGATTAATTTGTGTGATCTAACTCAAGGCAAATTTGACCTCATAGCAGAGATAGTATACGTATGTAATTTTCATTTGATTAAATCATCATTGCTCCGGAAATCAAATACCATGGCAGCTAATATAGTCTATCGTAGCTAATACATATAGTTGAAAACAAACAATTTTTTTTATTTAGACTGAATTGGGGAAAAGTACAGTCTAGTGAGTACAAAGGGTTGAAGATGGTGAATAATTTGAGGTGGGATTACTGAGGCGTTGGAGGTCGGTTGGATGCAGCTGTAACCCATAGCACACGCTTTGACCCATTTTCTCAGCTGCTCGGTTCATCTGGCGTCCCTACCATTTGCTACACCTCTAAAATTTCTATAGTGTTTAAATAAATAATAATAGTTCTTATGCCATATTTATAGTTTCTACTTGGTTATGAATCATCTATATCCCTGAAGGATAACTAAATCGTGAGTCAAAACATCGGTTCAATAGATAATTAGTTTGAACTTGGAAAATAGTGTTTAAGGTTCTTCTGACCAATAAAATAACAGCTAGTATTTATAAAAATTTTTGCAAAAAAAAAAATTCTTAAAGGCAAAAATAGTTTGTTTTTTATTTGAAAAATCCGTTAACACTTATTGATTTTTATGTTTCTTCAATATTAAGTTGAGAGCAATATATAAAAATCAATAATGCCATGAAAATTTGACTACATTTTAACTTTCACTTACCTATGTTTGAAATATACATTAAGTGAAAGTTTTTTACTTCACACAATTAATAGCCAGAATTAAGTTAAATGAAAATGGTATACTCCTTTGAATGGCTGAAACTTAATATTTCTATTAATTTTTATTTAAACGCTATAAGAGATTTTTAATAAAAAAAAAAAAAAAAAAAAAAAAAGATTTTTGGGAAATTAGATAAACCGCCATTAACTGAAGGTTGAATTTCCGGCATTTTTTCCCTTTAACTATCCGAAACACCTTGTATATACGTTCAATTAAAAAAGACGCATATTGACATTGTTAATTATACGAATGAAATTTATTTTCGAGAATCTAATACTCCGTTTCTAACGGAATGAAAACTTGCTCAAGGTCGAAAAACAGGAATCAGCCCTGATAATAAAAGTTGTTTAAAATATTTCACGGATTTTAGTCAGTTCGTGAAATTTAGTTCGCTTTTGCAGGAAAATTTATTTACAACTATTAAAGGTTTCTTGGGAAATATTTGCTTATTTCTGCTTATTTTTTTTATATAGGTTAAGCTAATGCAGGTGTATTATACATTGGCTTTTAATTTCGAGGCAGGTTCCATATAGGACAGTCACTTACGTATACACTGCGTGATTAGAATGAACTTGATTAAGGAGTCGATTTTTATACTTTATAATTGAGGCCTAAGCGAAATTCTACCATTTTAATATTTTAAATGCTTTTATTATGGTGGGAATAAAAAACGAAACAATTCCTGTTGTCATGGACTCCCTTAATAATCAGATTACAATTTAGTAATGTAAACTAATGCCACAAAAATTTTCTGAAAAAAAAAATTATGTTGGGTAAACAATAAAGTTATTGACGCCCTTACTTTAACTTAAAGAAATAAGTAAAAAAGTCCTAATTTTATTTCAAGATATACATGAATCTAATGTTTAAAGGGTCCTCTAAGTCATCTATGGAGTAAGACTTTGACAAACCATAAGGAAGATTTAACAATTAAATCCACAGGGTGTCAATAACTAGTTTTTGCACTTTTAACAATAAATATTGCCATATGGTAAAACTATTGAACTTTTGACCCAAAAAAACCTCTTGAGTCTATATAAGGATAGATAAAGAGGATCTATAGGAAGTCTCCATTTGATCCCTTCATAAAAAGTATTTTTTTTAATTTCACCACAGAAATTTAGTCTTAAGGATTTCAATAACTGTACGGTTTACCCTATGAAATTTGTTTAATAAAAAAAAAAAACTTGCTGAATAATCCTACGGCCCACTTCTATTCTCCGAAATCAAATAAAGACGGCTT
This sequence comes from Aelia acuminata, assembly GCA_911387785.2. NCBI lineage: Eukaryota > Metazoa > Arthropoda > Insecta > Hemiptera > Pentatomidae > Aelia > Aelia acuminata. The sequence goes on from OU426980.1 coordinate 151,606,845, forward strand.
TTTATTTATGTTTCTTAAAAAAAATCGTCTTAAACGGATAAATTTACAAAAAAATAGCTTTTATCATTTACATTTGAGCGCAATATGCTAACTTGGGTACATTCCATAGCATATCTGAAAAGTAGTTCTGCATAAAATGAGACATTTTTATTTTTTAAGCATTTTAAGAAGCAAATTATAAAAAAATCACAGTTAAACTTTATTTCACAATTACCAAAACACTAAAAAAATGTAAAATTCTTTTGTATCTTAGATTACAAGGTTAGTCCCAGTTATGTAACAGATTTTTTTAAAATGAAAATATGTTTTCCCAGAAACTTGTTCTATCATAAAAGATATATATGGTATTCACCTTTTGTAAGAAGACTGTAGAAGCATAATTCGTTCAAATAAACATGAGGCGGACCGTAAAATAATTTATTCATTGTTAAAAAACAATATTTTGCACTTAAAATTGATTAATTATTTATAATAATTGAAAGGAAAAAAAAACAAAAAAAAAAGGCTTTTCTTTAACGTCATAACTAATTTCTGAGAGCCACCTACAAAAATTAATGATTTTTTGTTCGCAATTAAAATGCTATATTTTTATTGTTATTTGAATACTAACTTATTGGTTTTGTATTTTCATGTCACCCTTAGAACACATATTTAATTCATTGTTTATATTTCATTAAATAGGGTAAACCATACAGTTATTGGCACCCCAACTTTAACTTAAAGAAATAGGTAAACAAGTCAACCATCAACACAAAAATTTTTCAGGATTTTCAGTTTACAATGAAATTTATTATGGTAAGCCAACGTTTCGTAACCCGGTAAATCACAAAACAGATAAAGAGATAATTTCATCCACTTATTCTAACATCTTCCGCATCCTCAAATCCTAGTTTTGATTTCATAGGTACCTGCAATTATCTCTGTACCTCTTATACTATTATTATTTTTTGTATTCTATGCTTCTTTCTATATATTTTCCAAATTTGTATGCATTGTTACATTATGTATTATCTCATTTTTATGTTATTATTCAGTCCAGACACAACTATTTGTATACAGTACCATATATTTTGTTAGTTTTTAAATATTTAGTTCACTCAGTTGTCATGTGCCTTCACTTCAAAAGCGTTGGATTTCCCCGCCATAAACCTTTGAAGTCGGCAAACCTACCCCCTACCACTACCTCTCACCTTATTTTTACCTTTAGTCTTAGTATCCACCTGGACTCAGTAGGTAAATATCAGATTCTATTTTATTTTGTTAACCAGCCTCTTATTTTAATATTTATGTATACTATCTTTTATATTATTATCAGTTCTGTAATGCATCCATTTATTGTCACCCTCTAGCATAGGTACTCATATATTTGTTTTCTTTTAGCCCTGATGAAGATCCACAAGCTGGATCGAAACGTTGGCTTACCATAATAAATATCATTGTAAACTGAAAATCCTGACAATTATTTAACCTATCGTAATTGAAGAACAGTTGACCATCTCTCATCTCTACAAAAATTTTTCGTGTTTTTTTCCGTTATTTTTAAATTTCTGTTACTTTTTTGATAGCTCGTAGAACTAGAACGTAGAAATAGAATTTCTAGCTGACGGTTCACCTTGAGAAGTTACCTTCTTCTTTTTATTTGAACCGAACTGTTGAGTTTGGACATCTGCGAGCACTGGCTAACTTATATACATATATGTATGTAAATGTTTTTCTCCGCTAAACGATACATTGATATATGTAAAACGTATCTTAATACAAATGTTTAAAAAATTTCTAACCGATAAAATATCATTGATCCATACGTTAGACCTGTATATTTTTTTTTTTTTTATGATTATTTTATCAACGCTTGGGAGTGAATCCATAAGTGCTAGTTGTGGGACCTTTTAATGTTTTTTTTTTTATTTTTTTTTATCTAGCTTCCGATACTCTAAATGTGGTTATTACGCGCGGCAACCCCATGGTAGTTTTTAGTAGTTGGCAATAAGTATCACTCATCCCACTTGACGCGCGATCCCCCCACCCCTTCAAGTATCGCTATCGATACAGATTTAAACTAAATTAATTAAACACGCTATTGATTTAAATAGTGTTTACAACAGAATCTGTTGTATTTAATTATTTAATTAATTATTATTAATTATTTAATAATAATTGGGGGGAAAATAAAATAGAAATCTTAAAATTAAAAATGCAAGGTTTAAATTGACACAATGTTGCTGTTTAGCTAATTAGCAGCCATATATACTTTTCATTTAATGTCTCCTATAAAAAAGTATTGTAAAGACCAGAAAATCCCCCCCCCCCCCCACCGTGTATCTTGAAACATTTGAACTTTTCTTTCTGTTCAGTAAAGAATTGTATATATATATATATATATATATATATATATATATATATATATATATATATATATATATATATATATATATATATATGTGTATATATATATACGAAGTCATCGAAAATTTTAAAATACTTCCATATTCCTCATCAATTTAAAAAATCATTATTTATTTCTTTTATATATATAAACAGATTAAGTGATATGTGGTCAGATTCAGTTTGAAATAAGACGTTCTAAATTCATTTAGACAAATGAAGTGATAACTTCTAACATACAGTGTTTACTTTTTATTCATATTATTATTTTTAAAAATGTATTTATGTAAGATATTTTTTTTTGGGGGGGGGGGGAATTCTTAATTAAATATAGTTAAAGAAATATCAATAATCCCCACATATTTTTTTTAACAGCGCATATATTTCAGCGAGACATCTTCAGTGCTAAAAAATCTTATAATAAATTAATCTTATGCGGCTGACTTCTTATTCATAAATTCTTAATATATATACTCTTACTATAAATAATTTATTTTTTGAAGAGAAAAGATTGGGCTCCGCCGGAAGCTGAACCCGGGCCTTTCGCGAGTAAGCGCGGTATGCTAACCACTGCACCACAAAGCTCGCTTCCAAGCGGAGCCAATCATTCCTCTTTACTGATACCTCTCCCTCGATCTCGCAAGTTTTGCGAATATTTAAGGGAGGTGGACAATTTTTGTCCAATTTTGGGCATCTCTTGACGATCGTCAAATTTTAAATTATTTTATATTAATTTAATCTATTTTTGTGGGTAACCACCGTGTTTTAAATTATTTAAAATAATTTATTTTTTGAAGAGAAAAAAATAAGTTATTTAAAATAATTTAAAACATGGTGGTTACCCACAAAAATAGATTAAATTAATATACTCTTATTAATTTCAGTGTACAATCTAAAATGAACACTTATACTATAAACGATCTATACATTAAAATTCATTTGAGGTCAGCAACTTACTGGAAATTATTCGTATTTATGTATATTTTTATCCTTAAATATATATATATATACATATATAAACTATTTATTTAAATAGGTACTTAAATGCGAAATAATCAATTTCAGAAATAATTTTCCGTATTTATTATTATACATTACGTGTTTTATTACTTATGTATTGTGTACTTCCGTTAACTTAATAAACGACATTATTTTTTTTTATTAATTTTATTTAAAAAAAAAATAAAACAAGCGATTTTTCAAAGTTAAAACGTAGCGATCTGTTTACAACTATCCCCTGCGATAGTTTATATGACTCAGGGATTTCGGAACGTTGTTGTGATTGACCAAGAGATGGTCTTTATTTTAAATGACTCACTCCAGTTCACTGGCTCTTTTTCCTGACTCACCGCTTGACAAGGCGATGTCCGACGAAAGTAGGCGAGAACCTATTTCACCGTTTT